>CM035167.1:52713320-53313320 GCA_020205615.1 Panax quinquefolius | reverse complement strand
CAGATTCACTAATCCCCTTTTTAGTAATCCATTGATTGGGAACATTTTAGTTTTAAGCTATCTAAGAATTTAGATCTCATTAGCATGATCTCATCAAGATTCTAAAAGAATTGCTTAAAACTATGGGTTTATTACATATTATTAAAATAGCACCATGTAGATAATAAATGCTTTTAATAAATAATTCTTTTATTAATAAATAAATAAGATTGATTACAAAGTATATGCTTTATCATCATACATGATTGACTTGTATGCATACTACTTTCAGTCTGTACCAATTGTAGATGTTAATTTCACTACTGTTGGGTGAAATTTATGTTTGTTGGGCTAAAACGGCTCATCGCTTCACTGCTTAGTCTCTGCGTTTTTACGAACACCGCAGCACATTCTTGTATATGTTATAAAAAACGACGAATCGCTACGTGCAGTGCCAGAAGGCAAAAATGGCGCATCGCTACTTTGTGGGTCAAAACTTTAAGTGTGGCGCAATATTTACACACCTGAAAATCGAGATAGTGAGGTCTGCTTGTTTGTAGGTCAGGCATATCGGACTTGTGTTAGTTTAGTGTGTATGTTAATGAGGTTAAATCATGTTATAAACTATAACAACAGATGTTAATGTGTTGAAATGCAAAGTACAAAGATTTGAAATAATTATTTAAATAAGTTATAAAATGAAACCAAATGAGATGTTTTCGAAAGATAGAGTTGAACGACTAAGTTATGTTGATCAATGCGTAATTTCAGAAGCGTTGAGTATGTTAACCTAAATGGTTAGGTGCTAGGTTAGGGTTATGACCTAAATGATGGTTTAAACCCTAAAAGCTAATATTCATACAATTAATTGTTGTTGCGATTTCGATGATATGTGTAGGGTAATTGGAGATTATTTCATTTGTGTAGCTTACAATTAAGGCAAGTCTTCTAACTCCATAATTTCATTGAGTTAGTTTGTTATGGTTATGCAAGTTTTCTAACTCTACCTTGTTATTATTGAGCAAGTTCTTAAATCTTAATTCTTTAAATTGAGCAAAGCTTTCTAACTTCATTCTTTTTGTATTGAATGCAAGTTCCCATTCCTAAATTATTATTGTGCAAGTTCCTAACATTCTTTATGAAGATGAGCAAACTTAACCTATCTTGCGTATGTTTGTTCAAGCTTATGTAACCTAATTCGTTATATTAAGCGAGATTTAGATTCCTAATTATTATTCAAAGCTTATATTGTTCTAATACATTGATTCAAGGAAGATTGTTTTAACTCTTCTATAGCACCTTACATGTATACCATGTTTACTCAATTATATATTATTGTTATTCAATCTTTGACTTTGATAAACTTGTTCAAAGCTTTATCGTCGTATTAAATCTTCAAGTAGTAAGCAAACCTTTATTGATTGAATTAATCTATATTCGAATAGTGTTCTAAAATTCTAGAAACATTGATAAGCTAGTTCCAAACTAAACTTTCTTTAGTGCAGAAATTCTAAATTCAAACTGAGATGAAAAACCCTAACATAGGGGATTTTGTACGTGTAACGTTTAGATGTTTGTGCACAATACATGGTACAAAGGGCTGATCCCCGAGTACGTTAAGAAGAGTCTCATACAATGAATGACAGTTGAGGTTAAGGTAATAATACCTAAACACCGTGGACATAGTTCGTGGTCTTAGGACCCTCAGATAATTAAAGTTTGAACTTGTTTTCTATTTTAATTCGTAGAACAAGTTCTTTATTATTCAGTATTCGTTGTTCACTCTCATGTTGTTATTATACTATCTTTATATTAGTGAGCAATTGTTTGCTCACTCTTGCAATTAAACAATGCAGCTAAAGTTGAAAGAGGTGATGATCCATCTACTAGCAAGGGAAATGGCAAGATGTCTAAGTGATGAAGAATTGTTTAAAGTTTATTTAAATGCTTGAAGTTGTTAAGACTTGTTTTATTTTATAATGTATCCCGCAAACTGATGTAATAATTTTAAGGTTAGATTACCTGGGATTTATTTTGAGATTATGATGTAACCCTTTAATGGGAGAGATTATTGTTTAAATTATTTAAATTATGTCTTTATCCTTTGAATATGGGTAGTTAGATATAATAGTTTTTGATAAGTGAGCACCAAATTCAGTGGAAATGAAGTACCCGGATTTGGGGGTGTCACAGCTTTCTTTTAATTGAATTCTTATACCATTGTCATCATCCTCATGCTTATATTGTGATAAAAGTCATCTGTGGCTTACGTGCATAGATGTACTATTGATTGGTATGATTATGACTAGGGATTATTCGGTATAATCATGACCATAATGCTACAAATGATGTGGTTAAAGTCCTCATTGGCCCGTAGTACATTGATGGACAATTGTTGGTAGGATCATGACCATTGATGATTACATGAATATCCTTGGCCCGTAGTGCAGGGATGATTTGATGATGTGGTTTATTTATTAAGCTGAGTCTCATCGATAAAGTTGATAAAAAACTTTTTAAATCATAGAAGATAGTAGATATCATGCTCTAGTTGACTTTTCTAATGGACTACTTGTTCCGCTGCAGTTAAACTTGATGTTTATTTGATTTTATCAGTTTAACACTGTTAAAGGCCAACGATAATTTATTCTGCATTATCTTAGTCATAATAATTCTTACTGGGCTAGTTGAGCTCACCCTTTAGCTTTCATTGTTCTCTTCAGGAAATGAGAACGTAGCCGAGACTAGTCGGGGAACAGAGTGACGGTCCGAGATGGTGGCTATAGTAGTCCTCACTATTTTATGAAATAGTGTGATAATAAATGTAATGAGGACTTCATTTGAGTTTGAATACTATCTATGAGATAATGTTCATGTAAAAACTATAAGCTACGCTGTTGTCGTATTGTATAAAAGAAGTTTGTATTTGATTTATATACCATGTATTTGGAGACTCAGAATGGGTGATGTATACCTATTTAGGGGGCGTCACAGTTGGTATCAAAGCTTAGGGACATGATCACTGGCTGAGATGTGAGACTAGAACTAAGAGGGAAGAGACGGGAAATTTCTTAGCTAGTATGACCTACCTAAGTTTATTTGGTATTTATTTAGTCGGTTAGAGTATAAGGATAATATGTGACATGTCAATTAACCCTTATTTTGTGGCAGTATTTGATAATGAAATCCTAAAATGTTGAGATAAGCAATGAAGTATATGAGATTTTTTAGTCACCAACGATCAATACCCAGGATAATGTGCTTCAGGATGACAATAATCCTCAGGAAAACAACAATGCTAACCAAATGATGAACGATGGGATGTTCAAAGGCTTTATGTAATTCATGCAACATCAGGTAAGAACGAATCTTGTTCAAAATGCAGGTGGAAACACTAGCAACTCTCGGACGGTCACCGCTAAACAGTTCAAGGAGCTGGGACCACCATAGTTTTTGGGAGAGCTAAAACCACTTAAGGTGAAAACGTGGATAAAGCAGATCACCAAGATATTTGATGTCTTGGGATGCTCCGAGGAGCAAAAGGTACCATTTTCCACCTTCATGTTGCGAGGAGAGGCAGATTACTGGTGGGAATTTATAAAGCGTACTCAACCTGCCGCACCGTAGATGTCTTGGGAGAAATTTCAAGAACTGTTCACCGACAAGTACTTTCTCGAAAGTATTCGTCACATGAAGGAGGTAGAGTTTATCAAGCTGGAGCAAAATAATATGACCGTTGTCGACATCGGGATTTTTAGATGTCCCTTTCCGTTACTTGTTCTTTGGTGTTCTCATTTTAGGTGAGATTTGTTTGAAAAAATAAGTGAAAAATGTCCGACATGTATAATGTCGACGATGGACTGTTAAGAGTCGCCAGTTGGTTTTTTAAATGGTTGTACCAACACAACCGAGAAAAGGTTTGCACATTAACCCAGTGATGTGACATTGCTAAACGGGTCGGTGAAACCGAGATTCATTAGGGTCCGGGGACTTGGTTATGCGGAGGGAAGGTGTTAGGTACCCCCCAAAATTCGTGTTACCATGGTGACCACCTCTTTTCAAGAAACTGTTATCTAAATGTGTGTGTGTGGGTCAATGTGTTGTTATTTGGAAGTAGTGCGAGGCCTCGTTCACACCTATATACACAGGGTTTGAATTTATATAAAAACTCAATTTCAAGTAAAATATGGCAGTGATGTTTTATAAAAGAGGTTTTTCAAACCCTGATGCTCAATAGTAATTGAGACCTTTTACACTCCCATTTTATTAAGTGTTCGGCTTGATTGATTTTATTTTACGAATGCGAGGCATCCGTACGAAAAGAATGTACAAAAATAATACTGACTTCCTCGTGCGTATGGAAACCATCTGAGGAAATTCAAACACCACAAAATAATTTACAAGATGCTTACAGCTGAAAATGTCCATCACGGGAACCAAATCTAGATCAAATAGGCTAAATCTGTGATCACATGATTCCTAGGCGCACAAGATACTGCAATTTGTATGAAAGTAGTAAGCAGATATATATATATATATATATATATATAAAAGCTATAAATATATATATATACAGACACGATCACCAACCACGAAGCACCTCCATGGGGGATCAGAAAAGTAAATAAAGCTATAAAAGCTATCAACCGCCACGGAGAAACTCCAAAGCGGGACAATACGTAAATGATGTCAGTAAGCGATCAACCGCCACGAAGGAAACTTCAAGGCGGGACGAATATATATATATATATATATATATATATATATATATATATATATATAAAGCAGTAGTAAACGCATTTGGATGTAAAATCCGGGCTCATCGAGCAGTCAAATGACGGTTTATATATATATATATATATATATATATGAGCGTGCTCTATGAGAGTTCGATTTTACATCCCATCGTCATTATACTATGTATGTATGTATATATATATATATATATATATATATATATATATATATATATATATAAATATACAAAAATGTAAAATGCAATCGGATGTAAAATTCAGGCTCATCGAATGAGTCCGACCATAGTTCATATATATAAATATATATATACACAAAAACAGAGTAAACGCACCGGATGTAAAATCCAGGCTCATCGAATAGAGTCCGACCATAGTTTATATATATATATATATAAATATATATATATATATATATAAAAAACAGAGTAAATGCATTTAGGATGTAAAATCCAGCTCATCGAATGCAGTCAGATAATAATTCATATATATAAATATATATATATATATACAAAAACAGAGTAAACGTACCGGATGTAAAATCCAGGCTCATCGAATAGAGTTCGACCGCAGTTCATATATATAAATGTATATATATATATATCAAAGAAAATAAACGCTCCAGACCGAAGTCTAGGCTCAATCGAGGCATAACTCGATAATGTTAGTCAATATATACAAATATATATAATATATATATATATATTTATATATATATATATACAAGCTGAAACAAAACCACGGACCAAAGTCCGGGCAAATGCACGCAACACAACTCTCAACGTGAAGAAGGGTGTGTGCAGAGATGAAGAGATAGACTCAAAAGTGTGTGAGAAGGCTTACAGTTGACTGCCAAAGAAGACTTCTATATCTTTAAAGTGGGTAAACACTAGCTTTTGTAGGTACAAAAGGGCTATATATGAGCACATAGGTGTTTAAAATGAGAAAATACACTGCATGGGGTGAGTGCAGAGCAAATTGGGTAGGGCTTCTTCGCCGTTTTCTCTTGCAAAATGGGCAGCCCAAGCCCTCTATTTATAGACGATTTAGCCGCAGGTGTACCTGCGGCTGAGTCGCAGGTTTACCAGAGGCAACCCGGGTGGGCCCGGGTTTTTCGGGTCGGGTCATCTCGAAGTACGTGTACTCAGGCACTGTAATGTCCACTCGAACTTTAAGAAGTGAAATCCGGGCATCTATTTGAGGTATACAGGACCTATTTCGGACCGCCGTTGTGGATAGTTGTACGATGGCATTGGATCAGAGTTTGTACGAAGTCATTGAAGATGGGACGGTGCCCTATGGTCTTCAAGCTTCAACTTTCATCCGTTACCCCACACAATAGTCACTCGGGATTGGTTAGTCTTATGGGACATCGTTGCGTAGAGATGTTAAGACGACGTGGCGTGGCATCGCGTTGGCGAGATGAAAATGTTGCCCCTCACCGGTGTTATCGCGGATTAATGACATAAGCGTATATTGCTCGGAACTTCACCGTGATTGAATTGCTGCAATTGTTGAAGGTCCTTCTCATCATCTTTGAGGTGTGCCTGTCTTCCCGATGTTCTTAGGGTTGGTACATCGGTATCTCGTTGTGAGCGCCGAGATTGAAGCTGGTCCCATTTGAAACAAGCATTTTCGGGGTTATCGCCGAAACTGCATTCCTTGGGGTTATCACCAAGGTTGGTGGCTATTCCCATAGTTGGGACAGAGATTGGATACCTCGGGCTTATATCCGAGATTAATCGGACTTCTCCGGCGTGTGTTCTGGTGTTGGATCTGCATGCCTCGGGGTTACATCCGAGGTTGGAACTGTTACTCCCAGAGTGGGCTCCAGAGTTGATGCTGAGCTTCCGGTAGTATCCGGTATGGATATGGATTGTCTTTTAGGGTTCCCTCTAAAAAGACAAATCTATCCTCCTGCAATGTTAGTAACAATAGTACAGAAAATTTCGAGTGTCTACAGATTCCTCTCTTTATCATACTCATGCATGGCAATGCATTGGTAGGATAAAGAATTCTAGACACTTGAAATGCAACAAGACAAATATGGTACTATGGGTAGCAAAATGATGCAAATATATGATGCATGTGTACGGGGTTGTAGCCCAACATGCTAGGGATGATTGTTGGATCCCTGTTGCTTTAACTGGGGATTGGCAATGCTGACCAAATTTGATGTGTAAGCCGAATCTGTTAGGATGTTGATGTTGGAGTTATCACCAAATTCCTATGTTCTTGATAACGACTTGATCTTGAAGATGTGCCTCTTATGTGTAAGAGATCTGTGGGGATAAAGCTTGATTTGTTTGAGGATGTGTATAACATATTCTATCATCTATCCTCTTTGATAACGTTGACCTCTCTTGGTTAGTATTGCAAGAATATGTCACGATTCTTTTGTATTCACTACCAACAGCAAATGCTGTCAGGGATGCCTGACCTTCGTTGACGTGTACTTCACTGACATGTGAATCAATGGCTGAAAAATCCCGTGGGATATACTGTCAAGGTTGCTTGACCTTCGCTGACGTGTGAATCAGCGGCTGAGACTCTGTGAGTAGATCGTCAAGGTTGCTTGACCTTCGCTGACGTGTGAATCAACGGAACATTACGTTGTGACCCCCGTCGGGGATCCGCTGGGGGAATATGAGTAATCGAGCATGAAATCCTTGGATAGCTCTAGAGCTCTGATAGGTTTAATTGCTATCAACTGAGGTAACGTCAAGGCTGCTTGACCTTCGCTGATATGTGTGTCAACAGCTTAAATGTACGTTGTAATCCCCTACTGGGGCTTCACGTTGTAACCCCCGTCGGGGATGTACGTTGTAACCATCGCTGATGTGTGTAGTAGTGACTAGTCATCGGATGGTTTCCGATGCTTTGTTGGGTTTTCTTCTAACAGTTACCATGATATTAAGGCTGCTTGACCTTCGCTGATTTATGTGTCAATGGATGAGCACGCGTTGTAACCCCTGCCGGGTCTCACGTTGTAACCCCCGTCAGGGACTCACGTTGTAACCCCCATTGGGGACTCACGTTGTAACCCCCGTCGGGGATCTACGTTGTAACCCCCGTCGGGGATCTACGTTGTAACCCCCGTCGGGGACTCACGTTGTAACCCCCGTCGGGGATCTACGTTGTTCTTTTAGGGTGATGACCCGAAGTTGGCGGCATCGGACCTGCATAAGGTATTGCCGGATGTGATTTGTAATAAATGAGATCTTTGGCAGGGTATACCTAGTGTTTGGGTGATTACCAATGAGTGATGTTCTGACCCAAAGTTTCATCTGAGAAGGCCAGGATTGTATGCTGTTTTGCTCAATCGCGTGGCATTTTTATTCTCGATTTGACCTTTTTAGTCTGCAAAAACTCCTTTGCAACTCGAACTGGATCGAGCCAGAGGGGTGGGTCTCACATAGGGGTGCCCCAAGTGGTTGTTGGGTGTATGTGACCCATTTCCCTGTATTTTTAGTTATACAAAGATGATGTATTAGATGATGATATACTTAAGAATGTATGAACAGTTTTTCCATTCCCTATATCATATTGCTATCTATTATCTGCTATGTATGTATCATGTTATACATATGTATGTATGTCCAGAGATATTCGGCATTGACCCCTAGGTGGTCTTATGACACGGCCCGCACATATGTCTTCTTCGACAGTTAGCCGTATAGATCATACCCCACCGTCATTGGTGGCATTGGGTATGTGATCGTGGTACGATAGTATGTCACCACCAGATAGGGTGACTGTAGATCATTTGCTGCAGCATACCATGACCTTATTAATGTTTCAGGTTCCCACAGGGTTTGTAGACGGGATGCTAGAGCATTAGATACCGGATAGGAAGGTTTTCTAATTTGGGACCCACGAGTTAACTCCTACTTTAGAGGAGTATGCACGATTGACGATGCTGCCTTTAGACAGACCTTGCGTGCACCTGGCTTCGGGAGACATGAGTAGACGATTCATGACTCTCACTGGATTGCGGCGCAGAGTAGTACAGGATGAGCTGACATCTAGCCACGTGATATCCCAGCATTTTTTGTACGACAGATTAATCTTGGAGAATAGCTATTCACGATATTCCGGGGATTTTACCGCACTGGAGGATCATTGGCGCTTGGCCAGGGTTGATGTCCTGCAGCTATGCATACTGTCATATGTCTATATGCCACGATATATGGATGAGATAGACATAGGTGTCATCATGGCTGTGAGAGCTCTTAGAGAGGGTTGTACCATTGTACCTATGTTTGTAGCAGAGACCCTTCGGTCAGCATCCTATTGTTGCACTTATCCGACAGGAGTGTTCACTGGGAGTTCGGTCATGCTGTATGTGTGGTTTATGTCACACTTTAGAACGATTGGTACCCTTAGACGGTATAGATATTACTTCACCCATGATGTAGCTATGTCATACTCCTTTCAGCCATCGGAGTGTATAGATGCTCTATCTTGGTCCACATTTTTGGCAGATATCAGAGATCCTTTTAGTATATTGCCGTGTTCGGGGCTTAGCTTACCATACAGCTTCATTACTCACGCTCTGGGCATGGACTACCTCCCTCTGGCTGGTTTGAGAGGTGTGACTACTTATCACCCATTGGCCGCGATGTCAGAGTTTGACCAGTTCCAGGACTTTCATCCTCTCGAGGGGGCGATAGGTCAGCGTTCAGCTTCTCGATATCTCTCAGCAGAGGACCGATCCCGCGTGTATGCTTGTTGGAATCATCGTGAGATAACTTCTTTTTTTGTCAGTCATCCAGGTTGTTCTACAGAGTATTCCGCATGGATGGAGACATAGATTTTATCGGCTCATACATCGAGGAGGAGCCTGCTGCTGGGTTGCCAGCATTTCTTCCAGATTCTCCTAGTACCAGTACTGTTGTGATTCATCACTCGACACAGTACCTAGAGCAGAGTCTTCATCTGATGACCTTTGAGAGAGATCAGGCTTAATCTATTATGTTGACTGCCCTTGATGGGAGGGACGCAACTCTATTAGAGAGAGACGAGGCATTAGCTTGCAGAGATGCCATTGTTATTGAGCGGGATGAGGCTATATCAGCCAGAGATGCAGTGATAGTCGAGCGGGATAGTGTTATATCTGCCCGGGATGTTGCCGTCACAGATAGTACTGCCGTGAGGTCCCTTAACACTTGCATGATCGCAGAGATGAGCACATATATTGATGATCATATGGTCACCATGTAGATGGCTGCAGATCTGTTGGGTCGTGTGGATATTCTCGTGCAGGAGACCACAGCTTCACCTCCATCCTCTGAGAGGGATGCCATGTTGGGCTTGTTAGCTCGCATATACCCTGACTTGTAGATGAGCTTGTATTTTCCCTCGCATTGCACTAGCTTAGCCATTTTGTCACGTATACGATTTATATTGTATATATCAAATAACATTATATATATGACAGGGAAATATATTTTTGGATCACTTCCCTTTTAGATATGCCTTGCTATTTGCTTGATATTTTGCCTGCTGCTTCAGGACTTGTGGTCTTGATGTATTCTGAATTCCTCCTGGATGGATGGACATTGAGTTGTCTCTGGACAGTTCAGAATGGATCATCGATCTCTGTGTATCCCTACCATCTTTGGTGTCTTGGGACTGGTTTCTAGATGGAAATGTGGAGAGGAGTGTATCTTTCCTCTCTAAGATTGACCGCACCACAGATGGTCGCCAGTACTTCTATTTAGGAGAAGCCTAGTTAATTCCATCTCTTATGGATTGGTGTTACTCTTCAAGGTATGACCGCAACTTAGATGGTCGCCGAATCTCCTATTTGGGGAGGAGTTCATGTAATTCCATCCCTTTAGTCTGAAGCCTAATGAAATGTAGTGGATTGATGTTTGATTCTAGTACCAACTAACAAGGGTTTGTGTTTTGGTAGGGGGTGAGACCGAACCATGAATGGCTGCCTAAGTACTCCTATCGAAGAGGAGATCAGGTCTGCGTAGTTCAAACCTAGTGTAAGAGGTTCAACATTGTATATGGTAGAAATGGTGTAGGAATGTTTTTGGTTGTTTTTGTTGTTTTTGTTTTATTGCGACCAGGCCATGTGAAATGGTTGCCTACGTACTCCTATTGAAGAGGAGATCAGGTCAATGTAGTTCGCTCCTCAGGGCGAGATGAAAAGCGTAATCCCATGTGCAGGTCAGAGTGCAGGGAGGAGAAAGTTTAATCCTAGGTTGAGGATAAACTGCAGGTATGAGAAGTTTGATCCCATGTATGGGTAGCCAAACTGCAAGTGTGAGAGGTTCAATCTGCGGTGGGATGACCTAAGTCGTAGGAACGCAAAGGAGAGCCAAGCTGCTGGCTTGAAAAATATATTTCCCTGAGGGGCAAAGTGTAGAAGAGTTGTAGGTGGTAAAGGGTTAAAGAACCGGAATGACTGGTGATCTGATTGTTCTGCACCAGGATGTTTGCGAATTACTTCAGACATAGTACCGTTTCACGGCGTCTGAGTTAATGAGTTGTGGAAATTCATCGTAGTCCATTTCTTGTAATCTGAGAGCGCCCCCTGTCAATACTTCTTTGATAAAAAACTGGACTTCCCAGTTAGGAGCGAATTTTCCCTTAGATTGATCATGGTTGTCAAGAATCGTCTTCAAAACCAAGTCGTTGTTTAAACTGCCATAGCCGGACTTTTTTGTTGTAGGATCTGGCGATCCTTTGTTGATATAACTAACCATGGAAGATAGCCGCGGTTCGCCTTTCGTCTATTAGAGACAATTGGTGATACCTGTCTTGTACCCATTGGTCTTCATCCAAATTGAGCGCCTATCAACACTCTGAGGATTCCATTTCAACTTCTATGGGGAGTACTGCTTCCATCCCATAGGTTAATGCGTAGGGGGTTGCCCCAGTGGAAGTGCGCATTGAGGTTCTATAGGCTAACAGAGTCGGAGGTAATAGGTCAGGCCAATCTTTGTGGTTGGCGGACATCTTTTGCATAATCTTCTTGATGTTTTTTATTAGCCGCTTCAATAGCACCGTTCATCTTCGGACGATAGATGACGGAGTTAAGATGTTTGATATGGAATTTACTGCATAATTCCTTCATCATTTTGTTGTTGAGGTTCTTGGCATTGTCTGACACAATCACCTCTGGTTGTCCGTATCGACAAACGACATTGTTTCTGATGAAAGAAATGATGACTTCTTTAGTAACCCTAGGGAAGGAGGCTCCTTCTACCCACTTAGTGAAGTAGTCGATCATGGTGAAGATAAATCGATGACCATTACTGGCTTTTGGCTCAATGGGCCCGATAACATCCATTCCATTGCGAAGGGCCAAGGTGAACTCATACTATGGAGTTCCCGTGGAGGGGCGTGTATAACATTCCCATGAATTTGGCACTGATAGCATCTCCTGACGTGGTCATTGCAATCAGCTTTGAGAGATAGCCAGTAATGTCCCGTCCTGAGGACTTTCTTGACAAGGAGGGGGCCACTCATGTGGGGGCCATAGACTCCGCCATTGATTTCATCCATAAGCCTTTGGGCTTGATCTTTGTCTAAACATATGAGGAGATCTAGTCCTACATCTCTTTTGTAGATTGCATCAACACTCAGGTAGAATTTCATAGCAAGTCGATGGATCCGCCTTTTCTCAGTCGGGCTCACCTCAGCGGGTGTAGATCCATCTCATAGATATTCCTTGATATGCTGATACCAAGGATGTTGGATAGGAGGTAGCTCATTCGATACTTCTCCAACGTAATTCCCATAGGCTGGGGCCTTTTGTAGGGAAATTTTGACGCTTGGCAAGTGTTCCTTATCTGATATGCGAATCAAGGAGGCCAAAGTTGCTAATGCGTCCGCAAAGTCATTCCTATTACGAGGAATGTGTAGAAAGGAGATTTCTTCGAACTCCAAAGCCATCTTCAAAACTTGCCGATGGTAGGGCAGCAAATGTAGTTCCTTGGTTTGATAAATTCCGGATGATTGTCTGATTACCAACTCCGAATCTCCAAAGACAGTTAACCGCCTGATGCCCATTGAACGGGTAAGTTTTAGCCCCATGAGACAGCCTTCATACTCAGCCGTATTATTGGTGCTGAAAAACTACAATTTGACAGCGACGGGATACTGCTCCCTCGTACCAGATACTAGAATTGCTCCAGCTCTAGAACCTTCCATATTAACACCTCCATCAAAATATATCTTCCATGATTGGCGTGTATCGTACTGATGATGTTTCTGAACTGTCATTATTTCTTCATCAGGAAAATATGTTTCCAAGGGTTTGAAATCCCCTGCAGGTGCGGCGGCCAGTTGATCCACAATTCCTTGACCTTTGATGGACTTTTGAGTCACATATACGATGTCAAATGGTTGTAGGATTAACTGCCATCTGGACAGCCGACAATTTAACATGGGTTTGTTGAACACGTATTTGAGAGGATCCACGCGGGATATGAGATGGGTTGTGCGACCATGGAGGTAATGCTGTAACCTTATGGAAGTCCATGCTAAAGCACAACACGTCTTTTCGATCAGAGTGTACTTATGTTCATTCTTCACGAACCTTTTCTTTGAGGTAATAGATAGCTCGTTCTTGGCCTCTATCGTCCTTCTATCCCAGCATGCAGCCCATGGCATTGTCACTTATGGACATGTATATAAACAGGGGAACATCATCCCTGGGTGGTACCAAAATGAGAGCTTTGACTAGCTATTTCTTGATTGCGAGGAAGGCATTTTGACACTCATCATTCCATTTCATGGAGGAGTTCTTCCTTAATAGCTTGAAGATTGGCTCATAGGTTGCTGTGAGTTGAGAGATAAACCTGCTAATGAAGTTGATTCTTCCCAAAAATCCCCGTATTTCCTTCTCTATCTGAGGAATGGGCATTTCTGTGATGGCTTGGATTTTGGCAGGATCCAGCTCAATCCCCTTGTGGCCGACTAGATATCCTAGCAACTTGCTTGATTTAACACCAAAGGCGCATTTAGCTGGATTCAACTTCAAGTTGTAATTACGCAACCTGTTGAACAACTTCCTGAGATGGTCTATATGGTCATCCTCCTTCCGGGACTTGACAATGATGTCATCCACATAGATCTCGATCTCTTTGTGCATTAAGTCATGGAAAAGAGCCATCATAGCTCGTTGATAGGTAGCTCCGGCATTGATGAGGCCGAATGACAACCGTTTATAGTAAAAGGTTCCCCAAGGCATGATGAAAGCAGTTTTCTCTCGATCTTCCTCAGCAACCATGATCTGATGGTACCCCGCAAAGCAATCAACAAAGGAGTACATGTCGTATTGCGCAGTATTGTCAATGTGAATGTGGATAAATGGCACGGGAAAGCTATCTTTTAAGTAAGCTTTGTTCAAGTCCTGGTAATCCATACAAACTCGCACCTTCCCTCCAGGTTTAGGTACGGGCACGATGTTGGATATCCACTTAGGATATGTAGACACCATGATGATGCCAGCTTGAAATTGTTTCACAATTTCTTCTTTCACCTTTAAACTCCACTCAGGTTTTAATCGCCTAAGCTTTTGTTTGACTGTCTTAAATCCCTCTTTAATGGGAAGGCGATGAAGGACAATATCAGTGGACAAACCCACCATGTCTTCGTGAGACCATGCAAATACATCCTGGAATTGGGTTAATAGCATAACCATGTCATTCCGTTGGTTTGGGATAAGTTCTGAACCAATCTGGATTAACTTAGGACTTTCTAAGGTTCCGAGATTGAAAGAAGTAGTTTGATCAAGGTTGGGTTTAGGTCTGTCTTTGACCCATTCTTGAATTTCTGGAGGCACCTCAATGTCATCCTGTATATCAATCAAGGCTGAATTCATCTCTACATCAAAGGTACAATCCTTGTGGAGAAGAGGCACCGTATCAGCAAGTACAGGCACATCTAAATTTAGAGTCCCTTGACGACCAATGCAAGGAATGATGTTCTAATTGTCAAGGGCAAAGTCTGGGTGGACCGCAGTGATGGAGGGATTGTCATCATCCTCCTTATCCCGAATGATGGCCATTACGTCTGGGCAATCATCGTCTGGGGTGTATTTGTTGGTATGTTCATCATGAACGATGATGCGTATGCCTGACATCATTCGGATGATGTCTTGCTTAATTATTCGTTCCTCTTCTTCCACCGCGGGATTTGGAACAAATACTCCTTTCTCCTTCACCGGTATCGGCTTGGGAAATAATATAGCCATTACATTAGCTGGGACCTTTACAGGAGGTTGTGCGGACTCAGGGTTTGAAGGCGAAGATAAACGCTGCATGGTTGAAGCTGAAGGAATATGTTGATGCTTATGAGGATTCTTGTGACTAGAACTGGCAGAATAGCCTAGCCTAGCTGTTCTAGTTTACTTGGTTAATCGAATTGTATATTTGATACCCTGGCAATCTTTACCCAGCCTTTGTCCCGACTTATAACCCAATGACATCATTTCTTGAGTAGTTGACATTACCTCAGCAGAAATCTTGGGTTCGGGCAATGGCGTTCCAATAGTATGGTATTGGGTATTACTTATTTCTAAAGCATGAAAACTGACTGGTTCCACATCTGCATTGGCATTGATGAATGGTATGTCTCCACACTGAGGAATCTCCGGTTCAGTATTAACCGTGACCAGGCTATTGTTGATAATGTATTTCAACTGTTGGTGAAGAGTGGAGGGGACTGCGTCAGCCATATGAATCCATGGTCGTCCCAAGAGCAGGTTGTATCCCGAATCTATCTTGAGCACATGGAAGGATACGCAGAATGTATGAGGACAAATTTCGATTGGTAGCTCAATTACTCTGACTGAATTTCGTCGGGCTCCATCAAAAGCTTTGATGATAGTATGGCTACTCTGAATTCGGTTGAGATTGATATTCATCTTCACCAAAGTAGCATATGGACAGATATTTAGAGATGAACCTCCATCTATCAATACACCAGCTAGCATGTATCCGGAGGACAAGACCGCAATGTGCAACGGTTTGCAATGACCGGTCCCTTCGGGCTGTATGTCATCATCAGTGAAGGATATCACATTGTTGTTGAAAATGTGATCAACCATATGTTGAAATTTTTCCGTATCAATTGTTGTCGGCAGATAGCCTTCTTCTAAAACCTTCACCAAGACCCTCCGGTGATTCTCGGAAGTTAGGACCAAGTCCAAAATTGATATTTGTTGTGGAGCTTCCTTTAAGCTTAAAACCACCGTGGCTTCGTTATGACCCATAGTGCGGAGTAACTTTTCAATTTTCTCCATTGGAATTTTCCCCTTTGATTTGATGGTAGGCTTCATCACCCGTTGGGGAAGATACAGTGGATTTTCCTTCGACACTGTAGCAGTCGTATGTGAGGTGGATCCTTCACTTTCTCCATAATTCCACGAAACTTTGCACAAGCTAACAATAGGATATTATGCTCTGCACGACAAGTTGATTGGCTCGGGAGCGGCCACTTTCAAAGGATTGTTGCTTCCCTTGAGTTGAATTGTTGGCATTGTGAGTGATTTATTAACCCCATCGCCTTTCAAAGTGGATATGATCCGCTACCACACTCTTCCACTTAGTAGGACCTCGAATTCTCACTTGCACGTAACACAAGATCGTCGTCCGCTAGGCGCAGGACACCACTGTCAATTAGATTTTGGATAAGGTAGCGAGTGCCCAAAGATTCTTCTCGTGTTGTGACCATGAGATCGGGAGTGATATCGACATACTCCATCGAATCGTATCTGCCCCGAACGGGATTGGAGGTAGAAGGGAACTGATCCTTCCTTCATTGATTAACATATGAAGGATTTCCTCCATAGGTTGGCCTAAATAGGTGAATTCCCTTTTGTTGGCAAAATCCCGACGGGCCTTGGAATTTGCTCTCTTTGTCACTTTGTCTTCCAACATTTCATTTTTTGAAAATGACGAGGGAATATTCATGACAAGAGGTATGAGACTGGCATGCTCTTGGCTGATTAATTGACGTGTAACTTGATGCTGATAAGTCACCAGTTCCGCCAATTGCTCAATTTGCTTGCATAGAGCTTTCATCTTTTGTTCCATTGTGAACTGGAACTTGGCATAATCCCATCTGTCATCACCGTCTTTGAGGGTCTGGGAGGATTCACAGTTGAAATTGGAATTCTGTCCATTACTCCAATTTATTATGTTGACCTCTTCTTCTTTGTGCTGAGGAAGAGGGTTGTCTTGAACGTGAGGCTGATCTGGTTTGGTGACCACGATCTCTCCGTTGTCTATCAGGTCCTGGATCTTATGTTTCAAGGCCCAATAATCCCGAGTATCATGTCCCAGTGCCCCGCAGATGATAAGCACATTTCCGAGCGAAAGATTGAAACCCCGTCCATTAGTAATTTCCGTGGTGAAAGAAGATACGTAATTTTCTTCTGTGTTATCAGAAGATTAAGAATGTTCTCGAGGGTATCCTCTAAGGGTGTAAACACTCGAGGGCATTTGACTTCTCCACCTTTTGGTATTGGAGGGTTTACAGACTGTGCTTGAAAGGGAGTGTAGTTTCTCCTTTTAATAGGCATGTTCTGATTGCCTTTTTGCCCCTATAGTATCAGGGAAACATCTTCCTCTTTCTTTTTATGGACCCTCTGGGGGTTGTTCCCATAATTTCTAGACTGGATGTAATCAGGAACAGCTTTGAGTGCAGCTAGGTCTTGAATCTTTCCGTGCTTCAATCCCATCTCAGCCATCTCCCCATGTTTGACCATTTCAGAAAATGGTTTGCCGATGCCGGCTAAAACTCTCTCATAGAATGGAGCTTCTTGTATGTCTATGAAAGTTATGACCATCTCTGATTCTGTCATGGAAGGACTAACTTGGGCAGCCAATCATCTTCACCTTTGAGCATACTCTCTGAAAGACTCGTTAGACTGTTTCTTGATCTTGGTAATTTGATACCGATCAGGAGCCATTTGAGTTTGAAAACTGTATTGAGTGAGGAAAACATGTGCTAGCTCTTCCCAGCTATGGATCTTTGAATTGTCTAATCTTGTGTACCACGACCGGGCTTCTCCAGTTAGACTCTTTTGGAACAATTGCATTCTAAGCTTTTCACCCTCTGCATAAGATCCAAGTTCCCCAATAAACACCTTTAAATGTGTGTAAGGATCTCCTAACCCGTCATATTTTTCAAAGTCAGGGGTTTTAAATTTTTCTAGATAATGAACACCATGGAAAATACACAGATCAGCATATGAAACACTCACGTGTGTTCCAATTCCTTTAATAGCACCAAGGGTCTCTTCCATTTGGAGGACTTTCTTTTTGATATCACCAGTGTCTGGATCTCCAGTGGGATGGGCAGCATCATGAGTTTTGTTGGTCGTATCCAGCTGCAGTTCAGGTATTGTAATGACCTGGGTTCCTTCTTGTGTAGAGGATTCAACATGTACGGGTATTTTCTGACCCTGTGTAGACTGGTGTAATTCTTTGAGTAGAACAACCAAATCTGTAATTTGTTTGCTTAATCGGTCAAATTCTTTGCGAGAAACTGGATTAAGTTCAGTCTGGTCGGATGACGACATGATTGACTATAGGCCTGTTGCCTTTTTGGACTTTGACCGGTTAGTAGGTCCGATTGGTTCCCTGCGAAAGACTTGCATAGTTTAGTCTTTAAGGAATGTGTATAATAACATGCTATGTGATGTGTCCATTTTAGGAATTTTATCCTGCAAAACGGATGTCAGCTGTTTGTAGCATGTTAATGTATGTGTACACATTTCTTCATATTTCTCATTACATGGAGATAGATATGGAATGTAATTACAAGAAATTGTGTTTACAAGTAATTTGAAATGAGAGCATGAAGAGACTTTCCTTCGTTTTGGGTTTATCAGAGGCTGACCTATCTTAGGTTACGCTCGCGGCTTTTTGGCATGAAGGTTCCCAAATCATCGTAATCTACTTGACGGGAAATTAATCCGGTCTTTCAACTGGAACGAATTTGGGTGGTGCCTTTCCTGAGCCTCGGAGAATTAGTCTTCTCACGAGTCCAGTAATCAAACACCGACGGGATAGCCTCCTGGTGGATGGACCACACAACATACATTCACATACATCGCGTCTCACCGTATGGTAATGATGACATATGCGAAGCACTAATATCACAAGCAGATATGGTGCGAAGCAGTAATATCACAAGCAGATATGGTGCGAAGCACTAATATCACAAGCAGTTATGGTGGGAAGCACTAAGTGCAATAAGGAAATACATTCGTACACATTCATCAAATGTAAATGCAACATCCACACACAACCAGATAACAGTTTTGAAAAGATTGTAATAGCGGCACAAGTCCTCTTACTGGAGTCCCCAACAGAGTTGCCACCTGTCGACGTCGGGATTTTTAGATGTCCCTTTTCGTTACTTATTCTTTGGTGTTCTCATTTTAGGTGAGATTTGTTTGAAAAAACAAGTGAAAAAGGTCTGACATGTATAATGTCGACGATGGACTGTTAAGAGTCGCCAGTTGGTTTTTTAAATGGTTGTACCAACACAACCGAGAAAAGGTTTGCTCATTGACCCGAAAGTGATGTGACATCATAAACTAAGCCGGTGAAACCGAGATTCATTAGGGTCCGGGGACTTGGTTATGCGGAGGGAAGGTGTTAGGCACCCCCCGACATCCGTGTTACCACGATGACCGCCTCTTTTCAAGAAACTGTTATCTGAATGTGTGTGTGTGGGGGTCAATGTGCTGTTATTTGGAAGTAGTGTGAGGCCTCATTCGCACCTATATACACAGGGTTTAAATTTATGTAAAAACTCAATTTTAAGCAAAATATGGCAGTGATGTTTTATAAAAGAGGTTTTTCAAACCCTAATGCTCAATAGTAATTGAGACCTTTTACACTCCCATTTTATTAAGTGTTCGGCTTGATTGATTTTATTTTACGAATGCGAGGCATCCATACGAAAATAATGTTCAAAAATAATGCCGACTTCCTCGTGGGTATGGAAACCATCTGAGGAAATTCAGACACCGCAGAATAATTTACAGCTGCTTACAGCTAAAAATGTCCATAATGGGAAACGAATCTAGATCCAATAGGCTGAATCTATGATCACATGATTCCTAGGCGCATAAGATACTGCAATTTGTATGAAAGCGATGGCGAGATATATATATATAAAGTCAGAAATATATATATACAGACAGGATCACCAACCACGAAGCATCTCCATGGGGGATCAGAAAAGTAAATAAAGCTGTAAAAGCTATCAACCGCCACGGAGGAAACTCCAAGCGGGACAAAACGAAAATGAAACTGTAAATACGGTCAACCGCCACGAAGGAAACTCCAGGCGGGATGAAATATAAATAAAGCTATAAAAGCGATCAACTGCAACGAAGAAAACTCCAGGAAGGACGAATATATATATATATATATATATACAAAAGCAAAGTAAACGCACCGGATGTAAAATCTAGGCTCATCGAACAGAGTCCGACCATAATTCATATATATATATATATATCTATATATATATATATATATATACAAAAATAGAGTAAACGTACTAGATGTAAAATCCAGGCTCATTGAATGTAGTCCCACCACGCTTCATATATATAAATATATATATATATATATATATATATATATATATATATATATATATATATATATATATATAAAAAACAGAGTAAACGAATCCTGATGTAAAATTCAAGCTCATCGAATGCAGTCCGATGATGGTTTATATATATATATATATATATATATATATATATATATATATATATATATATATATATATATATATAAGCGAGTAAATGCTCTGCATCAAGTTCAGGCTCATCGAACAAAGTTCGACACACGCTTAATATATATAAATGTATATATATATATATATATATATATATATATATATATATATATATAAACAAATAAACGCTCTGCATCAAGTCTAGGCTCAATCGAGGCATAACTCAATAATGTTAGTCAATATATATATATATATATATATATATATATATATATATATATATATATATACAAGTTTGAAACAAAACCACGGACCAAAGTCCGGGGCAAATCTGCGTGAACACGACTCTCAATGTGAAGAAGGGTGTGTGCAGAGATGAAGAGAAATACTCTAAAGTGTGTGTGAAGGCTTACAGTTGACTGCCAAAGAAGACTTCTATATCTTTAAAGTGGGTAAACACTGGCTTTTATAGGTACAAAAGGGATATATATGAGCTCACAGGTGTTTAAAATGAGAAAGTACACTGCATGGGGTGAGTGCAGAGAAAATTGGACAGGGCTTTCTCGCTGTTTTCTCTTGCAAAATAGGCAGCCCAAGCCCTCTATTTATAGACGATTTAGCCGCAGGTGTACTAGAGGCAACTCGGGTTTTTTGGGCCGGGTCGTCTCGAAGTACGTGCACTCAGGCACTGTAATGTCCACTCGAACATTAAGAAGTGCAATCCGAGCATCCGTTTGAGGTATACAGGACCTATTTCGGACCACCGTTGTCGAGAGTTGTACGATGTCATGGGATCAGAGTTTGTACGAAGTCATTGAAGATGGGACGGTGCCCTCCGGTCTTCAAGCTTCAACTTTCATCTGTTACCCCGCACAATAGTCATTCGGGATTGGTTAGTCTTGTGGGACATCATTGCGTAGAGATGTTGAGACGACGTGGCGTGGCATCGCGTTGGCGAGATGATGATGTTGCCCCTCACCGGTGTTATCACGGATTAATTTGATAAAGCGACGTTGCTCGACTTCACCGAGATTGATCACTGCAATTGTTGAAGGTCCTTATTGTCATCTTTGAGGGTTGCCTGTCTTCCCGATGTTATCACCAGGTTGGTACAGTGTATCTCATTGTGAGCACCGAGATTGAAGCTGGTCGTATTTGAAACAAGCATTTCCGAGGTTATCGCCGAAACTGCATTCCTTGGGTTTATCACCAAGGTTGGTGGCTATTCCCATAATTGGGACTGAGACTGGATACCTCGGGGTTATCTCCAAAGATTAATCGGTCTTCTCCGGTGTGTGTTCTGATATTGGATCTGTATGCCTCGGGGTTACATTCGAGGTTGAATCATTACTCCCAGTGGGCTCCGGGTTGATCTTTGAGCTTCCGGTAGTATCCGGTATGGATATGGATTGTCTTTCAGGGTTCCCTCTTAAAAGACGAATTTGTCCTCCTGCAATGTTAGTAACAATAGTACAAAAATTTTTGAGTGTCTACAACCGTGTCACAGTACGAAGCTAAGTTTGTCGAGTTGTCCCGGTTTGTGTCCTATTTGGTTGATAATGAGGAGAGAATGATGCACATGTTTTTAAGGGGTTTGAAACTTGAGATACGTCAATACCTAATTTCTGACAAACTGTGTTTGTATTCAGATGTTGTAAATAGGGCTCAGTTACTGGAGCGCGATAATAAGTCAACATAACCAAGAGAGAGCAGTTGGAAAATCAATAATACTAGTGGTAGCAATCATCGAATCGGTGATAACAAACGTAGAGGGAATCAACATGCCAGAAATGGTAACCACTTCGGTGGTAATCATGGCCAAGATAATAGAAGTGGAAATTTCAAGAAGAGGAAATTAAATAATGATGGAAAGACTTCAGCACCAACACCTGTTGTTAAGGAAGGAGAACGACCGCCAGCGATCAAGTATATTACAAATCTTGGGAGGACACATCACCCAAAAGCTGTACGCAGTAGTCCAAAGCATGTTACAATTATGGAAGAGAAGGTCACCTATCTCAATTTTATTGTGCACCGAAGTTAAGTCCAGCTAGAATGGAGGCATCAAAGGCCATCCCAGACAAGAGAAAACCGGTAGTTCAAGGGAGAGCGTTTATCGTAACCTCCCAAAAAGTGAGGAATCCGAATGAGGTGATCACAGGTAAGCTAATCATAAACTCTAGCGAAGTCTATACCTTATTTGATACCGGTTCTACCCATTCTTTTATTTCTCTTATTCGTGCTCAATGTTTAAATTTGACTCTTTATAAATTAGACTTTGACTTATCTATTGAAATTCTGTTGGGAGAAACCTTCATTACATTCACTGTTTATAAGTCTTGTTTGATCCAAATCGGCACTCGCACATTACCTTTCGACCTTATCTCTTTTAAAATACTTGCGTTTGATGTGATTTTAGGGATTGATTAGTTAACTACTCATCATGCAAAAATTGATTATTTTCGTAAGGTTGTTAGCTTTCATATTCCTAACCAACCTATTATGCGAATTTAAGCAACCAAACCACTAAAGTCAATCACTGTCATATCAAGCCATAAAACTATTCGTTTATTGAAAAATGGATGTCAAGCTTTCTTAGCCTATGTCACAGATTTAAACAAAAATACGTCAGATTTGAATTATATTTCTATTGTTAATAAATTTCCTGATGTATTCCCTGAAGAACTTCCTAGCCTACCCCCAAAGCGTGAAATTGAGTTTGGTATTAACCTTGAACTCGGTACAAAACCCATTTCCGAAGCCCCATATCGAATGGCTCGTATTGAACTTCAGGAGTTAAAAACCCAACTACAGGAATTGTTAGATATCAGTTTCATTCGTCCCAGTACGTCTCCTTGGGGTGCTCCTGTTCTATTTGTGAAGAAGAAAGATGGAAGTATGCGACTTTGTATTGACTATTGGGAGTTAAATCATGTCACCATCAAAAATAGGTACCCGTTGCCTCACATTGATGAACTTTTTGACCAGTTGCAAGGCGCCAAATTCTTTTCAAAGATCGATCTTCGTTCCGGATATCATCAGTTAAAGATTAAAACCAATGACATCCCAAAGATTGCTTTTAGAACTCGGTACGGGCATTATGAATTCCTAGTCATGTCTTTTGGATTGACTAATGCTCATGCAGCCTTCATGGATATAATGAATCGAGTATTCAAGGAATATTTGGATCATTTCGTGGTTGTCTTTATTGATGACATCCTCATATACTCCAAAAGCTGTGAAGATCATGAGCAACACTTGAGGCTGATACTCCAAAAACCTCATGAAAACAAGCTATATGCCAAGTTGAAGAAATGCGAGTTCTGGCTTGAGGAAGTAGCATTACTTGGGCATGTGATATCAAATAATGAAATATTTGTTGACCCGGCAAAGATTGAAGCAATTCAAAGCTGGGAGCAACTTAAGTCAGTGACTGAAATACGTAGCTTTCTCGACTTAGCTGGTTATTATCGGAGATTCGTAGAAGGGTTTTCTCGAATCGCTACTCCATTAACTCAGCTGACTCGTAAAGATACAAAATTTGGTTGGAGCGAGGATTGTGAGAAGAGTTTTCAAGAACTCAAGAGGAGACTCATTTTAGCATCTGTTCTGACAATACCATCTGGCTCGGAGGGATTTGTCATCTATAGTGATGCTTCAGGCAAAGGGTTAGGATGTGTTCTCATGCAACATGGGAAAGTCACAGCCTATGCCTCATGAAAACTGTAAAGCCCCAAACTCGGGTACTTGAAACCTGAACTCGGTGCTTCACGATACCATTTCTATGAGCGGAATAATACAAATAATAATAACAATAATATAAAAATCCAACTTAACTTACATTTATCAGAGTCTAATATCCCAAGTACGCAACCTTTACTATAATTCTTTACATGATATATAATACATATCATTGTCTATATATTGTCTAACTATTAGACAAGATACCATTAAACATGTTCTGTTTCCTTTTCACTTGTTCTTGTCTGAACCTTCGGGTTGATCACGCCTAGCTGAAAATATTTAAATTTAAGCAAGGATGAGCATTTGAGTGCCCAGCAAGTAATAACAATTATGAATATAATTAGCTGAAAGAAATAAATGTTTTCTTTGTACATCACTTCTACAACGAATTTATAGTTGTGAAGTAAACTGAACCGATAATAACAACATAACAATTCTATCTCAAATTTTTTAAACTACGTATTGACAATATATATAGGTATTAGTCAACAGATTATGAATATTGTTTTTAATTTTCGCTAAGGTTTAGCAGAACTTCATCTGCAAACTGTCATAACTTACGGGTGTTAGGTTGTACTTCCCATGAGCCCTGTATTGATCAATACTACATTGCTAGAATGATATTATCGTTCATCCTTTGTTCTCCTTGGTGCATAAATTTTTTCCCCGTGATCGGGATGTTCATACTTAGTCTAGAATTCGAACCAAAACAATTTGATTGGATACAAAAAGGTTTTAACTTATTCAACGATATTTCTGAATATGTGTCTAGCTGGGTCAAATAGCTTAGACGAATATATATATATATATATATATATATATATATATATATATATATATATATATATATCAACATGTGTTTAACTACACTGATTATCCAAGTGGGGACACTTGTGTAACCATATTTAGAAATTAACGAATAGAATATATATATATATGAATTACCATATACTAACATGTTGATAAACAATGATCTGATATAGAATATATCACAATAGGGTTAATAATATAGTATAATAATAATATAATTACGAAACTTCTTACTCATGTCCATCAGATAAAGGAAATGCAAAGGTAAGATACTTGCTCGATGCTACCGCTTACGATTAGAACATGGTTCTATCCTTATATAACACCTATCAGTAATAAGATCATTTGATCGATTAGAATAACATACTATAAAACATAGCACTGCTTATTGCAGTCAGCACATAACCTAATCACATTGTCACATATGTTCCACAACCATTGAATAACAAATAAACATATATCTAATCAAATTATCAAAGTCCAGATCAATTTCTAAAACATATTGGTGTACCGATGGCTTTATCGGGTAATTATCGAGTTTAAGACTCTATCTTGTAGTTCAATATCTGTAAGTAGCAGTCATATTATTTTTAAATGACTTATAGTAATTTTTAAACATTTATTATAATATATCACAAATTTTCAAACACCGGAATCATTAGTAACTGATTTAAATATTAGACAATTCTACTATCATTAATATTTAATTAATATTAAACTATTAATGAAACCATTTCCAAAATGTTTAAGTTATTTATAATAACTCAAAATACTTTTAAAGTATTAATATTACCCTTAAATGATTTTTAAAATAATTAAAATCATTTTAAATAAATACCATTAATATTAAAATATTAATGCATTATCTATCAAAATATTAAAAGTCATTAATTATAACTTAAAATATTTTTAATTCATTAATATCCTCATTAAATGATTTTTAAATAAATAAAACCATTTTAAAACTATTTATTTAATATAATTATTAAATAAACTTAATATCATTTATTATTAAATTAATATCATTAATATTAAATTATTAATGAAATTATCCTTTAAATATTAAAAGTTATATTTTATAACTTAAAATACCTTTAAACAATTTATTATCATTTTAAATGATTTTATAATATTAAAATCATTTTTAAACTAATTTATTTAATATAATTATTAAATAACTTTAACATCATTAATAGTAAATAATTAATAAAATTTACCTTTAAATATTCAAAGTTATATTTTATAACTTAAATAACCTTTAAATCATTTTTCTATAATTTTAAATCATTAATTCTATTTTCCATAATTTATTTAATACATTTATTAAATAAATTTAATTACCATAATATTAATTAATTAATAAAATTCATCACAAAATTTTAAAAGTTATCAAAAATAACTTAAACTATTTTCTTATACCATAATATAATTTGAAATAATTTTTCAAGTATTAAAATCATTTTTAACTAATTTATTTAATATTACAAATAAATAAATTAAATACTTTTAATATTCCAAAAATATTAAATATTTATGAAATATATTCAAAATAATTAAAAACTAATTTTCGGATTTTAAAATAATTTTTAGGAATTTATTATGTATTTTTAATAATTAAAAACTAATTTTCTATAATTATTTAAATAAAATAATTAAGTTAAGAAATTATCTGTCGCTAAAAGTGGCTTTAGTGACAAAACTGTCGCTAATTGTGTTCTTCAGCAAACCCATATCTTCAATGTCAGTACACAAGGTACCTACTTTGACTGGTTATAGATCTATGGTTATTAGGATTCTGGGCTTGCTAATGTGTTGGTATTGTAGTATAACTGTAATACTACCATTAACAATCGATATCATGAACATAACACAATCGATCAGAGAGTTATAGGCCCTCAAATCCCTTGTCAGAGTTGTTCTTCATTTATGGGTTTTCCAGAAATGAAGAACAGTTCATACTGCCTTCTTTCGATCATTATAACTTTCACTTCAGGTATGCTTTACGTGATCTAACACTTTCAGTGTGTAAAGAATATGAAAAAGAAGATATCTAATACATAAAAGACATATAACATCATCAGAATCAATAGATACATGCCGGTCAAACGTTGTCAGAAAAATCGCTCTTGAAGGTTTCTAGGTTTTCCAGAAATCTTCATAAGCAGTCGATCAAGCCTACTTTGACCGTCGATTACTTTGATCATGTTTGTGATTTATGTGATATAAAGGTTTAACAATGAAGTCTATATAACATATTATAACACGGATACGACAAAACACACAAATCACATAACACTAAATAGATTGGGACTCATGAACAAGCTGTCAGACCCATCCGGTAACTTCCAGGTTACCTAGAAACAAAAATTGAATGGTCAACGCCTTTTGACCGATCACTACATCCGGTCTATTTCTTTCTAAGGTTCAAGCGTGTTCTGGACTTGTAGTCCTCATGTCAAACTATAATATCAATACCCTTATACATCATAACGGCTTAACAATAGCGAGATCAAGGCCGGTCAAAGTCACTGCCCGAACACGTTCTTCAGTTTTATTGGTTTCCCAGAAAACTAATTTTTGTGTTCGGTCAACGGACTTTGACCGTGAATAACTTTTGATATATACGTTCAATGATCATGAAATCACTTTCAGCATACTACCAACATTACAGAGAACAACTTCTAACCTTTAAAACACAAAACCAATAAACAAGCATAGATCTACAAGGACTGACATTTGATGTCAGACGACAAAAAATAAAATTTCCAGCTTTTGCAAAAACACTAGATCTGAGCTTATAGATGTTATGGATCCAACATCAATCAACCCAGATCACTTAATAACAATATATACAACATATCTTAACACTCAAACATAACTTTTAACAGAGGATCAAGGTTCGAAATTTTGATTAGGGTTTATACCTTTATGCTTTGATTTCTGGAATTTGGCTTCTGATTTGTTTTGGGTGATAGTGGGGCTCGGTTTTGGAACTGGTACACATATTTATTTCGTAGGTTAGAGAGAGAGAGAGAGGGACTTGTTTGAGTGTTGGAGCAAAATAAGTTAGCAAAATGCAATTCTCTCTCTCCCAATCCTTATATATATAAATTGTAATGTAATGGCTGAATTGTAGTGGTTGAAATCAATTGCTTTAAGTCACATGGGTTTGGTATAGTAGGTCACCAACTCTCATCTTAGCAATTTGGACAAGTTAGCTTCAATTATAAAATAAGGGCAAAATAGACATTTGGCTTGAGATTTTAAGGGCAAGGTTGTAACATGGCAAACCCTTAGGGTTTGACCCAAAGGTTTAGCACAAAAATTGTAAAATTTCCAATTAGGGTTTGCAAAAAAATAAAAACTAAAAAGAATATTTTTAGTTTCTTAAAAGTACAAATTAAGGTTTCATAATTAGATTAGGGTTACTAATTACATAAAACATGATAATTAGGTTTAGGTTTTACTAATCATCATTAAGTATGCCTAATTAGCAGTTAGGGTTTACACTTAGCAAATTAGGGTTAGCAATTAAGGTTTATACTTGTCAAATTAGGGTTAGCAATTAGGGTTTCTAATTAGCTATTAAGTTTTCTAACAATTAGGGTTTCCAAATAATAATAATTGATATCTGCATTAACATTAATCACAATTTCTTACCAATCACACACTCCGGTTTGAGTTTCAAATTAGGGTTACTAAATTAGAAATTAGGTTTACTAATTTAGAAATTAGGGTTTCTAGAAATTAAAATTTTTAAATATTAACTAGGGTTTCTAGATTTTTAATTATGGTTTACCTAATTAATTATTTAATACACAACATAAATCATATAACACAGTTATATAATAGTCTTGAATTGCCTATTTGAATTTCACAATAGGGTGAAACAAATTAATGCTAGGGTTTGGTCATGATACAACATAATTGAACACCCATTATCAGTCCACACATATTTATACAGTACATATTTATAGCACTGAAAAATCAAAATATAATTAATATTATATTATTATCATTATTCCTTGTTCCAGAACAAGAATTAGGGTTTATCAGTAATATTAAAACTGTTCCCTACATTAACCTTACACACATACAGTACACATCTATAACACTGACAAATAATAATATAATATTATTATTCTCATTCCTTGATAAAAATTCAAAATTAGGGTTTGGATTCCATATCGATTTATTATTCATATTTAACATTATTAAGTAAGTTAAAATAATTAACTTAATTAAACTAGCATAAATTCATATGTTAAAATAGATTAATTATTATACTAATTCTAATAATCATTTCATATATTATTTAAATAATATATAATTATATTTTCATGGAAAATAAATAATAAAAAACATTTCTACTATAAAATTAATTATTAAAAGAATAAACTTTATAATAATCAATAATTCTATAATAAAATTATTTGTAAACATTCATTTAATAAATATATTTTTATTTATTACGTAATTACATACACACACTATTTTGTACAAATCCTCATCCTTAAAATAATAATAAAAAAATTTATACGCAAAATTTCTGATTTAATTATATAGAAAATATCGGGTCGTTACAAAAACTCAAAGAATATGAGAGGAATTATCCTACTCATGATCTAGAGTTTGCAGCTGTCGTTTTTACATATGGAGAGAAGATGGAGATCTATACGGAACATAAAAGCCTCAAATATTTCTTCACTTAAAAGGATCTCAATATACGACAACGACGTTGGCTTGAGCTGTTGAAATATTACGATCATACCATTCAATACCATCTTGGAAGAGCGAACGTAGTAGCTGACGCATTGAGTAGAAGATCATATGCAGGTACAAGTGCGATATTGTCAACGCAAAGGCCCATTTTGTATGACTTAAAAATGATGGAGATAGAGTTAAAGACTCCAGCGACCCACGTGATGATGGCAAATATACGAGTAGAACCGACTTTAATCGATAAAGTTAAAGCTTCTCAAGCTACAGACGTGGAGCTGCTGCGTATGAAGAAGAAAGTGCAAGAGGGTGCTATTTCGAAAGCAAGAATCGATGAAGAAGGAATACTTCGAGTTAACTCCAGACTTTGTGTTCATAACGATTTTGACTTGAAGTATAAAATCATGATGGAGGCCCACAACACACCGTTTGCAATCCATCTTGGGAGTACCAAAATGTATCATGATCTTCGACATACATTTTGGTGGAGCAATATGAAGAGAGAGATAGCGGGGTTTATCTCAAGGTGTCTAACTTGTCAACGAGTCAAGGTGGAGCATCAAGTGCCAAAAAAGGTCCATTGCAACCACTTACAATTCCAGAATGGAAGTGGGAGAACATTACCATGGATTTCGTTACTGGTCTTCCCAAGGTTTTCTCAAGGCATAGATGCGATTTGGGTCATTGTTGATAGATTGACCAAGTCTGCTCATTTCCTACCGATACGAGAAACTTATTCACTTGAACATCTTGCTCGTATGTATATAAATGAGATTATAAGATTGCATGGTATGCTAGTATCCATAGTTTCTGATCAAGACCCAAGATTCACTTCACGATTTTGGGTTAGTTTGCAAAAAGCTATGGACACGAATTTACGATTTAGTTCGACATATCATCCTCAAACGGATGGGCAGTCGGAGAGGACTATTCAAACTCTTGAAGATTTATTAAGACTCTGTGTCCTTGACTTAAAAGGAAGTTGGGACAAGTTCTTTCCGTTGGTGGAATTTTCTTACAATAATAGTTATCAAGCAAGTATTGGCATGGCTCCATTTAAGGCATTGTATGGAAGAAAGTGTCGTTCTCCAGTATGCTGGGATGAGGTGGGTGAAGCAACATTATTGGGACAGGAGTTGGTACGTATGACTACGGAAACGATTCAAACTATTTGACAACGTATAAAAACCTCACAAGATCGACAAAAGAGTTATGCTGATCTTCATCGAAAGGATGTGGAATTCAATATTGAAGATCATGTGTTGTTACGTGTTGCTCCATGGAAAGGAGTTACGAGATTTAGAAAGAGAGGAAAGCTCAATCCTCGATTCATTATCCCATTTGTAATCCTCGATCGAGTAGGAACTATGGCCTATAGACTCGCCTTATCGCCAAGTATGTCTCGTGTTCATAATATTATTCACATATCTATGTTACGTAAATACGTGAAAGACCCGAACCGCATTATTGAATTAGAACTGGACAAAATAGCGGAAGATTTAACGTATGAAGAGGTACTTGTTAAAATCTTGATAAAATGATCATATTCTACGCTCTAAGGTTATACCTCAAGTCAAAATTTTGTGGAGAAACCACAATGTTGAGGAAATGACCTAGGAGTTAGAATATGAAATGAAGTCAATGTATCCTCACCTCTTCAACATACCAGGTACGCACTCTAATTTCGAGGACGAAATTTCATAAGAAGGGGAGGTTATAAGACCCCAAATTTTATGAATAAAGATTAATTTTTCTCGAAATATATTTTTGAATAATATGGTGTGGATTTGATATAATGTTATAGTTGTGGGTAATATTTACAAATTTTGCAAAGTAAGCACGTGGTTATAAAATATTTGATTGGTCGGGAAATATTCGTTTTAACAGGGAATATTTGTACGACGGCACAATCAATGGTGGACCCCACAAACAAAATTATTGTCGGAGTTAGAAAACGACATAATTATCTTTTTATAAAAATAACGACGAAAGTTTTACCGTTAAACTGTTGAAATACTGGTGGTAAAAGAACAGTAATGCGCGTGGTTGCATTGTAGCACACGGTATTGATGCTTACGTGAGAAGTCACTCAGTTATACTCAATTATTGATACAGTAATTGCTGCATAATATCTCTCATATTATTGATTCAATTATTGTCACAGTGTCATCTGCATAATATTTTATATTATTAAATCAATAATTGAGATGACAAAGTTATTCATATTATTATTTGTAATATTGACGATGTCTAGAAAGTTCTGTCAAGGAGAGGTTTGGTCACCTAATTGCGCTCTAATAGGGAGAAATCCTTATCGGAAAGCCCCTTCTTTCCTGGGAGTGATCTGATTGTTAAATATTGTGAGTTGTAATATTAATGATGAATAAGTTCGTGTTGATTAAAGATGAAATTAATATTTCCATTGTGTTGGAATTATTAGTGTTTGTGGAAATTGACATTTATTTCGATAATAATTGATTTCTAGAGGTTATATTGACCAATCGGGTAATTAATCGGATAAATGAGAAATTAATTGCTATTAATTCACATGTTTATAACTATTTATTCACATGTATGTACTATTGATTCACATGCATGTATAATTAGGGGAGGTGGTGCAAGATTGATAATACTTGCATGACTAAATTAAAAATAGAGGTATAGATGAAGGTACTATACCCGAACTATTTTTTTAAACATGTATAGAACTATTGATTCACATGAATGTACTATTGTTTCACATTCATATACTATTAGGGTAGGTGGTGCAAGTTTGATAATACTTGCAGGACTAAATAAAAAATGAAGGAAAAGATGAAGGTATTATACTGTAATATTTCAAGCCCCAAAATGTGCAATTATCGAAACTATATTTTCTTATAAATAGAAGCTTATTCTTCTTTCATTCTCACCAATTCACTAAGACTCACAAGAGCAATTATAGAGAGAGAAGTTATAGAGAGAAAGAAGAAGAGAAGTCTGCTACTTCACTATTCCAATATCCAGTCTTCTTCAGAGGTAAGGGATATTTTTTTTCAGTATTCATAAGGAATAATATTTTCTTCCATACTCTATAGTATGTGAGTAATATTATTTTGTCTCGTATTCCTGATTATACCCTCATTTTGTTAAAGTATTGTTTCTATACTCTGTGAAATTAGTAGAATATCCTTGCAATTTGCGCTTCATCTAGTATCGTTTCACAAGGATATTTTCTGCACAATCTTGTTAAATTTTAAGCTTTTCATGCCGGAGTACTGTCCATGAGTAGTATTCATTTTTATGGTAGTATTCATTTTTACGGTACTATTCACAAAGTACTATTCATGGGGTACTATTCACAAAGTACTATTCACGGGGTACTATTCACAAAGTACTATTCACGGGGTACTATTCACAAAGTACTATTCATGAGTATTATTCATAAAGTACTATTCACGAGTACTATTCACAATGTAATATTCACGAGGTACTATTCTCGAAGTATTATTCACGGGATACTATTCACTCGGGTACTATTCACCCGGGGAATTACACATGACAAAATTAATTTCTTTGCTGTCCAAATCATTTTTGATACAATATTATTCTTGAATTTTACTCCACAAAGCAGTATAATGTTGACAATTTAGACATTATTGAATTCTGGATAAATTAAATTATAAATCTTTAAAAATTTATCCTTTGCTTTCTTTTAATTGAATTCTTATATCATTGTCATCATTCTCATGCTTATATTGTGATAAAAGTCATTTGTGGCTTACGTGCATAGATGTACTATTGATTGGTATGATTATGACCAGGGATTATTCACTATAATCATGACCGTAATGTTACAAATGATATGGTAAAAGTCCTTATTGGCTCGTAGTGCATTGATGGACAATTGTTGATATGATCATGACCATTGATGATTACATGAATATGCTTGGCCTATAGTGCAGGGATGATTCAATGATGTGGTTTATTTATTAAGCTGAGTGTCAGCGATAAAGTTGATGAAAAACTTTTTAAATTATAGAAGATAGTAGATATCATGCTCTACTTGACTTTTGTAGGGATTGCTTGTTCCGCTGCAGTTAAACTTGATGTTTGGTGGATTTTATTAGTTTAACACTGTTGAAGGCTAACGATAATTTATTTTGCATTATCTTAGTCATAATATTTCTTACTGGGCTAGTTGAGCTCACCTTTTTGTTTTCATTGTTCTCTTCAGGAAATGAGAACGTAGCCGGGACTAGTCGGGGAACACAGTGACGGTTCGAGACGGTGGCTATCGTAGTCCTCACTATTTTATGAAATAGTGTGATAATAAATGTATTAGAATTTCATTTGAGTTTAAATACTGTCTATGAGACAATATTCGTTTAAAAACTCTAAGCTGTGCTGTTGTCGTATTGTATAAAAGATTTTTGTATTTGATTCATGTACCATGTATTTGACGACTTAGAATGGGTGATGTATACCTATTTTGGGGGTGTCACAACAATCATTACGGATCATAACTCGAGAAGTAAACACATTTTTGTATCACCTAAAATAACTTAGAGTGGGACAAGTGAGATTACTTAACTGATCGTGAATTATTTCAATGATATTACTGGGAGTACCAACAAAATGTTTGATTATGGTAAATATCAATGTATTAACTACATCCGGCGGACCCACTCCAGCATCTTCATCAAAGATAAGGTTACCGTCGTCATCCATTTGGACAACATGGATTATGGATAACGTAGTATCTTCTGTGAGATGTTTTTCCCACCAAGATCTAAGAATACCCGTGAATCCACTAGCTATTAATTCAACAATATCTAGCTGAGTCAGATAGTTGAACTTAGTGATATAGCTATTGGCCACCATGGAAAAATGGTTTAATTTGTTAAAAATTTCTAGTTCACTGAAACCATCTATATTCCATTCATAAATTTTATTTAAAGAAACTGAAAATTGATTATCTAGATTTCTCTCTTGGAACTGAAAATTTTATTTAAGTATCTAGATTTTATACTAGTGTTATTGACGGTTAATTTATTTAACTGATCATTAAAATCTGGAATAGTATCAGATTGATCTGATTGGGTAACACTCTCATTTTCAGATTCAACTTGATCAATGATAGTTATAGTACTACTTGTTCTAGTTTCAGTTTTTATTTTTTTAATAAACTTATCAATAACTTGGACAAGTTCTCCATCGTTATTGGGTAAACCTAATTGAATTTTTAATGAATAAAATTGAATTTCCTCTATTCATTATCTTGAAATAATAAGGTGTTAATTTGATATAATACTTTGATTATGGGTGAAATGTGCAAATTTTGCAAAATAAACAAGTGGTTATAAAATATTCATTATTTTCGGGGAATATTCGTTTGGTTGTGTAATATTCTTGTTGTCGGGGAATATTCGTACGACGGTGTAGCCATTTGTGGGCCCCATAACTGAAAACGGTCGGATGAAGAAAACGACAAGTTTTAGTTTTTATAAATAATGGCGTATTTATTCAAGAATTATCATTTGTTGGAATACTCGGTGGTTAAAATACGAATGTCTGGCGTGGTTGCACAAAGAGTACACACGTGATTACATGATATTTTTGAATGATTGATTCTTATGTAAGAAGGCACTACTCAATAATTGTTACGATAAATCTTGCTTCAAAGATTTTATTTTATTGATTCAATAATTGCTACGTTGATATTTTATATTATTATTGTTCCAATAAATGTCACTGCACAGTATTTCTCATTATCAGATCAATAATTCATATTATTTGAATAATATTATTAGATAGCATTATTGGCAATGTCTAATGAAGTTCTGTCTAGAAAAGGGATTTGGTCACCTAATTGCACGCCAATAAGGAGAAATCTTTATCGGAAAGCCCCCTCTTTCCCGAGAACGACATGCTTGTCATAATTGCGATTCTGTAATATTATTTGTGAATAATTAATTATTGATTTATATGATAAGGAAATATTAATATTAGTGGATATAATTGATGGATAAGGAAATATTTATTTTTTGTGGATATAAATGAAGAAATTAATGTTGAGGTGTTTTATCAGTATTTTGTCAGAATTGATGTATTAAAAATCATCCGTATGTGGATTTCGGTCATTTTTCGTTTAGAATTTGGAAAAACTTAAATCTACAAAGTTGTAGATAATTTAATTTTCTATGGAATGGACATAAAATTCGTTATTTTCTGATAAAAAAGGCTATTTATTATGAATTATTGAAGTTTCGGAAATAAATGTTTTTATTAAAAAAAATGGTGGGCCCCACTTTTGATTGGTGAAAAATTTGCTGAAATTTTATTTCAAAAGTGGTGGGCATGAATAGTAGCAGGTAAAGCCATCAGGTAACAAGTTAGTCTGCTATGGCGTTCTAAGCATTTTCCTATAAATATGGTGCTTAGTTAGAATTGAAAATCACACCAGAATCATGAGCTTTCTCTCTCTATATTATCGAGCATATTTTATCAGTATTTAGATACTTTGTGAGTTGCTATTCAGTGCAAGTTTCCTTCAGCCTTATACTTGATATATTTCAGCCGGAAGTACTGTTGTTTTGAGGTAAGGGATGTTATTTTCTTCGTAAATGATATTATTTTCTTCAATATTATTATGCCAAAATATTGATACGAATTTTATTGTGGAATTTTTACATTTTTGAGTCGGGGTTACTATTCACGTATATGACACTATTCACGTATACAGTAATAACCCAATATTTTCTATATAAATAAATAAGAAATTTTGCATATAAATTATTATTATTTATTATTATTTTAAAGGTGAGAATAAGTGCAAGGTAAAGTATATGTATTTATGTGATAAATAAAAATATATTTATTACATGAATAATTACAAATAATTTTATTTTAGAATTAATGATCATTATAAATTATAAACTTATACTCCCTCCGTCCTAGGATAAAAGTCTTGGTGGATTTTTCACGCATATTAAGAAGATGAATGAAATGATAAAATTGCCCATAATAATATTTCATTAATCATTTTCAATGTAGGTGAGAGAGTGACTTTCTAACTTTTCAATTCAAAATATACTTATTAAATATGGAGAGAGAATTAGAATAAGAAAAATATGAGATATTTAGTACTAAGGGTATAATAGGAAAAATTATGTAAAAGTTTTATTATTAAAGAAAAGTGGACATTTAACATAAGACTACCCAAAATAGTAATAAAGACTTTTATCTTGGGACGGAGGGAGTAATAAATTAAATTGGTAATAAAAATATTTTATTACTTATTTTCCATGAAAATATGTTTATATATTATTTGATAATATATGGAATGATTATTAGAATTATTATAATAAATATTTTTTATGAATTTATTTTAGATTAATTAAGTTAATTATTTTAACTTAATGAATAATGGTATATATACAAGATAAATCGGATATGGAATCCAAACCCTAATTTTTGATTTTGATCAAGGAATGAGAATATTTTATAATATTAATTATATTTCATTTCTATAAATATGTATTGTATGTGTGTAATGTTAATGTGAGAGACAATTTTATTGTAATATGATAAAACCCTAATATTACTGGGATAAACCCTAATTTAAAACTCAAATTGGAGTTTACGATTGTGTTAAGGTGATTAATAACAAGTGTTAGCATTATAATTGTTAATTACGGAAACCCTAATTTTTGAAAACTCTAATTAATATTTATAAACCCTAATTTCTATATTTGGAACCCTAATTGTCAAATTGGGAAGGAAAAAAACTCTAATTGCTAAATTAGCATGTTTAATGTTAATTAGTGGACCTTAAATCTAATTTTTATGATCTATGTAATTAGGAATTTAATCACGATTAAGAAACCCAAGTTTGCAAAAATTAGAAAGTTAACTTTTTATTTTTTTAAACCCTAAATTGAAATTCTAGAAAACTTTTTTTTGAAAAATCTTAGGGTTAAACCCTAAGGGTTTGCCAAGTTACACTTTTGCCATTAAAATCATAGGCCAAATGACTATTTTACCCTTTTGCACATTTTTTAATTGGTAACTTGTGTATCTAGCCAATTATGTAGTTGGTGAACTACTCTACAAACCCCATGTGCTTTAAATAATCAGCAACAAGCCACATAATCAGTCATGTGCATTATATCCATCATATATATAGATTAAAGAGAGAAAAATCACTTTCAAGCTCATTTTTTCAACAAACTCCCAACCAAACTCTCTCAAGCTCAAACCTCCGAAAATATAAGTGATTCAGTTACAAAACCAAGCCCCACGAATTCCACTAACAGATCAGAAGCCCAAATACAAGATTGATCAAAGTGAGGTATAAAATCTAACCCTAGAAATCTGATCTTGAACCCTATGTTAGATGTTAGATTTTTATGTTAAAACATGTTATATGTAGTATATATTGATGATCTGGGTTGGTATCTTGTAGATCCATAACATCTAAGTGCACGAATTGGAAGATTTAAAAAATCTGGGGAAATTTTTTTTGTTGTGTGACAACCAAATGTCAGGTCATGTACATCTCTTTCTGTTTATGGTTTTTGTGTTTTGAAGGTTGATACTTATAGTATGTTATGTGGTCTATGATCTAGAACTTGAATCAGGGTCAGATCTATCATATATAGTAAGATATTCGTGGTCAAACCACATTGACCAACCATGACTGGGCATATCTGGGTAACCCAGAAACTGCCAAGAAAGGGCCTGACAAGATTTTTGTGAGCCTTTATCTTGCTTCTGTTTGTTGTTTTGTTGTTGTGGTTGTAATATAATCGTAATATGGTATATGGAATACAATTTAAAGCTTTTATATCATCTAAATAACGTGTAGATTTAATGTAGTCACCGGTCAAAGTAGCATGGTCAAGCACGAAAGCGGTTTTTGGGGTAACCCAGAAAACCTATGAACACGGTTCCTGACATGCTTTGACCGGCATGGATCTGCTTGCTGTGATGTTGTTAGACTTGTTTTATGTAAAGAATATGTTGTCTTGCATGTTGTCTACACACTAGAACCCTTAAATCACCAAACTAGTACATGTGTTGCAAGTTGTGGAAGCTCAAATTAAATGTTGTCACTCGAAACTGTTCTTCATTTTTGGGTAACCCAGAAATAAAGAACAGCTCATATAGCCTATTCCAGGCCTTAGATCTCTCTTATTGTTAATGTTTAGACTTGAACGTTGTTCACAACTTGTACATTGCTAGATACTCTACACATCCGGATGTCTAAACTACCTAATACATGATCAGAGTGATAGATATAAGGTCAACAAAAGCGTTGACCGACCTTGACTTAAGTTTTTGGGCAGCCCAGAAATGTTTTGACAGCTAGTTTGGGACATTATATCTTGCAGATATGTTGTTGTATGACCTAGATTGTGTTAATTGTAGGGTTACATAAAAACTACAAGATATGAGCCTTAGTTTTCCCAGAAACACTTTGTGCGCCTCCACCGCCCCGGCTATGATGACGTTGTGCCTGTGTTGCTTTGCCAAGCGACGACGAGTTCTGATTTCTGTTCGCAGATCCAGTGACCTCGTTCCAGCGACGACGAGTTCAATTAGAGCAGTTGAATTCACACGCTCATCGATTGAAGAATGAAAAAGGAAATTTACAAGATACGCAACTTTCTCCAAATCGGAAGATACAAATAGAGCCAGATCTGTTACAGAGTCAATTTTAAAACAGAGCCACATCTATGTGCAGAGTCAATTTTCTACTCCCGGAAGTACACCATTACAACAATTTGGAACTTCTAATATGATTAATGAATATGGGAGGTCTCCATTAATATCCAGACATGTTAACGAACACTGTTGCGATTCAGGCCCTTCCCGCAAAACTCTATCATCTATCATGTAACAAAGATCAAGAATGGCTTCTCACCCATCTCCTACACCATTGATGATGGATGGCTCAAGACAACTTTCAAAGAATTTGTAGAGGGATGAGGGATGGAGATGAATGATTTTATAGAAGAGGTAGAGAGAGAAAATTATCAGATTTTATTCCCAAGCGGAGATGAACAGACAGAAGAACAGATAGAAGAAGAGGGACAAGATGAGGAAGAAAGAGGAACAAATGGAGAATTAAATGAGATTAAAGTATTAATTAAGGGTAAAATAGTAAAACTGCATCTATTCTTAATCTAAGTGAAATACTCTGAAACAGCGAGATATAATGGGATGGAGGGAGTAATATTTATTTGAATATTATTAATATTTAATTTATTTAATAAATGCATTAAATAAATTAATTAAAAATGATTTTATTATATTAAAAACCATTTTAAATGATAAAAAGGTAATTAATAATATTTTAAGTTATAAAATATAACTTTTAATATTTAAAGGTAAATTTCATTAATTATTTAATATTAATGATATTATATTTATTTAATAATTATATTCAATAAATTAATTAAAAATGATTTTAATATTAGAAAAATCATTATAAATGAAAATAAATAGTTTAAAAATATTTTAAGTTATAAAATATAACTTTTAATATTTAAAGGTAAATTTAATTAATAATTTAATATTAAATGATATTAGAGTTATTTAATAATAATATTAAATAAATAATTTAAAAATTGTTTTATTGATTTACAAATCATTTAAAAAGGAAATAAATGAATTAAAAATATTTTAAGTTATAATTATTGACTTTTAATATTTTGATAAATAATACATTAATATTTAAATATCAATAGTAATTATTTAAAAATAATTTTAAATGTTTTAAAAATCATTTAAGGGTAATAAAATGTTTTAAAAATATTTTGAGTTATTATAAATAACTTTAACATTTTGGCAATGGTTTCATTAATAATTTAATATTAATTAAATATTAATGATAATAGAATTATTTTATATTTTAATCATTTAAAAATGATTTTAGGGTTTGAAAAATCATGATAAATATTAAAAAATTATTATAAGGTTATGAAAAATAATACGACTGATATTTAAAATATCTAAACGAATATTGAACTACAGAGTAGAGTTTTTAGACTCGATAATTAACTGATAAAGCCGTCGATACACCGAAATATTTCAAAAATTAATCCGGACTTAGATAATTGAACTAGATACGTGTTTGTTTATGATTCAATGACTGCTAAACATATATGACAATGTGGTTATGTTATGTGCTGATTGTAAATATCAGTACTATGTGTTATAATATATCATTCTAATTAAACGAATGATTTTATTAATTATAGGTTGTGATATAAGAGATAAAACTAAATTGCGTTATTGTAAGCAGCAACTCAGACAAGCATCCTAACTTTGCCTTTTCTTTTATGCAATGGACATGAGTAAGAAAGTTCAGAATTATATTATTATTGTGCCAGATTATTAACTCTATTATTATCGATTATGTATCCAAACGTTTGTATTCATACAAGTTCTTAAATTATTCGATCATTATTTGTGACTATGACAACCCGAGAAGGGGTGAATGTGACAACCCGAGAATTTAGAAAATTTTAAAATTTTAATTAATTGATTTAAGGTTCAATATTAGAACCTAAACAGAAAATAAGTGTATGCGTTTGATATTTTTGAGAAGGGATTTTGAGGATTTCAAAATTCTGTGAAGGATTTAGGTTAATTATTCAGGATTAAGGGAATAAGAGTATATGTTCTGTGTAAATGTTATTATACGTGTAAAATATGTGGTTAAGGGTCAAGGGTTGACCAGAAAAACAATATCTGTAACAAACCCTAGGTATATATTAAGAACGTCAAAGTTCGATTAGAAACCCCTAGCGATTAACAAGAAACCCTAAAACCGATTCTTGAAACCCTAATTCAGAAATTTAAAACCCTAATATGGGAACTTAACATAGAATTATATTGCTTAAGTGCTATTAATTATAATATTAATTAGGTTAAAGCTTAATTATTTAGCAAACCCTAATTTCAAATTTTAAACCCTAAGTTATGGATTTGAAACTCTAATTTATAAATATGGAAAATCTAAGTGTTAATTAAATAATTTTAATGTTAATTAGGAAACATTAATCCTAATTTTCAAGTTATAGTAATTAGAAAACCTTAATCTAATTACGAAATCGAATTTCTAAATTAGAAAATTATTTTTATTAGAAACCCTAATTTTTGGGTTGTAAACCATAATGCACGATTTTGACCCTAATTGCTAAATTAGCAAATTTTAATTAGGAAACACTAATCCTAATTAGCAAGATTTAAATTATGATTAAGAAATTTTAATATAATTAGAAAATTCTAATTATAATTTAGAAATATTAATTTTTTATTTTTAAAACTGAAATTCGGAAATCTTAGAAATTAAATTGCAAAGTTAAGGGTTAAATCCTAAACCCTAAGGGTTCAAACCCTAAACCCTAAGGATTCAAACCCTAAACCCTAAAAGGTTCAAATCCTAAACCCTAAAGGGTTAAAACCCTAAACCCTAAGGGTTTGCATCAAACGACAATGCTTGAAATAAAATTTTATGGAAATGACCATAATGCCATTTCTTTCATTATTTAAAATAATTTGTAAATCTAGCAATAATTGAGTTGGTGACCTACTATGCTGACATTGTTACATAAAATCTAGCACATATCAGCCACCTAGCACCAATTAGATACATGCATCAAGAAAACAAAAGATAAAAGTTAAGTAATTATAGACACTCAAAATTTTCTCAGACTCATTACTTAACATTACAGGAGGATGATTAAATCTTTAAGAGGGAACCACGAAAGACAATCCAAATCCATACCGGATACTACTGGGAAGTTCAAAGATCAACCCTAATCGATACTGGAGTAACGATTTCAACCTCGGATGTAACCCCGAGACCTACAGATACAATACCGGCACCACCGGAGAAGACCGATTAATCTCGGAGATAACCCCAAGGTATACAGTCTCAGTCCCAACCATGGGAATAGCCACCAACCTTGGTGATAACCCCTAGGAATGCAGTTTCGGCGATAACCCCGGAAATGCTTGTTTCAAATTCGATCAGCTTCAATCTCAGCGCTCACAACGAGATACACTTCACCAACCCGGCAATAACATCGGGGAGGCAGGCACACCTCAAAGATGACAATGAGGACCTTCAACAATTGCAGCAGTCCAATATCAGCGAAGTTTGATCAACGTCTGCTTTATCAACCCAATCTGACGATAACACCGGTAAAGGGAAAACATCGTCATCTCGTCAAACATGATGCCACGCCACGTCTCTACGCAACGATGATCCACAAGGCTAACCAATCCCGAGTGACTATTGTGCGGGGTAACGGATGAAAGTTGAAACTTGAAGATCAGAGGGCATCGTCCCATCTTTAATGAATTCGCACAAACTCTAATCCCATGCCATCGTACAACTCTCGACAACGGCGGTCCAAAATAGGTCCTGTATACCTCAAACGGATGCCCGGATTGCACTTCTGAAAATCCAAGTAGACATTACGATTGCACGAGTTCACGTGCCGAGATTTACCCAACTGACAAAAACCCGGCCAACCCAAGTTGCCTCTGTACACACACATGGCTAATATGCCAATAAATAGAAGGCTTAGGGTGCTGATTTTTAAGAGAAAAAAGATGGGGAAACCCTACACAATTCACTCCACACTCGCCCTACAGTGTATTTTCCAACTTTTAAACACATGTGAGCTCATATATAGCCTCTTTTGTACCCAAAAAAGCCAGTGTTTACCCACTCTAAAGATATAGAAGCCTTTTTTAGCAGTCAGCTGTAAGCCTTCTCACACACTTTAGAGTCTTTCTCTTCATCTTTTCACACACCCTTCTACACGTTGAGAGTCGTGTTGCTTGCTTTTGCCCGAACTGTTAGGTTTGTAATATTCAAGAACGCAATCAAATTGCAAAAATAAGCGAAAACGTGTAAAAATCAGAGTTTAAAATTTTACAAACCATAAACCCGGATCACCCTTTATGCATAATTATTAATTAAACGAAAAGGAAGAACAAGAATCATACCCTTGAAGATCCAAGCTTCCTCGGGTACAAATTCACCTCCAATCCTTTTCGCGTTCAACTTGAATCCACCGGGTTTGGTTTCTTCCTTTGATCAACGTTAGCCACCCAAGTGTTTGGCCTCTAGAGGTGATCCACCAAGGAAGAAGAAGAATTCATGAAAATGAGTATTTGGCAAAACCCTAGTTTTCTATCTTTATAGAAAGGGCGTACTCTCCAACAATTGGAATGACGTATTTTTGATATCTGATATAAGACTCCTCTTATAAAGATATCAAGTAACCCTATTAAAATAATGTATTATTTATTTAATTAAATTCTTTTAATTAAATGGGCTCCCTAATCTTATTAAGGATAATTAATTAAACTCCTTTAACTATTTTTCACTCCTAATCTTATTAGGAATAAATGAGAGTACTTATATTAAATTAATTCCTAAACTCTTTTAGAAATTAAAATAATAATAATTATAATAATATTAATAAGACTCCTCTTATTAATTTATATTTAATATTTCTAAAATATTAAATAATAAATATTAAGCTATTTAATTTATTCTATCACCATAGATTAAATTAAATATACTTAACATATTATTATGATTATGCCATTAACTTCTTAAATAATTATTCTTCCTTTTATGGTGTGACCCTTTAGGTTCTCCACATTAAACCGGTTGTGAATAAATCAATTAGAACAATTCTAATCTTATTTAAATAAATAAATTAAATTATTAATTTATTTAAATAAATAATATTTATTCTACAATATGGATAAGCCTCCCTAGCGATCAACGACTTTCTAGATAATATAGATTTCAACATTAATCATAAAAGAACCTTTGAGTAATTAGTTACTGTACAATTCAATCCTTCCACCATACAATGTCTCAATTAAATATAAGACATGGAATTTCTGTCAAGTCTTATTTTATTTAATTATATGTATTTCGATTCTTAAATGCACAACTCCAAATAATGCAAATTAGAAACTCCTTTCTAATTTCATTCTGCCTTGGCCAAGGACTACTGGGTTGTCATTTATCGAATCACATAGGACATTTCTCTTCTTTTACTAGAAGTGGTAGATTCTTTATTGATCATACATTATCTTCGTGTATAACTTATTATACCCAAGCATACCCTTTGATATACCCTAAGGGTCTGAAGGAATAAGTCAAAGTATAACTCATCATACACAAGATACTATGATGATCTCAAGTCCAAGGATCACTTGTACTACTATCACTACAGGAATTCCTATTGACATGTAACTAAAACTCCATTAGGTATTCCTTAGCGAGCCACGTTCAATGAACTTATTCTCTAATAAGCACCTACATACTTGCTTTAGTGTCTCCACACAAATGATCATGAGATCAATCATCCTCATCCAATGAGCAAGCAACATATGTACCAATCTATCCGGATTCACTAATCCCCAATTTAGTAATCCAACGATTGGGAACTATTTTAGTTTTAAGCTTTCTAAGAATTTAGATCTCATTAGAATGATCATCCTCATTATTCTAAAAGCATTGCTTAAAATTATGGGTTTATCACATATTATAAAACATCATCATGTAGATAATTAAAAGCCTTTAATAAATAAATACTTTTTATTAATAAATGAATAAGATTGTTAAAAAGTATATGCTTTATCATTAAACATGATTAGCTTGTGTGCATACTACTTTCAATCTCCCACTTGCACTAAAGCCAATCGTCATGGTATCTCATACTCTTCTTCTCTAAGTGACGATTATCCTGTTGTTGGATAAGCTTCGGTATATGGATATGTAATGTTGTTCTTGAGAGTCCACTATCTCTATAGTGATTTCCCATCTTTCAATGATTCTTATAATCAAGTGAAAGTGCCACAACACATGTTTAGATCCAAGATGAGACTTAGGAACTATTCATAGTTCTGTAATGAACTTTTCATCCAAATATTCAACTTGCGGCTTCATTTATAGCTATATACTTTGTCTTTATCACTAAACCAACAACTCTTTGCTGTTTGGAACCTTTCCAATTTCACTGCTCCACCGTTCAAGGCAACGTTTTACCTCAAAGTGGATTCTCTGTCGTCTTAGTCTGTCTGAAAAACCTGAGTCTGTTAAGCCCTCTAGTTTTAATTCAGACCCACCATAAATATTAATCACATCCTTAGTGCCGATAAAGTACTTAAGATGTTTTTCACTATCTCACAGTGAACTTCTCCAGAATATGACTGATCAACATCAGGTCTCGTATATTTCATTGCATACATGATAGTCACTCATGCGATCTCTCTTTTTTGGAGTCTATGGGGACTATTAAGAGAGATACAGTCCATGGCTCATCAACATGAGACATCTCTTGGAGTTTGCCATGCTAAACGACTTTAGCATCAAAAGAATATACATTCCTTGGGTTAAGCCGAGCATCCTTTTAAATCTATCTATATAGATTTGCATCCCCAATTAAGATACTCTTCCTAAATCATTCATGGAGGGATGTTTAGACAACTTTATCTTTACTGATTGTAGCATTGGTATGTTATTCCTCATCCGTAGTATATAAACATATAATACTAGAAATTTCACGACGCTCCCACTGACCCTTTTGTACACACTAGAACTCTTACCTCATCGTATGTAACTCTGGATCATCATCTTCTATGATGCGTATCTCATCATCATCATCCATGATGAATCCATACCTCCTAGGTATCTTCGGTACTATTCCAGATTTACGATTCGGTTGTGGTACAATAGGCCTATCTACAGGTTCCTCTTATTTAACTTATAGTGTTTTGTGGTTCTTGAACTCTTCAAGATCTATTATCCTCCCACTAGCCCCTTTAAAGATAAACATCTTTATCTTAGAAGGCAGTATGTTTCTCAACAAACACCTTTTGCTAAGTAGGATTATAGAACATATACCCTAAACTTACTTTAGGATGTCCCACAAATCTGTACTTGTCAAATTTTGTCCCAAGCTTATCCTTTGAAACCTTTTCACATAAGTTGGACAACCCTTATCTTAACATACTTAAGATTAGGAATCCTCCCTGTCCATAACTTTTATGGAGTCTTGGGGCCGAATTTTGAGGTTACCTTTTCCGTAGATATGCAGCCATTTCTAGGACATTATCCCAGAAGGATACTGAAATATCGGTAAAATCATTGTGGACTGCACCATGTCCAACAAGGTACGATTTTTCCTTTCAGATACATCAATCAATTATTACGTATCATGAGGTGTCCATTATGAGAAAAACCATTTGAGATGATCTAGAAACTTATTGCATAAGTATTTATTCCTTGATCTAATCAAAGAATCTTAATACTTTGCCAATTTGTTTCACTTATGAATTCTTTGAACCTTTCAAATAATTCACACTTGTATTTCAACAAATACATACATTCAACTCTTTGAATGATCATCTCATTTTCTTATACTAGTTTGTTCAATTTATAAAATAATTTTTCACGTAAGTCAAGTATACAAAATCCATTAAGTAATCTTTCAGTTCTATATGAAACATTATTATTATAAATAGAACAACAATTGTTCTTAATTATAATACCAAAATTTTATTGTCCAACAATAAAATGGAAATAATGTTTCTAACAAGAATTGGAATACAATAACAACTTATTGACTAAATAGATTTGCCGTAGGCGAGTGCTAAACTATAAGTTTTTCTATAGCTAATCTGACCCTTTGCTTCATTTTCCACACATAGGATTACTTATCTTTGTTTAACTTTCTACTTACCTTGGTCCTTCATAAATCTATATTTATGATAATCAAAGTCGATCCAATACCCAAGTAGAACCTTGACTTAAAGAAAAAATTATTTTAAATCATGAATAAATTTGTATTTGTAACCAAAACTTCACTAAGCTTCTTTGGTTAGCCTCTGCAAGATGCTTCTTGCAGTTTCTTTCCAGTGTCCAGGTTTATTGTAGTGGAAGCAAACTCATTTGCTATCCGTATCAGTTTTATTCTTATTATCCTTTGTTTTTGCATTTTATATTTACCTTCTTAGAATCATTCTTCTTTTCAGAAGATCCTTTGGCCCCTACTAGTAAGACTTCGTTTTTCTTGGTGGAAAGTGACTCAGCATTTTTCAACATGTTAAGCAAATCAGCGAGGAAGATATCTAACTTGTTCATATGAAAAATTCACAACAATTATGAAAGGAGTCCGGGAGTGAGTGCAAGATCAAATCTTGGCTCAACTCTCCATCCATGACAAAACCAGTTGTCCTAATTGATTAATCAAATTGATTATGTTAAGGACTTTTGTCTGTACTATAGTGCCATTGCCATTCTAGATCGGAAGAGCTCCTTAGATATCTGATATCTATTAGTCCTACTTTCCTCACCATCAACTACTTGATGTGTAGGAATATAGTAGGAGCATCCATAGTTTCATGTTGACGTTGAAGCTCGTTACTCATGGATGCGAGCATGATGCATTGAGCCAACTGTGCATCATCTTGCCACTTCCTAAAAGTAGCAATCTCTTTCTCAAAGGCATTATCTGCAACCATTGCAAGGATAGGCGTATTAAGGACATAAGATAGCTTTTCAGCCATGAGAACTATTCTCAATTCCTTAACCAATCCGTTAAATTTGGTTCGGTTAAATAACATCTAATATGCTTCGCAGTAATAGTAATTTAGACATTGTAAGATTCTGTAAATGAATTTGTAAGCAACAACATTTTAGCATACATTCTTTTATTAATTACCAAAATAAATTAGGTCTTATTTTAAATTGGTATCTCCCACTATTTTCATCAAACTATATTACCTCACTTATATAAGTTCGGCAAAATCTAATTAAAGATTTGCTAGTGAGAATAAAGATCCCATTTCAAATGTATATAGCCTTGTGGTGACACAACAAACTATATATAAATAAATAGGTAGACAACTCTTGTCAATTACATCAACTATGCAACTCCTCGTATTTTGCCTCTTAGATTATTTTGATCAAGTGGTGGCACATCCGAATCAAAATTATCCAAGTTAAGTCCAACCTAGCACTCCATATATTCAAAAAAAGAAAAATATCATCCTTGTGGTGACACGACAAAACAATATTGTTCAATTTTCTTTATAAGCATCAAATATGATAAATTAACATCTTAAATACTTAATACTTGCCTTGTGGTGACACAACAAACTCATATTAAATATTTAATACTCTATTAATTGTATCATGCTAGAAGGCGACGTTCGATATTTCAAATATCTTTGAACGCTTAGGACTTAATATAAAAATTTTGAGGGGTTTGTTATTAATATGTCTCATCTTGTTTAGCGCGCATGCACATATATATATAAAATACGCGTCATATTAATAAACATGCGAAGCATGTTTGCATAATATATAATATATATAGTATAAGCATGGACATATAGAATACTATATTCTACCTGGATTGATTATGAACTTTTATTCTAGTTTGGTTCACTAGAGCCACCAAGTGAACCAAAAGGTCAAACCCCCAAGGGTGCAAGAATTAATATTTAAATATAACTATTACATTTAAACACAGGCTCCATTTCAAACGGGTCTTCACGCTTCTTGTCCCTTGATCTCCAATTCTTCAAAATAATTCTAACTATTCTTATTACAAAACTATTTAAAATAAATAGAAACTTTGATCGTGATCGAGGGAAGTACATAGGAGAGAGATAGAATTTACATTAAGAAAAATTAGAGAAGGCGAGTCTGCGGACCCCATTTAATAAAACTCATACATTCATGCATCCAACTAAAATAAAATCCAATCACATTGGTCAATAAATCCATAATCAATCCCAATTATTATCATACACATCACCATATGCATCAATAAATAACATTCATCTCATGAATAATAAACATTCAATATATATATTGATATCATTTAATGGGCAAATTTAGTTACTATAAAATCCAATTTTGAATCAAAATAAACTCCTTTATTTTAATCCAAATTTAAATCAAAATAAAACTATTTTATTTTAATTTATCCAATTTTGAATAAAATAAACTATTTTATTTTAATCAAAATCTTTAATCAAAATAAACTCCTTTATTTTAATTAATTATGGAATCAAATTCAAGTCAAAATAAACTCCTTTATTTTAATTAATTATGTAATCAAATTCCAAGTCAAAATAAACTCCTTTATTTTGGAAACACAGATTCTCTTTCCTATTCACAAATAAACTCCTTTATTTTGAATAATATGAAATCTTATTTCATATCTAAATAAACTCCTTTATTTAAGGAAATACGAATTCTCTTTCTTATTCACAAATAAACACTTTTATTTTGAATAACATGAAATCTTATTTCATATCTAAATAAACTCCTTTATTTAAGGAAACATGGAATCCAATTTCAACTCCAATTAGTTATTATGGAATCCAATTCCAACTCTAATTAGTTAGCATGAAATTTAATTTTAAAATTAAAATAAATTTTATATTTTAATATTAAAATAAACTTTTTATTTTAAGATTAAAATAAATTATTTATTTTAATTATAAAATTATTAAAATTATTATATATATAAAATTAATATTACGGTAATATATATTATATATATAATATATATAATAATCATCCTTATATATATCCCAGTAACTTTTACAAACAGATACAAACATAATGCTTCTAAATCAGATCACGAGATATATATATATATATATATATATATATATATATATATATATATATATATATATATATAAAAAAAAAGCGTTATATGATTCACAAGCATGTGAATATGTAATCTGATTAATTGAATCACTTGGGCCACGTGACCTTAAAGATTCAGGATAAGGAAATCATGTTAGGTGCTTATTAACATGGTGCTAATCACGTTAATATATTGTTTATCATGAAAATAGTTCGCGATTAACAACATGATTTCGGAATTGATAACGGTTTTTTTTAATTTTATACAATAAAATTATGCCCAATTAAATTATTCTAAACACATATCAATATACATATCAAATTAAAATAATTAATAATTCGCATAAAGGTTTGGCTCTGATACCACTGTTAGGTTTGTAATATTCAAGAACGCAATCAAATTACAAAAATAAGTGGAAACGTGTAAAAATCAGAGTTTAAAATTTTACAAACCATAAACCCGGATCACCCTTTATGCACAATTATTAATTAAACGAAAAGAAAGAACAAGAATCATACCCTTGAAGATCCAAGCTTCCTCGGGTATAAGTTCACCTCCAATCCTTTTCGCGTTCAACTTGAATCCACCGGGTTTGGTTTATTCCTTTGATCAATGTTAGCCACCCAAGTGTTTGGCCTCTAAAGGTGATCCACCAAGGAAGAAGAAGAATTCAAGAAAATGAGTATTTGGCAAAACCCTAGTTTTCTATCTCTATATAGAAAGGCGTCTTCTCAACAATTGAATGGCGTATTTTTGATATCCGATATAAGACTCCTCTTATAAAGATATCAAGTAACCTATTAAAATAATGTATTATTTATTTAATTAAACTCTTTTAATTAAATGGGCTCCTAATCTTATTAAGGATAATTAATTAAACTCCTTTAACTAATTTTCACTCCTAATCTTATTAGGAATAAATGAGAGTACTTATATTAAATTAATTCCTAAACTCTTTTAGAAATTAAAATAATAATAATTGTAATAATATTAATAAGACTCCTCTTATTAATTTATATTTAATATTTCTAAAATATTAAATAATAAATATTAAGCTATTTAATTTATTCTATCACCATAGATTAAATTAAATATACTTAACATATTATTATGATTATGCCATTAACTTCTTAAATAATTATTCTTCCTTTTATGGTGTGTGACCTTTAGGTTCTCCATATTAAACCTAGGTTGTGAATAAATCAATTAGAACAATTCTAATCTTATTTAAATAAATAAATTAAATTATTAATTTATTTAAATAAATAATATTTATTCTACAATAGGGATAAGCCTCCCTAGCGATCAACGACTTTCCGTATAATATAGATTTCAACATTAATTATAAAAGAACCTTTGAGTAAATAGTTACCGTCTGATTCAATCCTTCCACCATACAATGTCCCAATTAAATATAAGACATGGAATTTACACAAGTCTTATTTTATTTAATTATATGTATTTCGATTCTTAAATGCATGACTCCAATAATGCAAATTAGAAACTCCTTTCTAATTTCATTCTGCCTTGGCCAAGGACTACTGGGTTGTCATTTATCGAATCACATGGGACATTTCTCTTCTTTTACTAGAAGTGGTAGATTCTTTATTGATCATACATTATCTTCGTGTATAACTTATTATACCCAAGCATACTCTTTGATATACCCTAAGGGTCTTAAGGAATAAGTCAAAGTATAACTCATCATACACAAGATACTATGATGATCTCAAGTCCAAGGATCACTTGTATTACTATCACTACAGAAATTCCTTGACGACAGTAACTAAAACTCCATTAGGTATTCCTTAGCGAGCCAAGTTCAGTGAACTTATTCTCTAATAAGCACCTACATACTTGCTTTAGTGTCTCCACACAAATGATCATGGGATCAATCATCCTCATTCAATGAGCAAGCAACATATGTACCAATCTATCCGGATTTCAGAATTGATAACGGTTTTTTTTTTAATTTTATACAATAAAATTATGCCCAATTAAATTATTCTAAACACATATCAATATACATATCAAATTAAAATAATTAATAATTCGCATAAAGGTTTGGCTCTGATACCACTGTTAGGTTTGTAATATTCAAGAACGCAATCAAATTGCAAAAATAAGCGGAAACGTGTAAAAATTAGAGTTTAAAATTTTACAAACCATAAACCCGGATCACCCTTTATGCACAATTATTAATTAAACGAAAAGAAAGAACAAGAATCACACCCTTGAAGATCCAAGCTTCCTCGGGTATAAGTTCACCTCCAATCCTTTTCGCGTTCAACTTGAATCCACCGGGTTTGGTTTCTTCCTTTGATCAATGTTAGCCACCCAAGTGTTTGGCCTCTAGAGGTGATCCACCAAGGAGGAAGAAGAATTCAAGAAAATGAGTATTTGGCAAAACCCTAGTTTTCTATCTCTATAGAAAGGGCGTACTCTCCAACAATTGGAATGACGTATTTTTGATATCTGATATAAGACTCCTCTTATAAAGATATCAAGTAACCCTATTAAAATAATGTATTATTTATTTAATTAAACTCTTTTAATTAAATGGGCTCCCTAATCTTATTAATGATAATAAATTAAACTCCTTTAACTAATTTTCACTCCTAATCTTATTAGGAATAAATGAGAGTACTTATATTAAATTAATTCCTAAACTCTTTAGAAATTAAAATAATAATAATTGTAATAATATTAATAAGACTCCTCTTATTAATTTATATTTAATATTTCTAAAATATTAAATAATAAATATTAAGCTATTTAATTTATTCTATCACCATAGATTAAATTAAATATACTTAACATATTATTATGATTATGCCATTAACTTCTTAAATAATTATTCTTCCTTTTATGGTGTGACCCTTTAGGTTCTCCATATTAAACCTATTTGTAAATAAATCAATTAGAACAATTCTAATCTTATTTAAATAAATAAATTAAATTATTAATTTATTTAAATAAATAATATTTATTCTACAATAGTGATAAGCCTCCCTAAATCAACGACTTTCCGTAGATAATATAGATTTCAACATTAATTATAAAAGAACCTTTGAGTAAATAGTTACTTAGACAATTCAATCCTTCCACCATACAATGTCCCAATTAAATATAAGACATGGAATTTCATCAAGTCTTATTTTATTTAATTATATGTATTTCGATTCTTAAATGCACAACTCAAATAATGCAAATTAGAAACTCCTTTCTAATTTCATTCTCGCCGCCAAGGACTCTTTGGGTTGTCATTTATCGAATCACATGGGACATTTCTCTTCTTTTACTAGAAGTGGTAGATTCTTTATTGATCATACATTATCTTCGTGTATAACTTATTATACCCAAGCATACTCTTTGATATACCCTAAGGGTCTTAAGGAATAAGTCAAAGTATAACTCATCATACACAAGATACTATGATGATCTCAAGTCCAAGGATCACTTGTACTACTATCACTACAGGAATTCCTATTGACAGGTAACTAAAACTCCATTAGGTATTCCTTAGCGAGCCACGTTCAGTGAACTTATTCTCTAATAAGCACCTACATACTTGCTTTAGTGTCTCCACACAAATGATTATGGGATCAATCATCCTCATCCAATGAACAAGCAACATATGTACCAATCAATCCGGATTCACTAATCCCCAATTTAGTAATCCAACGATTGGGAACTATTTTAGTTTTAAGCTTTCTAAGAATTTAGATCTCATTATAATGATCATCATCATTATTCTAAAAGAATTGCTTAAAATTATGGGTTTATCACATATTATAAAACATCATCATGTAGATAATTAAAAGCCTTTAATAAATAAATACTTTTTATTAATAAATGAATAAGATTGTTAAAAAGTATATGCTTTATCATTAAACATGATTAGCTTGCGTGCATACTACTTTCACAAACTTCGGTCCGTGGTTTCATTTCAGTCTGTATATATATATATATTATATATATATATATATATATTTATATATATACTGACTAACATTATCGAGTTATGCCTCTATTGAGCCTAGACTTCGGTCTGGAGCGTTTATTTGCTATAATATATATATTTATATTTATATATATCAACTGTGTGTCGAACTTTGTTCGATGAGCCTAGAATTGATGCAGTGCGTTTACTAAACGCTTATATATATATATATATATATATATATATATATATATATGAACTATTGCTCTGACTTTGTTCGATGAGCCTGAACTTCGATTACAGTGCGTTTATTCGCTATATATATATATATATATATAATATATATGAACTCGTGGTCGAACTAACTCGCTCGATGAGCTTGATTTTATATCCTGCATTTACTCGCTTTTGTATATATATATATATTTATATTTATATATATATAAATCGTGGTCGAACTCGCTCGATGAGCCCAGATTTTACATCCTACATGCGTTTATTGCTTATATATATATATATATATATATATATATATATATATATATATTTGTCCTTCCCGGAGTTTCCTTCGTGACAATTAATCGCTTCTTATGGCTTTATTTACCTTTTCGTCCCTTTGGAGTTTCCTCCGTATAGCGGTTGATAGCTTTTAACAACTTTATTTATATTTCGATCCCCCATGGAGGTGCTTCGTGGTTGGTGATCCCGTCAGATATATATATATATATATATATATATATATATATATATATATATATATATATATTCACAACTTTTATATATATATCTGCTATCGCTTTCATATAAACTGCAGATTTTGTGAGCCTAGGAATCCATGTGATCACAGATTCATCCCATCAATCTAGATTCGGTTCTCGTGATGGACATTTTCAAATTGTAAGCGAATTGTAAATTATTCTCATGTGTTCTCAATTTCCTTAGATGGTTTCCATACCCACGAGGAAGTCGGATTATTTTTATATATTATTTTCGCATTTGATGCCTCGTGATCCGCCAAATAAAATCAATTAAGCCGATCATTTAATAAAATGGGAGTGTAAAAGGTCTCAATTCCTATTGAGCATCGTGGTTTGAAAAAACCTCTTTATAAAATATCACCGCTATATCTCGTTAAAACTCTAATTTTTACATAAATTCAAACCTCGTATATATAGGTTCGAACAAGGCCTCGACAACTTCCATATAACAAAGACATCATTGACCACACACACACACACATTCGTATAATAGTTTCTTGAAAAGGCTAGCGGTCACCACAGTAACACGGATGTCGGGTGCCTAACACCTTCCCCCCATAACCCAAGTCCCCTGACCCTAAACGAATCTCTTGCTTCACCGACCAGATAAGTTGTCACATCACTAGGTTAATGTGCAAACCTTTTCTCGGTTGTGTTGGTATAACCATTTAAAAACCAATCAAGCGACTCTTAATAGTCCCATCGTCGACATTATACATGTCGACCTTTTTCACTTGTTTTTTCAAACAAATCTCACCTAAAATGAGAACACCAAAGAACAAGTAACTAAAGGACATCCAAAATCCCTGACGTCGACAGTGGGCGACTCATTGGGACTCCAGTAATAGGACTTAAGCCGCTATTACAATCTTTTCAAAACTATTATCTGCTTATGTGTTGATGTTGCATTTACATTTGATGAATGTGTACGAATGCATTTCCTTTTTGCACTTAGTGCTTCGCACCATAACTGCTTGTGATGCTAGTGCTTCGCACCATAACTGCTTGTGATATTAGTGCTTCGCACCATATCTGCTTGTGATATTAGTGCTTCGCACATGTCATCATTTTCATATGGTGAGACGCGATGTATGTGAATGTATGTTGTGTGGTCCTCCACCAGAGGCTATCCCGCTGTTTGATTATCGGACTCGTGAGAAGACTAATTCTCCGAGGCTCAAGAAAGGCACCACCCAAATTGCTTCCAAATTGAAAGACCGATTACCTTCCCGCCAAGTAGATTGCGATGATTTGGGAACCTTCATGCCAAAAAGCCGCGAGAGTAACCTAAGATAGGTCAGCCTCTGTAAACCCAAAATGGAGGAAAGTCTCTTCATGCTCTCATTTCAATTACTTGTAAACACAATTACTTGTAATTACTTTCCATATCTATCTCCATGTAATGAGAAATATGAAGAAATGTGTACACATACATATTAACATGCTATAAACAGCTGACACCCGTTGTGCAGGTTAAAAACTCCTAAAAATGGACACATCACATACCATGTTATTATGTACATCCCCTAAAGACTAAACTATGCCAGTCTTTCGCAGGGAATCAATCGAACCTACTATCCGTTCAAAGTCCAAAAAGTCAACATGCCTACAGTCAATCATGTCGTCATCCGACCAGACTGAACTTAATCTAGTTTTTCGCAAAGAATTTGACGGATTAAGCAAACAAATTACAGATTTGGCTGTTCTACTCAAAGAATTACACCAGTCTACACAGGGTCAGAAAATACCCGTACATACTAAATCCTCCACACAAGGAGGAATCCAGGTCATTACCATACCTGAACCAAAGTTGGATACGACCAACAAAACTCTTGATGCTGCCCATCCCACTGGAGATCCGCATAATCGGTGACATCAAAAAGAAAGTCCTCCAAATGGAAGAGACCCTTCGCGCTATCAAAGGAATTGGAACACACGGGAGTGTTTCATATGCTGATCTGTGTATTTTTCCTGGTGTTTATTACCCAGAAAAATTTAAAACTCCTGACTTTGAAAAATATGACGGGTTAGGAGATCCTTACACACATTTAAAAGTATTTATTGAGAACTTGGATCCCATGCAGAGGATGAAAAACTCGTAATGCAATTGTTCCAAAAGAGTCTAACCGAGAAGCCCGCTCGTGGTACACAAGATTAGATAACTCCAAAATCCATAGTCGGGAAGAGCTAGCACATGCCTTCCTCACTCAATACAGCTTCAAACTCGATGGCTCTCGATCGGTATCAAATTACCAAGATCAAGAAATGACCTAACGAATCTTTCGTAGAGTATGCTCAGAGGTGGAGACGCTTGGTTGCCCAAGTTAGTCCTTCCATGACGAAATCGTAAATGGTCATGACGTTCATAGATATACAAAGAAGCTCCTTCTATGAGAGAGTTTTAGCCAAGATCGGCAAATCATTTTCTGAAATGGTCAAACATGGGAGATGGTCGAGATGGGATTGAAGTCGAAAGATTCAAGACCTAGTCAGACTCAAAGTCATGATAATCACATCTAACTGGAAATTATGGGAACAACCCCGGAGGGTCCATAAAAAAAAGAAAGATGTTTCCACGATACTACAGGGCAAAAAGGCAATCAAAACATGCCTATTCAAAGGAGAAACTACACTCCCTTTCCAAAGACAAATTCAAACCCTCCAATACCCAAAAGGTGGAGAAGTCAAACGCCTCGAGTGTTTACACCCTTTAGGGGATACCTCGAGAACATCAAATCTTCCCGAAAATTAAGAAAATTACGATCTTCTTCCACCAAACAAATTTCTAATGGACGGGTTTCAATGTCGCTAGAAATGTGCTTATCATGCCGGGGCACCGGACATGATACTCGTGATTGTTGGGCTTTGAAACACAAGATCCAAGACCGATAGACAACGAAGAGATCGTGGTTACCAAACCAGATCAAATTCACGTGATAAGACAACCCTCTTCCTCAACACAAAGAAGAAGAGGTCAACATGATTAATCGGAGCAAAGGACAAAGTTCCAATTTAAGCCGTGATTCTCTCCTGCACCATCAAAGACTGGTGATGAAAAATGGGATTATACTAAGTTCCAATTCACAATGGAACGAAAAGATGAAAGCTCTCTGCAAACAAATCAACAATTAATGAATTGGTGACTTATCAAAGATCAAGTGACTCGTCATTAATCACCAGAGAGCATGCCACCTCTCTACCTCTTGTCATGAATATTCCTCATCACTTTCGTAAAATGAAATGCTTTGGAAGACAAAGTGACGAAGAGAGCAAATGCCAAAGCCCGTCGGGATTTCGCTAACAAAAGGGAATTCACCTATCTGGGCCAACCTATGGAGGAAATCCTTCATATGCTAATCAATGAAGGAAGGATCATCTCCCTTCTACCTCCAATCAATACTCGTTCAGGACGGTACAACTCTGATGTAGTGTGACAATATCACTCCCAATCTCGTGGTCACAACACAGAAGAATGCTGGGCACTCCGCCACCTTATTCAAAATCTAATCGATAGTGGTGTCCTGTGCCTAGCAGACGACGATACTATGTTGCGTGCAAGTGAGAATGCAGGCCCTACCAAGTGGAAGAGTGTAGTAGCAGTCATATCCAGTGAAACTGATGGGATTAATACCTTGCTCACAACGCCAATAATTCAACTCAAGGGAGGCAACAATCCTTTGAAAGTGGCCGCTCCCGAGCCAATCAACTTGCCGTGCAGAGCACAATATCCTATTGTTAGCTTGCGCACAGTTCCGTGGAATTATGGAGAAGGTGAAGGATCCACCTCACATACAACTCGCTATAAAGTGTCGAAGGAAAATCCATCAGATCTTCCCCGGGGTGATGAAGCCTACCACCAAATCAAAGGGAAAATACCCATGGAGAAGATCGAAAATTCCTCCGCACTACGGGTCATAACGGTTACGGTGGTTTTAAGCTCGAAAGAAGCTCCACAACAAATATCAATTTTGACTTGGTCCTAACCTCCGAGAATCACCTAAGGTCTTGTTAAAGGTTTTAGTAAGAAGTTTATCTCCGATATCGGTGGATACTTAAAAGTTTCAACATACGGTCGATCACATTTTCAACAACAATGTGATATCCTTCATCGATGATGACATACCACCCAAGGGACCGGTTATTGCAAACCGCTGCACATCATGGTCTTGTCCTCCGAGATATATGGTAGCGGAGTCTTAATAGATGGAGGTTCCTCTCTCAATATCTCGCCCATACGCTACCTTGGTGAAGATGAACATCAATCTCAACCAAATTCGAGAGTAGCCATACTATCATCAAAGCTTTTGATGGAGCCCAATAAATTCGGTTGAGTAATTGAGCTACCAATCAAATTGGTCCTCACACATTCTCGCGATCTTTCCATGTGCTCAAGATAGACTCGGATACAACCCGCTCTCGGGACGACCATGGATTCACATGGCAGGGAAGTCCCTCCACTCTTCATCAACAAATTGAAATACATTATCAATAATAGCCGGTCACAACCAACGCCGAACCGAGATTCTCAAAGACGGAGACATGCCATTCATCAATGCCAATGCCAATGTGGAACCAATCGGCTTTCCATTCTTTGAAATAAGCAACACCCAATACCATGTTATTGAGCACCATCGCTCAACCCAAGATTTCGCAGAGGTGATGTCACCCACTCAAGAAATGATGTCGTTAGGTCATAAGCCGGACAAGGGTCAGGTAAAGATTGCCGTATCAAGTACCCAATTCGCTTAACCAGATAAGTCGGAATAAATTGGGCTAGGCTATTCTACCAGCTTCTAGTCACAGAATCCTCATAAACATCAGCAGATTCCTTCACCTTCAACCATGTGGCGCTTTAGCTTCGCCAAAATCGAGTCCGCATACCCTCCCGTAGAAGGTGCCACCAATGTAATGGCTATGTTATGTCCCAAGCTTGCATCTCAAAAGAAAGGAAAAGAAATCTTTGTTCCAAATCCCGCAGCGGAAGAAGAGGAACGAAGAATCAAACAAGACGTCATACGGATGATGTCCAAGATATACGATCATCGCTCATGATGAACATACCAACAATACACCCTGCATTTATGATCGCTTCAATGTAATGGCCATCATTCGGGATAGGAGGATGATGACAATCCTCCATCATCATGCGGTCCACACAAACTTTTTACTCTCGCCAATTGGAACAACATTCCTCGCATTGGTCGTTATAGGTAAAGCGCGTAAACTCTTTCATCTTCAGAGATATAATAACCGCTACTTTTCTCGACATGATAGCGCTTTATTTTGCCAAGATATGCTAACACGTGTATGATCAAACACGATTTCATATATACTAAGTGAAAGCATATTTTGTTTCAGTGACTTTGAATTTAGATTGTGCGTATTTGCGGATACGATGCCTCTTCTACACAGGATTGTACCTTTGATGTAGAGATGAATTCAAATTGATGGATATACAGATGACATTGAGGTGCCTCCAAAAATTCAAGAATGGGTCAAAGACAAACCCAAACCCAACCTTGATCAAACCATTTCTTTCAATCTCTGAACCTTAAAAAGCCCTAAGTTAATCCAGATTGGTTCAGACCTTACCCCAAACCAACGGAATGATATAGTTATGCTATTAACCCAATTCCAGGATGTGTTTGCATGGTCTCATGAAGACATGGTGGATTTATCCACTGACATTATCCTTCATCGCCTTCCCATTAAAGAGGGATTTAAGCCAGTCAAGCAGAAACTCAGGCGATTGAAACCTGAGTAGAGTTTAAAGGTGAAAGAAGAAATTATAAAATAATTTCAAGCTGGAATCATAATGGTGTCTACATATCCTAAGTGGATATCCAACATTGTGCCCGTGCCTAAACCTGGAGGGAAGATGCGAATTTGCGTGGATTACCGGGACTTGAACAAAGCTTGCTTGAAAGATAGCTTTCCCAGGCCATTTATCCACATTCTCATTGACAATACTGCGCAATACGACATGTACTCCTTTGCTGATTACTTTGCAGGGTATCATCAGATTATGGTTGCTGAGGAGGATCGTGAGAAAACTGCTTTCATCACTCCTTAGGGAACTTTCTGCTATAGACGGTTGTCATTCGGCCTCATCAATGCCGGAGCCACCTATCAACGAGCTATGATGGCTCTTTTCCATGACTTAATACACAAAGAGATAGAGATCTACGTGGATGACATCATTGTCAAGTCCCTAAAGGAGGATGACCATATAGACCATCTCGTAAAGTTGTTCAACAGTCACGTAAGTACAACTTGAAGTTGAATCCAATTAAATGCGCCTTTGGTGTTAAATCGCAAGTTGCTAGGATTTCTAGTCACCACAAAGGGATAGAGCCGGATCCCCGCCAAAATCCAAGCCATCACTAAAATGCCCATTCCTCGATGCAGAGAAGGAAATACGGGATTTTTGGGAAGAATCAACTTCATCAAAGATGTTTATCTCCAACTCACAAAGAACTCGTGAGCCAATCTTCAAGCTATTAAGGAAGAAATCCTCCATAAAATGGAATGATGAGTGCCAGAATGCCTTCCTTACAATCAAGAAACAGCTAGTCAAAGCTCTTGTGTTGATACCACCCGGGGATGATGTTTCCTTGTTCATGTACCTGTCCATAAGTGACAATTCCATGGGTCAGATATCGACACAGTAAGGACGATAGAGGCCAAGAAAGAGCTATCTATTACCTCAAAGAAAAGGTTCAAAGAAGAGTGAACACAAGTACACTCGATCGAAAAGACGTGTTGTGCTTTTAGCATGGGCCTCCATGAGGTTACAACATTACCTCCATGGTCACATAACCCATCTCATATCCCGCGTGATCTTCTCTCAAGCACGTGTTCAATAAACCTATGTTAAATTGCCGATCGTCTGTATGGCAGCTTGATCCTACAACAATTTGACATCGATATGTGACTCAAAAGTCCATCAAAGGTCAAGGAATTGATCAATCGTCACCGCACCTTCGTGGGATTTCAAACCCTTGAAAACATATTTCCTCGATGAAGGAGTAATGATAAAGGCAAAGAACACCATCAAGACGATACGCGCCAATCATGGAAGATGTATTTTGATGGAGTCATTAATATGGAAGGTTCTGAGCCGGAGCAGCTCTAGTATCTCGATACGGGAGCAGATCCCGCTGTCATCAAATTATAGTTTGTCAAAGACCAACAATACGGCCGAGTATGAAGGTCGCCTTATGGGGCTAAAACTTGCCCGCTCAATGGGCATCGGCGGTTAATCGCCTTTTGAGATTCGAGTTGGTAATCGCATAATCCACCGGAATCTATCAAACCAAGGAACTACATTTGCCGCCTTACCATCAAGGTGTTTTGAAGATGGCTTTGAGTTCAAGAAATCTCCTTTCTACACATTCCTCGTAATAGAATGACTTTGCGACGCATTAGCTACTTTGGCCTCCTTCGATTCGCATATCGATAAGGAACATTTGCCAAGCGCCACAATTTCCCTCAACAAGGCCCCAAAACTATGGGAATTATGTTGAGAAGTATCGGATGAGCTACCTCCCATCCAACATCCTTGGTATCAACATATCAAGGAATATCTGTGAGATGGATCTACACCCGCTGAGGCGAGCCCGACTAAGAAAAGGTGGATCCATCGACTTGCTATGAAATTCTACCCGAGTGGAGATGCACTCTATAAAAGAGATGCAGGACAAGGTTTCCTCAGATGTTTAGACAAAGATCAAGCCCAAAGGCTTATGGATGAAATCCATGGCGTAGTCTATGGCCCCCACATGAGTGGCCCCCTCCTTGTCAAGAAAGTCCTCAGGATGGGACATTCTTGGCTATCTCTCAAATCTGATTGCAACGACCATGTCAGGAGATGCTATCAAGCATATTTCATGGGAATGCTATACACGCCTCCACGGAACTCCACAATATGAGTTCACCTCGCCCTTCTCAATGTGGGGAATGGACGTTATCGGGCCCATCGAGCCTAAAGCCGTGAATGGTCATCGATTTATCTTCACCACGATCGACTACTTTACCAAGTGGGTAGAAGCAACCTCCTTCCCTGTGGTTACTAAAGAAGTCATCATTGTTTTCATCGTAAACAATGTCATTTGTCGATATGGACAACCGTGAGGTGATCAGTGTCGACAATGCCAAAAACCTCAACAACAAAATGATGGAGGAATTATGCAAGAAATTCCACATCAAACATCTCAACTCACATATCTATCGTCCAAGATGAACGGTGCAGTTGAAGCTGCTAACAAAAACATCAAGAAGATTATGCAAAAGATGTCCGCCAACCACAAAGATTGGCCCGACCTATCGCCTCCGACTCATTAGCCTACGTAACCTCAATGCGCACTTCAACCGGGCAACCCCTACGCTTTAACCTATAGGATGGAAGCAAAGGTTCTCCCATAGAAAGTTGAGATGGAATCCTCAGAGTGTCGATCGACGCCACCGGATGAAGACCAATGGGTACAAGACAGTATCACCAATTGTCTCTAATAGACGAAAAGTAACCGCCGCGCTATCTTCCATGGTCATTATATCAAGCAAAGGATCGCCAGATCCTACAACAAAAAGTCCGGCTACGCAGCTTTTAAACAACACGACTTGGTTTTGAAGAAGATTATCGACAACCAAAATCAAAGCTAAAGGAAAATTCGCTCCTAACTCGGAAGGCCCGCTTATTGTCAAAGAAGTATCGACAGAGAGGCGCCTCGTATGGCAAGAAATGGACGGCGATGAATTTCCACAACTCATCAACTCGCATACACCGTGAAACGGATATGTCCGGTAACCAAAGAAACACCCCGTGCATCATCATCAGTCACCAAATCATTCCGGCTCTTTAACCCTTTACCACATACAACTTTTCTACACTTTGCCCCTCGTGGAAATGTACTTTTCAAGCCAAAGAACTGGCTTTCTCCTCCTACCATACAACTTAGGTCATCCCACCGCGGATTGAACCTCTCAGCATTCATAGTTTGGCTACCCATACCGGGATCAAACTTCTCATACCGCAGCTTTATCCTCAACCTAGATTAAACTTTCTCCTCCCCACACTCGACCGCATATGGATTACGCTTTTCTTCTCGCCGAGAGGCTAACTACGCCGACCGATCTCCTCTTCAATAGAGTACGAGGGCAACCATTTCATATGGCCCTTACCGCAATAAAACAAAATTAACAAAAACATTTCTACCCTCTTCTCCTCATAAAAACAACAAAAAAACATTCCTACACCATGTCACCCATATACAACGTTGAACCTCTTACACCAGTTCAAACTACGCAGACCTTATCTCCTCTTCAATAGAGTACGTAGTACCCATTCATGGTGCGGTCTCACCCCCCCCACAAAAACACAAACCATTGTCAATCTGCATCGGGATTCTCTTTCAATCCATTACATTTCATTGGCTTTCGCATCAAAGGGATGGAATTACCTCAACTCCTCCCAAATAGAGATTCACGACCATCTAAGTCATGGTCATACCTCTGAAGAGCAACACCAATCCATAAGAGGTGGAATTAACTAGCTTCTCCTAAATAGAAGTATCAAGCACCATCTGGAAAAAACTTCAATCTCGTAGAGAGAAAGCCACACTCCTCTCCATATTTCCATTCGTAAACAAGTCCCAAGACACCAAAGATGGTAGGGATACATAGATCAATGATCCATTCTAACTATCCAAAGACAACTCAATGTCCATCCACCCAGAGGAATTCGTAATACATCAAGATCACAAGCCCTCAAATAAAGAAAAATATCAAACAAATAGCAAGGCATATCTAAAAGGGAAGTGATCCAAAATATATTTCCATCATATATATAATGTTGTTTGATATATATACAATGTAAACTCATATACGACAAAATGGCTAAGCTAGTCTATGTAGTAAATACAAGCTCATCTACAAGTCGTGGTATATGCGAGCTAACAAGCCCAACACGGCGTCCCTCTCGAAGACGGAGGCGAAGTCATTGGTCTCCTCAGATGAGAATATCCACACGACCCAAAAGATCCAGAGCCATCCGCATGGTGACCATATATCATCAATATATGCGCCATCTCGCAATCATGCCAAAGGTAAGGGACCTCACCAGAGATTATCTCGTGATGGCTACATCCCGCAGAGATATAGCCTCATCCCGCTCAACTATCATCAATCTCTCGGTCGATATAGCCTCATCCCACTCAACAATAAATGCAGATCTCTGCGATCTAATGCCTCGCCTCTCTCAATAGAGGCGCGCCCTCACATCAAGAGCAATGACATCATAGATCAAATCTGGTCTCTCTCAAAGGTCATCGATGAAGACTCGCTCTAAGTATCGCGCCGAAAAGTCAATCACAAAAGTATCGGTACTAGGAGAATCCAAAGAAATGTCGGCAACCCAAAGAATGGGCTCCTCCTCGATGTAGGTGTCAATGTCCTCCATAGGCTCTACATCGGCTAACTCACTATCCCAGATCGCAGATATCATTGCACAAATGATAAAATCTCTGTCTCCATCCATGCGAATACTCCGCAGCGAGAATAACCGGACGACCGATGTAAAAGAAGCTATCTCACGCCGATCCCAACAAAGCATACACACGGGATCGGTTCTTCTTCCGAGAGATCGAGAAGTCGAACGCCGACCTATCGCCTCTCGAAAGGATGAAAATCTCGAACTAATCGAATCATGACATCACTACCAATGGGTGATAAGTAGTCACGCCCCTCAAACCAAACCCGTAGGAGGAAATCCATGTCCGGAGCGTGAGTAATGAAGTCAGATGGTGAGCAAAGCCCCGAGCACAAAGAATATGCTAAATGATCTCTCGATATCCGCCAAAAATGCGACCAGACATAGCATCTATGCACTCGATGGCGAAAAGAGTATTTATATAGCCACATCATGGGAGAAACAATACCCATGCCGCCTAAGGGTACCAATCGGCCTCAAGTGTGACATAAACCACACGCACAAATATAATAATCAACTCCCAAAGTGAACACTCCCGTAGGGATACGTACAACAATAGGATGTCGACCGCAGGTCTCTCGCCACGATCATAGGCACAATGGTACGACCCTCCCCGAGAGCTCTCACGGCCATGATAACGCCTATATCTATCTCATCCATATACCACAAGATGTACACATATGACAAAGACACATACATAGATCAAGACATCAACTCGCCAAACGCCAATGATCCTCCGACGCCAGTGAAAATCCCTTAATGTCGTGAATAGCCATCCTCCGCGCCAAATCTATCATACGTAAAACTCCGAGATCACGTGGCGATGTCACCATCATCCTCACTACTCACACGCCTCAATCCTGTGAGAGTCATGAATCGCCTACTCATGTCTCCCAAAGCTAGATGCACGCAAGGTCCGCTCTAAGGGCAAGATCGTCAAACGTGCATACCTCCGTAGTAGGAGTCAACCTCATGGGTGCCAAAACGGAATACTCGCCTATCGTAGCCAATGCCCTAAAGATCCCGCCTACAAATCCTCAGAACCTCGAAATGCCAAAAGGGTCATGATATGTCAGCAAAGAATAGATCTATACAACACCCGTTCGGTGGTGACATGCTATCGCATTCACGATCGCGATACCTAATGCCACCACCGACGGTGGGGTATGATCTATATGGCTAATCTGTCAAGAAGACATCTGTGTGCGCCGTATCATAAGACCATCCAGGGTCAATGCCAAATATCTCCTGACATACATATATATGCATAACATGATACATGCATAATATATAATGGATGGCAATATGATATAGGAATGAAAATGGTGCATACATTCCTAAATATATCATCATCTAATACATCACCAGACAACTATAAATACAGGAAATGGGGCATAACCGCCTCTACTACTAACAGAGGCCTATCAAAAGATATAGCGAGAATGGGGAACAACCACCCAATATCTAACAGAGGCCTATCAAAAGATATAACGAGAATATACATCGGAGAAGACCAGGGTCTCGATGTCCACGCCCTCAATCCTCGCCCACACTAATGTAACTCCTCCCGAGTCACCGGATCTCTATCAACAGGGATGTCAGGCCTATAAAGAGGAGGATCTGCACCGGCAAAACCAAATGGGTCATCTGAGGGGCCAGCACCTGAGCTGGAAGGAACAAATGACTCACCCTCACCGGATCTCTGCCCAAATGCCGAATAAATACATGTGCCTGGTCCAACTGCCGGGTCAAACTATCAATCTGGGTCATATGAGTCAGAGCTCGGACATAAGCTACCCAATCCGTCATCATCAAAGATCCTGGAACCATGTCCCCCATAAACTGTGTGGCGCGGGACTGGGCTCCAATAGTGCGAGGGAACCACCAACGCTGGAACGTCTCCGGAGTACATGGGCCCTCTGATAATGCAAAGTCGTCAACCCCCAACAATGGGATATCGTTGATGGGTGACCGTGATATGTGCTAACGACGCTCGCGGCAGAGGCAAGATCGGATACACGGATCTCCCCGTGGTGCTCCTAATAAGACGCGCTTCTCCTAAATAGAGCTCCCACCTTCCATCATCGAAAAGAGAGGAACTCTCCCGGTAGAGATCAAATACTCGACTCCGATGGGATGTCCATCCTCAAATCCGATGGTCAAATGCTCCCCTTAATAGGGAATCCATGTAATGGTACCCACCGTCAAGAACTCCAAATTGATACTAAGAAAGGAGTGAATCCTCGAGATGTGGGACCTCCGCAAAATAGAATGGTGCCATCGTCATCCTCGTGGATAGGTATCTAAACCTAACACACCACAGACGCAAATACGGGAGCCTCTCATAGGCCCAAAACCGCCAACACAATGGCAAAACATCTCGCTATCAAGAAACACTCTTAACCTATGAATGGGAAAAGACAAGAGAAATACTCACTAGCAGAAATGGGTAAAATCCTAGCCAAGCCTCGGTCAAACCCTGTGAGCGCATACACATGCCCTGGAGGAAATAGGCAAAGGTTTAAGAGCCCCAATCATACTTCTCCAATACGGGCCCACATCACGTGTGGCGCCGACTCAAAGCGAAAGATACCGTGGAAGAGTTATCACATGAAGCGCCCTCGAATGATCATCAGAACAATCGCCGCAGAACGCGATCCCCGATCCCGACATCATCAAGCATGGGCTCACTCAATAGCCCGCCTCATAAGCATCTACGCCAAAGGACCCGAACGGATAGTCCCCGCCTTTGAGCGCCCCACCGAACTCCTAATAAGGATCGGACGGCGAGAGGGGTGATATTCGCCATGCAAGGCAATCGCCCTCCAAACTCCATACCTATGATAAATCGCCAATCCATAGCGCCATCATCACCTCGCAATCCAAAGGTGGGGAGGACCGAAATCCGATGAAACCACGCGCTCGAGACAATGCCCCGAGATAACCCTGTGGACACAACGACGGAAGGATGGAAAAAACGCCCAAATCCCCACTCACGCACTATCGCCTTTGTAGTCGGGATGGTTACCGGTACATGGAATGAATGCTAAACCGCCCCTCGAGGTCGTGTAAATCCTGAACCCGCATGAAATGCGATCAACATCGTAACCCTTTAATCCTCATCAATAGGAAAGAAGGAAGATCAAAGTCTAACGCCATACCTCGTTAGCATGCAAGTACATCGATGGATGTTCACCAAATCACCCAAAGAACTCGGGTTCATCACCGAATGCTCGAAGCTCCTCATGAGGGACGTGCAGCAGCGAGAGCGGATCCTCAATCGGAATATCCGCCTCCTCGCCCTCAACGTCTGAACATCTACCGACAGGGGATTATCACGGCCTCCACCAACCGACGAGGTCAGTTCGACGTAACGGGGACGAGGCACTTCGTAAGCCCTCCGCCGCACGCCAGATGTCATTCTCAGATGGTCCTCATGGTCCGTAGAATAATATCTAGACAACAAGTCTCCAAATCACCGATCCGGATCCATAATATATTAGACAACAAGTCTCCAAATCACCTCGAAAATAGAAAAGGTGGTATTTCCTCGAGCTTTTTAAAATGCATTTATGACTATATGCATGCATGCATTTACTTTAACATATAATAATAGTATAATAGAGTTAAAATGCATGACTACCCAATGCCTACATTTGAAAAATTTTGCCATAGTCCCTTTGAAAATAGGACTATCCACATGCACATAGTGCATGTCTAGGTGGCCATTCAAGAAGACACCCGCCCCCAAAGTCATATACATAATATATGCATTAAAATTAAAATCATCATGCATAAGGCCAACCTCAATGCTAGGAGTACTTCATCTTTCTACCTTTTGCTTATCGGACCTCAAATAGACAAAAATAGCAGAAAAGGGGTGCCAATTGACTATCTTAAGTCAAATTTTTTCACATCATTATGTTCAAAGATGGTTTAATATTAACATTTACTATGTTGAATATTGTTTATCAAGTCATTTGTGCATACATAATCACTACTATGTGTTTAGATGTATTTCGTGCGATAACTCACAATCTAACGGACAGAAACTAGAAAAAATACATGCATACGTTACCAGGAAAGTATAGAACACTTAGACGGTGATGAATTTGCGTAGCGCACCCAACTCAAAGAGATCAAGAAGATGGCTCGTGGTTTTTCTAAGTGAAACAAGTTGAAAGTGACTTGTGAAGACCATCCTGCAGGATTTATAATCCACGCCGTCACAGCTCACTCTGCGGCCAGAAGCTGGCACACCGCAAGCACTTCCTACGTGGATCCCACCCCTCTGGCTCGGTCCAGTTCAAGTTGAAATGGAGTTCGTACGGGCTAGAAAGGTCAAATCAGGAATAAAAATGCCACGTGATTGAGCAAAACAACATACAATCCTGGTCTTCTCAGATGAAACTTTGAACCTTTACATCACTCATTGGTAGTCACCCGAACACGAGGTATACCCTACCAATGATCCCATTTGTCACAAATTACATCCGGCAATACCTCGTACAGGTCCGATGCCGCCAACTCCGGGTCGTTACCCTAAATAGGTCCCCGACGGGGGTTACAACGTAGGTCCCCGATGGGGGTTCCAATGTAGGTCCCCGACGGGGGTTACAACGTAGGTCCCCGACGGGGGTTACAATGTAAATCCCCAGTGGGGGTTACAACACGTTCATCCGTTGACATATCTATCAACGATTGTCAAGCAGCCTTGACGTTATTTCAGTCGATGGCAAGTAAACCCATCGAAACATTGATGACTGTTCGATAGTTGCGTACGTACTCATGAGTCCCCTGTAGATCCCCGACAGGGGTTACAACGTATATCTCCGACGGGAGTAACAATGCATGCTCAGCCATTGACACACATATCAACGAAGGTCAAGCAGCCTTGACGTCATTTCAGCCAATAGCATTTAAACCTATCAGAGCTCTAGAGCTATTCGAGGTTTACATACCCAATTGCTCGTATTCCCCAGCGGATCCCCGGCGGGGTCACAACACAATGCTCCGTTGATCTAGACGACAGCAAAGGTCAATCAACCTTCACAATCTACTCACAGAGTCTCAGCCGTGATTCACACGTTAGCGAAGATCAAGTAGCCTTGACAGTATATCCTACAGGATTTTTCAGCAGTTGATTCACATGTCAGTGAAGTACACGTCAACGAAGGTCAGACATCCCTGAAAACATTTGCTGTTGGTAGTAAATCCAGCAGGATCTTAACATGTTCTGGCGATACCAACCAAAAAAGGTCAATGTTATCAAAGAGGATAGATGATGGAATATGTTATACACATCCTCAAACAGATCAAGCTTTATCCCCACAGATCTCTTACACATAAGAGGTACATCTTCAGGATCAAATCATTATCAAAGACACAGGAAGTTGGTGATAACTCCAACATCAACATCCTAACAGATTCAACTTACACATCAGATCTAGTCAGTATTGCCAATCCCTAGTTGAAGCAACAGGGATCCAGCAATCATCCCCAGCATGTTGGGCTACAACCCCGTACATATGCATCATACATTTGCATCATTTTTGCTACCCATAGTACCACGTTCGTCTTGTTGTGTTTCAAGTGTCTAGGATTCTTTATCCTACCCATGCATCGCCATGCATGAGTATGATAAAGAAGGACATCTGTAGGCACTTGAAATTTTCTGTACTACTGTTACTAACATTACAGGAGGACAGATTCGTCTTTTAAGAGGGAACCCTGAAAGACAATCCAAATCCATACCGGATACTACCGGAAGTTCAGCATCAACCCCGGATCGCAATCTGGGAGTAACGATTTCAACCTTGGATGTAACCCCGAGGCCTACAGATATAATACCAGCACCACCAGAGAAGACCGATTAATCTCGGAGATAACCCCGAGGTATCCAGTCCTCATTCCCCAACCTTGGAATAGATAACCCCGTGAGAATGCGGAATGCAAGCTTTGATAATAACCCCGAAAATGCTTGTTTCAAATGCGACTAGCTTCAATCTCAGCGCTCACAACCAGATACACTGCACCAACCCGACAATAACATCGGGGAGGCAGGCACACCTCAAAGATGACAATGAGGACCTTCAACAATTGCAGCAGTCCAATATCAGCGAAGTCTGATCAACGTCTGCTTTATCAGCCCAATCCGGCGATAACACCGGTGAAGGGCAAACATCATCATCTCGTCAAACATGATGCCACGTCACATCTCTACGCAACGATGATCCACAAGGCTAACCAATCCCGAGTGACTATTGTGCGAGGTAACGGATGAAAGTTGAAGCTTGAAGACCGGAGGGCATTGTCCCATCTTCAATGACTTTGCACAAACTCTAATCCCATGCCATCATACAACTCTCGACAACGGTGGTCCAAAATAGGTCCTGTATACCTCAAACGGATGCCCAGACTGCACTTCTGAAAATCCGAGTGGACATTACAGTGCCTGAGTGCATGTACTTCGAGATGACCGACCCGACAAACCCGGGCCAACCCGGGTTGCCTCTGGTACACCTGGTATACCTATAAATATAGGGCTTGGGGTGCTGATTTTTAAGAGAAAAAAGATGGGGAAACCCTGCACAATTCACTCCACACACGCCCTACAGTGTATTTTCCCACTTTTAAACACCTGTGAGCTCATATATAGCCTCTTTTGTACCCACAAAAGCCAGTGTTTACCCACTCTAAAGATATAGAAGCCTTTTTTAGCGATCAACCGTAAGCCTTCTCACACACTTTTAGAGTCTTTCTCTTCATCTTTGCACACACCCTTCTACACGCTGAGAGTCGTGTTACTTGCTTTTGTCCCATTTCTATCCGTGGTTTCATTTCATCAGATATATATATATATATATATATATATATATATATATATATTTACATATATATTAACATTATCGAGATATGCCTCGATTGAGCCTGACTTCGATCTGGGCGTTTATTTGCTTTAATATATATATTTACATTTATATATATTAACGTATGTCGAACTTTGTTCGATGAGCCTGAACTTTGGTCTAGTGCGTTTACTATTATATATATATATATATATATATATATATATATATATATATTTAACGTGGTCTGGACTTTGTTCGATGAGCCTGAACTTGATGCAGTGCGTTTACTTGCTTTTATATATATATATATATATATATATATATATATATATATATATATATATATATATATATATATATATATATATATATATATATGAGCGTGGTCTAACTCTTTTCGATGAGCTTTGAATTTTATATCCGATGCATTTACTATCGCTTTTATATATATATATATATACTTATATATATAAATCGTGGTCGAACTACGCTTCGATGAGCCCGGATTTTACATCCGGTGCGATTATTGCTTTTATATATATATATATATATATATATATATTTAGTTTCGTCCTGCCAGGAGTTTCCTTCGTGGCAGTTGATGGCTCCTATGGCTTTATTTACGTTTCGTCCCGCTTAGAGTTTCCTCCGTGGCTGTTGATAGCTTTTAACAGCTTTATTTACATTTCTGATCTCCCATGGAGGTGCTTCGTGGTTAGTGATCCCGTCTGTATATATATTTATAGCTTTTATATATATACCTGCTTACTGCTTTCATATAAACTGCAGTATTTTGTGAGCCTAGGAATCATGTGATCACAGATTCATCCCATTGAATCTAGATTCGGTTCCCGTGAGGGACATTTTCAAATTGTATGTGACTTGTAAATTATTCTCGATGGTTCTGATTTCCTCAGATGGTTTCCATACCCATGAGGAAGTCGGCATTATTTTTTAATATTATTTTCGTACGGATGCCTCGCATCCGTCAAATAAAATCAATCAAACCGATCATTTAATAAAAATGGGAGTGTAAAAGGTCTCAATTCCTATTGAGCATCAGGGTTTGGAAAACCTCTTTTATAAAATATCACTGCCATATCTCGCTAAAAACTTAATTTTTACATAAATTCAAAACCCTGTGTATATAGGTTCGAACGAGGCCTCGCACAACTTCCGTATAACAGCACATTGACCCACACACACACACACATTCAGATAATAGTTTCTTGAAAAAAGGCGGTCACCATGGTAACACGGATGTCGGGGGGTGCCTAACACCTTCCCCCCGCATAACCAAGTCCCCGGACCCTAAACGAATCTCGGTTTCACCGACCCGTATATCAGTGTCACATCACTAGGTCAATGTGCAAACCTTTTCTCGGTTGTGTTAGTACAACAATTTAAAAAACCAACTGGCGACTCTTAAAAGTCCCATCGTCGACATTATACATGTCAGACCTTTTTCACTTATTTTTTCAAACAAATCTCACCTAAAATGAGAACACCAAAGAACAGGTAACGGAAAGGGACATCCAAAAATCTCGACGTCGACAGTAATAAACTTACTTTACTTGCTAGACTTGCCAAGTCTTCTCACTCTCTCCCTTATTCGAAAATTTTGAGGGAAACTAAGTGTTAAACAAATCCAAGAACATCCTTTAGCCTTTCTAGAATAGAAAACCAAGATCAGAAATCAAGATCAAGCTTTTAGAGGTATAAACCCTAAATTTTGAAATTCTTGTGTTTTGATGTTAGTTGTTGTTTAGAGTGGTGTTATAAGGTGTCAGTTATAGATCTGGGTTGTTAAATCCCAGATCCATAACATCAAAGTACTCGAAATCATATTTTAAAAAAATCAAGAAAAAATTTTAAATGTCGTCTGACAAGCAAATGTCAGACTCCATATATAGATCGGTGTATGTTAACATTTTTAGTGTTTTAAATGTTTAACCTCGTAGTATGTTAGGTGGTCTTTATTCTGAAACTCGAATCTGGGTCAGTTCATGTTTGGATCCAGAGTTATTGTGGGTCAAAACCCGTTGACCGTTCACGAAATCTAGGTTCTGGGTAACACAGAAACCCAGAAAAGCCTGATAGTCACTTTTGAAGGCTTTGATCTTGCTACTGTTATGAGATTTGGTCATTTTCTTGTTTTGGTGTTGTAGCCGGGTATATAAACTACCCATACAAGTCAGTATATTACCCAGATCATGATCTGGATCGAACATAATCGTGGTCAAAATAGGCTTGACCGACTGCTTATGAAGATTTCTGGAAAACCCAGAAACCTTCAAGAGAGATTTTTCTGACAACGTTTGACCGATTTAAATATTTCGTTTATGTTGTAGTTAGACTGATTAAGTGTGATTTTATTGTACCCTGACATAAGGGCTACAAGTTAGAACCTTGATACCAAACAAAATAGACCCATAATGCAAACGGGAATGATTCAAAGTAGACACCTTGATCTGGTCTTCATTTCTGGAAAACCCAGAAATGAAGAACAGTCTCTGACAAGTTATGTGTGGCTAATATCTCTTTGATGTGTTGTTATTTGGGCCTGAAATTAGTTTGTTAATGTATTATTACATTCATACTACATTTGTAATGCATCAAACATCCCAGAATCATGAACAACAAAGTTTTAGACTCTGTCAAACTAGGTACCCTGTAAACTATCGATGAGTTTCTAGGCAGCTCAAGAACATGCCAAGAACACCTATAGTGACGTGTCTATCGCTATAGGCCCCTTTAGCGACATTTTGTTTTAGAAAATAATTATTTTAATTAAATAAATCGAATAAAATAGTTTTTAATTATTAAAAATACATAATAAATTTCGAAAAATTAATTTTAAGTCTGAAAAATAGTTTTTAATTATTTTGAGTATATTTCATAAATATTTAATATTTTGGAATATAAATGGTATTTAATTTATTTAATTATAATATTAAATAAATTATTTAAAAATAATTTTAATACATGAAAAATCATGAAAAACAATATTATGGTATAAGAAAATATTTAAAGATATTTTCAAAGACTTTTAATATTTTGTGATGAATTTCATTAATTAATCAATATTAATGATAATTAGTTTATTTAATAAATATATTAAATAAATTATGGAAAAATTGAATTAATGTTTTATAAATCATATAAAATTATTGAAGTTTTATAAAAATATTTTAAGTTATAAAATATAATTTTATATATTTTGTCATGAAAATATTATTATTTTAATATTAATAACAATTATCGGATAATGAATTTAATCATTTAAAAACTATATAAATATGATTTTAGAGTATTAAAAATACTTTGTGATATTATAAAATATATTATAATATTATGACATGTATTTCATTAATATTTGATAATAAATAAATATTAATGATAAAAGAATTATGTGTTATTTAATTCATTTAAATATGATATTAATGATTGAAAATTCTTGATAAATGATAATTATTATTTAAAAATTATTACGAGCTTATAAAAATTATTTTGAATGATGATAAAATTATCTGAGATAATTGTTAAGTGTTAGGCAGAGTTTAATTGAACTTAAACTAGAGATTTGTCTGACTAGACCGTCGGGATGTCAGATTTGTGTCGGGTTTAACTCAAACTGCAATAGTTTGACTTGATACCGAGTTTTATGTGTGTTATAGACTGATAGGGTTATGTGTTATGTGTTTAGGTTATTCTATGTATATCTATATATATAATAGTATTATATTGTGATGACATTATTCTAATATTGGAGATCTATATTACTAATATTAGGTCTTCAGATAAAGCGTTATAACTTGCGTAGCGGTAATCAACGGTTCAGGCAAGTTTTACTTAACTCTACTAAGAGTTGTTTTATTCAGATAAGATTATGGATAATCATTGTTGATTGTCATTGTAGAATTGTACTCTGTACATATTGCATGTATAAGTCAGGTATGAAAGGTTGATCACCTTCATTACCATTCGGTCCAGATATATTTGTTCATGTTTAATACTTGTTCAGTCAGAAGTTTGTACTTGCTAGTTCACAATTATATTGTTGAATTATAGCCAGCTTATTATTCAGATTCTTTCAATCATGATATATCGTTAATTAATTGAACTTAAACTTGCTGAGAAATCTTATGCTCACCCTTGCTATATCATGATAAACATTGCAGATTAAGGCAAATACGTCGGATACAAGGAAAGGTTAAAGACAGTTCCAGCGTAAGTTAATGTGTGTGATTAGATTTGTAATAGTATTGTAAGATATTAATGTTATTGTAAGTTAAGTAAGTTATGAATTATGTATAAGTTAAGGTTACTCGACCGTGGGGAAATAGTGTGTAATGTATTGTATAAACAATTTATGTTTATATCTTCCGTAAATAATAATATTGTTAGAATGAATGTACCGGATCCGCGGTGATTTGGAACCCAGATTTGGGGCCCTTACAGTTGGTATCAAAGTTGTAGGTTATGAACCTTAGGTAGGAATACCTGAGACTAATAACCGCAGTGATTAGGATAAGTACTAACTCAAATAGAGTTAGTCGATCGGTAAGATTCAAAGATGAATCTCAGCGGGGTAAATGATATAGTGTTCCCTAACTTTGATAATAAAGTTGAACAGTAATGGTGAATAGATAGAGTCTAAAAGACTAAAATTACAGTGATAGGAGATCGTAAAACAAAATGATCAAGATATAGAAATGAATCGTAATATATACGATGAGATCACTCCGTGATCGGATAAGGTTATAATAACGAGAAGGATCAAGCGAGTGATTGAAAAGTTTACAGCAAGATTGCTGGGTGGCAGTTGTACTATGAGTTGGTACAGATTCAGAAAAGGATTATGAATACGAGTTGAATGAAATTCGTATGGAGAAGGGAGATAAGATTAGGTGGGGATTTCAATTGAGGACTCGTGTCAGCAGCTGAGTTGTATGATTCCTTGTGTGGGCATGGAATTGTACTTGGTGTAAAAACTACTTAGTTCTGGCAATGATAATCATTGAAATGTTTGTGTCACGCTATTTGCTATATGCATGTTAAGAGGGTGATTCCTTTCTCATGTGTATAACAGATAGATAGGTTATAGGTAGAGAATATAAGGTTAAGTACGAGTTCTTAAAACTCATACTTATGAGACATTCTTGATTCATAGTTATATGAAATGTTTATGAACCCGTCAGTGAATGGACGCCAAAGGTCTGACAAGGACAAGTTCTTAAACTCATATGATTATGGCAAGTAAATGAACTCATAAGTGTGGTTTGACGAACTGGGTATAGTTCTGTGTAAATGGAGTATTGAGGATAATAGGGACTGGTAGATTGTTAAGCAAATGATTATTAGTGGAGACATAAGTTTTCCAAAACTCTTAGTTAAGTTAGACTTTGAAATTTTGACGTCAAGCTAAATACGCACTATGTGCTTTTAAAAAATATATATATGTAGACTCATAATCATTTTTGAAACGGTTTAAAGTATAGTCTATGCTACTTGTTTCAGCTAGACGAAGATGATTTGAAATATAAAAAATATTTTTATTTATCACTCATGTACCATGTAACCTGGTGCAGAAATGATAAAAGTTGTTAAAGTTGTAAATGCTGGAATACTTAGTGTGAATTCGATCTGAAAATCATTGTTCCACTATTGTATGATATGTTATGACAAAGTCACTCGATGACGGCATCCTCAAATGGACTGGTAATACAGTACGGTATCATGGCGTCATTTTCAAACTATTTTAAAAATTTTAATTTGCCAACGGGGTTTGGCTACACTTAAATAATTTGATTGAATTGAATTATTGATATGAGTCTATGCTATTTGCTTCAGCTAGACAAATGTTATGAAAACTCTAAAGTGTTCATTGAAAGAAATTTCCCAAACCAAATTGTTTTGGTGCGGAATCCGATAAGACTAAGGTAAGAAAATTTATGCGCCCAAGGCGGATAAGAGGAATGTTGGTCGTTTTACCGATCAATATATGCGTGCAAGTATACACGGTCAACAAGTAATAAAGAGTAAGTAAAGTATCGTTCCAACAGAGAATTAACTAATAAAGTTCACCAAGCACTAGCCCATAACTATTTCAGTCTTATTTAAACGAATGATATTATATTTTATATTTAAACTATTAAATTAAATAAACCTAACTATTCCTAGAGTGAGACTAGATAATGAAGACATGAGATCACAATTTCATCTATTAACTCATTCAAATCCACACATTTCATGTTAAGCCAAACTAATTGTACCAGATTGTTAGTCAAGAACACGAAAGTAAAGTATAGCCATCTCTCAATGTACCATACACAAAGCACATGCAATCCACAGTTGATAGAATACACATGAACTCCCACATTACCTAAACCACTATATGTCTATGTGATTTACAAATAATTAGGGTTTAAGCCCAAGTTCTCAATTGATTATGAATGGTGCTTGGTATATATGTCATCCTAAGCACAAATCATACATCCCATCACAATATAGAATATATCATCACAAACTATTAAGATCATCATATCCAAACCCATACACCGTCTCTCAAGTCCATATGGATTATCACAGTAATTGATGGCCAATCAACTAATCAAATAACATAGATCTAAATAGACAATCCTATAGCAATAAATAAGGCTAACAATGAAATATATCAGAATAAACTAATCCATAGAATCCATTGCAATCTCATAATAGAGTTTAAATCATAGTTGAATCAAATCTATCATCCACATATTGAATAAACATCACAAGATTACAAATAAAAATCAAAAAGAGGATAAAAGTAGAAAACTGAAGTGCAAATATGTTCTCTTGCTCCAAGATGGAATCTCTGATGTTTCCCAATTGCTTCACGTCTTCAATCTCATCTACTCTAGAAAGCACTACTCTAATCTACTATAATCTAATATCGAAATTAAAGAGAAGAAATCAAATAATGATAGCTTATTGATCCCACACGGGGTGGTATCTCTTTTCATCTGATAATAAGTCTAATATATAAGCCCTAATTCCCCCAACACTTAAAATTAAAAATAAAATAAAATCAAAGAATCTGCGATCGATGGCGTAGCGTGGCCGCATGTATGATCCTTTGTAAACAAGGCGGTATGAAGTGCAAAATAAATTATGTCCAATTGATGGCGCGGGCACGCGTGTTTTAACTTGTATAGCCGCGCGGCCGCGTGGCTTTTGAATTCTGCATCCTGTGCTTTGCTGCTGCTATTACTTTTTTGACATGCTACTCTTGCATCTTTGTTTATCAATGCTCAGTTTCATTTGTCCACTCGACCCTCTTATCATGTCATCACTGATCTCATGCAACATACCAACGCCAAGCTATGCCATTTCCTGTACTTTTACACCAAAGGAGTTCTCAGTACATATAATGCAAAATAACAAGAAATGTAACTAAAAATACACTAAAATGTACTTGAGACGGGCATAGATCTCGTGAATTGATATCCAATAAGTAGGTGTAAAACCTACTTATCAAATACCCCCAAACTTGAACTATTGCTTGCCCTCAAGCAATACATACTATATAAAACACTGAAAATGCAACTACATGCTATGCAACTAAATCATGATGCAAAATAATCTCACATTGTTCCAGCTATAACATAATTTCAGTCCAAAATGCCTCAGCAAATTATCCAGATTCGAGAATACAAATTCAAACCAAACTATAGGCATAATATCATACACTCAAATAATTCATATATTCTATAAAGATGCTGTGTGTGTTATGTTCACCAAAACTTGATTTAAGAAAAGAATACACATGCTAAACTGCTCAAAACAGAAATTTACAGTCTAAATCAAGATTCATGTATACTTATGCAACAAAAACTGTTCCAACACATCAAATCAAACTGAGGTTCAACAATGGGTTTAACTTCTTTATTTCTACTCACGAGGGTGATTTTTGCTCTTTCCCGTAGTGTTTATTGATATATATATATATATATATATATATATATATATATTTACAGCGAGTGCATTTTACGCTCCATCTCGCCCCTTCAAAAGAGTTAATAATTCAGCTCAAGAAGGTTTCAAGATAGCTCTCTTTTTCTTTTTTTTTTTCTTTTTTTTTTATTATATATATTTTTTATACATAGCATACCCATGTTTTCCCAAAGTTTGAATGTTAATGTTTTATACAGTCTAAGTCCATTTTCCACATATTTTTCTTTTTAAAACCACATTTTCTATTGAGCAATGCAACACATCATTCTTATGCCTACAAGCAATTGTGAACACGACAGTACAAACCGAAAGCATCTAAACAGCATCATGGATTACATCATGTAAAGCATTCTATCTAAGCTCATGTTATCCAAAATACTCAACAATCCTTCAAAATTCACTTTCATCATAAGCTAGACAAAATTTCCATAATGCTAGAACCGTGAGACATGCAACTAAACATATACTAACACAAGTAATGATGACTAAACACTAAAAATAGAACAATATAACATGCAAAACGTTAAACTAAACATGAAATTTTAACTAAACATGTAGATACTACATGCACTACCCTACTACCCCAATACCCCCAAACTTAACATATTCATTGTCTCAATGAATAAAGGTATAGGGTTAGAGAAACTCCCCTACTGCTCAGCTGCACCACCCTCGTCGGGTGGTGAATCCGGTGGTTGAAATGGCACGACCGTCCCAAATTATGGCCACTCAAGCATAGTTCCCTGCTGCGCAAATGCCTCTGCTAGCGACCTTGTCAAACCCATAGCAAACGCTACAAATTATCATACATCGCGTCAACCTTCCGCTCCAACCTTTGGAGCTGTCGATCCCCAGTAACAGCATTAGTTTAGGTTGATGTTCCTTCTTTTTCAAAATTCGATGTCAGGTGCGGTCGCGGGTGTTTTCAATGGAGACATGTAAACGCGGCACTGCGAGCTATTCTGCATAGACTTGCGATCTTGGTAGCCTGGGTTTTCAAGGTATACATCGCGCGGCCGCGTGACCCTTCTTCCTGCAATTACAATCTGCATCTTCCAATACATAACACAGTGATGACTGCTTTTCAATTCTCCTGCAGAACAAATCAAACTATCATAATTAAAAATGAAAATGAACTAACAAAAATAATCTAAATAGAATAATTAAAAGGTAGAGATAGCAACAACGGGTTGCCTCCCATCAAGCGCTAAGTTATAGTCAATTAACTTGACTCTTTTCTTGACACCGCTATCCAATTCCTCTACGATAATCTAGGAACCCTCCATCCATTAGAACTGCAATGTGCATTGGGAGGTTCCCCATCATAAGAGTCTTCGGATTGAAGCCACCTAGCATATTTCCTGTACATGATGTCTCCATTTCTATTGCATCGCCATGTGCTTCTCCCGTTGCATCTGTGAACAAATTTTTGCATTGAGGCATGAAAGATTCAACGAGCTTTTCTTCTACTTTTATCTCTTCCTCTGCCCACCATGGTTTGTAAGAGGCCTCATACTCACAGAAATTCTTACTTTGGATGTGACTACCAAGGGGACATGGGTGTGCAAAGTTCACTGAATTTTTTTAACTCTAACTGAGAAGGCACTTGGGGTATCATATAATCATCTCATGATCTTCATTTTCCATACCCCCAATTGTTTCCTCAGTGTCCACTCTGTTCAGTTCATCCAGTGGCATGTACACTTCTGGCTCTCCATCAGTTTCATCATCCATGTCATACTACCAAATGTTTTGAGGGCGATTGTTCAAGGCTTTGAGTATTTGATCTATTTAATTCTGCAGATTCTGAATTGACCTCTCTTGCTCAATCATCTTGTTCTCAATTGATGCTACAAACTTGAACAACAAATCCTCCACTCTTGAATTATCTTGTTCAGTTTCAAAATCCATGCATTGAGGACCATTCCTTGAAGAGTTAATAAGTTGTTCCATCTGTCGATTAAGATTCTGGGTTGATAACTCCTAACTTATTATCATCTCTTCCTTTTCTGCTATAATCCTTGACATGAATTCCTTCAACTCTGAATTTTCTTCTTGTTGCATTGGAGGTGGATATGGGTAATCCGATGGATATGTTGGACTTGGAATGCAGTATTGGTCTTGATAGTTACAATTCCATTAATAATATGGGTGATACCCCCAACCTTGATGATAATTGGGATTAACATAGTTGTTGGAGTAATAACCCCCAAAATGTACTTGTCCAAACCCGATGTTGCATTGATAACTCGGATGCTCGCCAGCACAATATTCACATGTAACTGCTATCCCTCGAGTATGTTGGGCTGCAAGAACATCCAACCTCTCTGAAAGTGTTGCAATTTGTGCTGACAATGTAGAAAATACATTGAGTCCTTCAGTTCTTATGTCCTTTGGTTTAGGCATATTCGCATAAGGCCATTCATAAGCAAAGTCACCCTTGGTACCTGAAAAGAGAGAAATATAAGAAGATAATTAAAACAACAAAAATGTTTAAATTAAGACCAATTTGATTGGAATTAATGTTGGAAAAAATTTATTAAGCTAATTCCCCGGCAATGGCGCCAAAAACTTGTTGGTCATTTTACCGATCAATATATGCGTGCAAGTATACACGGTCAACAAGTAATAAAGAGTAAGTAAAGTATCGTTCCCACGGAGAATTAACTAATAAAGTTCACCAAGCACTAGCCCATAACCATTTCAGTCTTATTTAAATGAATGATATTATATTTTATATTTAAACTATTAAATTAAATAAACCTAACTATTCCTAGAGTGAGACTAGATAATGAAGACCTGAGATCACAATTTCATCTATTGACTCATTCAAATCCACACATTTCATGTTAAGCCAAACTAATTGTACCATATTGTTAGTCAAGAACACAAAGTAAAGTATAGCCATCTCTCAATGTACCATACACAAAACACATGCAATCCACAGTTGATAGAATACACATGAACACCCACATTACCTAAACCACTATATGTCTATGTGATTTACAAATAATTAGGGTTTAAGCCCAAGTTCTCAATTGACTATGAATGGTGCTTCGGTATATGTCTATCCTAAGCACAAATCATACATCCCATCACAATATAGAATATATCATCACAAACTATTAAGATCATCATATCCAAACCCATACATCGTCTCTCAAGTCCATATGGATTATCACAGTAATTGATGGCCAATCAACTAATCAAATAACATAGATCTAAATAGACAATCCTATAGCAATAAATAAGGCTAACAATGAAATATATCAGAATAAACTAATCCATAGAATCCATTGCAATCTCATAATAGAGTTTAAATCATAGTTGAATCAAATCTATCATCCACATATTGAATAAACATCATAAGATTGCAAATAAAAATCAAAGAGAGGATAAAAGTAGAAAATTAAAGTGCAAATCTGTTCTCCTGCTCCAAGATGGAATCTCTTATGCTTCCCAATTGCTTCAAGTCTTCAATCTCATCCACTCTAGAAAGTACTACTCTAATCTAATATCGAAATTAAAGAGAAGAAAGCAAATAATAATAGCTTATTGATCCCACACGGGGTGGTATCTCTTTTCATCTGATAATAAGTCTAATATATAAGCCCTAATTCCCCCAACACTTAAAATTTCAAAAATAAAATAAAGTCAGCAACTGCAGTCGATGGCACACGCGTCCGCGCGCGATCCCTTTCTAAACAAGGCGTGGGCACGCGAGTTCAAAATAAGTTATGTCCGGTTGATGGCGCGGGCACACGTGTTTTAACCTGTATAGCCGCGCGACTCCTAAATTCTGCATCCCGTGCTTTGTTGCTGCTACTGCTTCTTTGACATGCTACTCTTGCATCTTTGTTCATCAATGCTCAGTTTCATTTGTCCACTCGACCTCTTGTCATGCCATCACTGATCTCACGCCACATACCAACGCCAAGCTATGCCATTTCCTGCACTTTTACACCAAAGGAGTTCTCAGTACATATAATGCAAAATAACACAAAATGCAACTAAAAACACACTAAAAAGTACTTGAGATGGGCATAGATGTCGTGAATTGATATCCAATAAGTAGGTGTAAAATCTACTTATCAAGGAACAATGAAATGGTTCCGACTAGCAGTACTTGATCAGTACATGGCATAACGGGCTAATCACCCACTATGACCGTAAGTTATGACGGTTAGTGGATGAATTTACATATAACCTTTGCGAAAATGACAGGAAATAGTCTGTAAAACCCCTTAGCACAATTTCAAATTTTTTATTCTTGTGAAGAATGTATTGGGTAGCATGTGATGATGAGAATGAATGGTGTGTGGTGTATGGTGTAAGGTAAATTTCGTGGACGAAATTTTTAGAAGAAGGGGTGAATGTGACAACCCGAGAATTTAGAAAATTTAAAATTTTAATTAATTGATTTAAGGTTCAATATTAGAACCTAAACATAAATTAATTGTATGCGTGTGATATTTTTGAGAAGGGATTTTGAGGATTTCAAAATTCTGTAAAGGATTTAGGTGAATTATTCAGGATTAAGGGAATAAGAGTATATGTTATGTGTAAATGTTATTATACGTGTACAATATGTGGTTAAGGGTCAAGGGTTGACCAGAAAAACAATATCTGTAACAAACCCTAGGTATATATTAAAAACGTCAACGTTCGATTAGAAAACCCTAGCGATTAACAAGAAACCCTAAAACCGGTTCTTGAAAACCTAATTCAGAAATTTAAAACCCTAATCTGGGAACTTAAAGGAGAATTATATTGCTTAAGTGCTATTAATTATAATATTAATTAGGGTAAAGCTTAATTATTTAGCAAACCATAATTTCAAATTTTTAAACCCTAATTTATGGATTTGAAACCCTAATTTATAAATATGGAAAACTTAAGTGTTAATTAAATAATTTTAATGTTAATTAGGAAACATTAATCCTAATTTTCAAGTTATAGTAATTAGAAAACCCTAATCTAATTACGAAATCTAATTTCTAAATTAGAAAATTATTTTTATTAGAAACCCTAATTTTTGGGTTGTAAACCCTAATGCATGATTTTGACCCTAATTGCTAAATTAGCAATTTTAATTAGGAAACACTAATACTAATTAGCAAGATTTAAGATATGATTAAGAAATTTTAATATAATTATAAAATTCTAATTATAATTTAAAAATATTAATTTTCTATTTTTAAAACTTAAATTCGGAAATCTTAGAAATTAAATTGCAAAGTTAAGGGTTAAACCCTAAACCCTAAGGGTTCAAACCCTAAACCCTAAAGGGTTCAAACCCTAAACCCTAAGGGTTTGCATCAAATGACAATTCTAAAAATAAAATTTTATAGAAATGACTATAATGCCCTTTGTTGCATTATTGGAAATAATTTATAAATCTAGCAATAATTGAGTTGGTGACCTACTATGTTGACATTGTTACATAAAATCTAGCACATATCAGCCACCTAGCACCAATTAGATACATGCATCAAGAAAACAAAAGATAAAAGTTAAGTAATAAACTTACTTTACTTGCTAGACTTGCCAAGTCTTCTCACTCTCTCTCTTCTTCGAAAATTTTGAGAGAAACTAAGTGTTAAACAAAGCCAAGAACATCCTTTAGCCTTTCAAGAACAGAAAACCAAGATCAGAAATCAAGATCAAGCTTTTAGAGGTATAAACCCTAAATTTCAAAATTCTTGTGTTTTGATGTTAGTTGTTGTTTAGAGTGGTGTTATAAGGTGTTATTTATAGATCTGGGTTTTTAAATCCCAGATCCATAACATCAAAGTACTCGAAATCATGTTTTAAAAAAATCAGGAAAAATTTTAAATGTCGTCTGACAAGCAAATGTCAGACTTCATAGATCGGTGTATGTTAACGTTTTTAGTGTTTTAAATGTTTAACCTCGATCGTAGTATGTTAGGTGGTCTTTGTTTTGAAACTCGAATCTGGGTCAGTTCATGTTTGGATCGAGAGTTATTATGCGTCAAAACCCGTTGACCGTTCATGAAATTTGGGTTTTGGGTAACCTAGAAACTCAGAAAAGCTTGAAAGTCACTTTTGAAGGCTTTGATCTTGTTACTGTTATGAGATTTGGTCATGTTCTTGTTTTGGTGTTGTAGCCGGGTATATAAACTACCCATACAAGTCAGTAGATTACCCAGATCATGATCTGGATCGAACATAATCATGGTCAAAATAGGCTTCACCGACTGCTTATGAAGATTTCTAGAAAACCCAAAAACCTTCAAGAGAGATTTTTCTGACAACGTTTGACCGATTTAAATATTACGTTTGTGTTGTAGTTAGACTGATTAAGTGTGATGTTATTGTACCCTGACATAAGGAGTACAAGTTAGAACCTTGATACCATACAAAATAGAGCCATAATGCAAACGGGAAGGATTCAAAGTAGACACCTTGATCTGTTCTTCATTTCTGGAAAACCAAGAAATGAAGAACAGTCTCTGACAAGTTTTGTGTGGCTAATATCTCTTTGATGTGTTGTTATTCGGGCCTGAAATTAGTTTGTTAGTGCATTATTACATTCATACTACATTTGTAATGCATCAAACACCCCAGAATCATGAACAACAAAGTTTTAGACTCGGTCAAACTAGGTACCTTGTAAACTGTCGATGAGATTTTGGGAAGCTCAAGAACATGCCAAGAACACCTATAGCGACGGGTCTGTCGCTATAGGCCCCTTTAGCAACAGTTAGTTTTAGAAAATAATTATTTTAATTAAATAAATAAAATAAAAAGTTTTTAATTATTAAAAATACATAATAAATTTTGAAAAATTATTTTTAAGTCTGAAAAATAGTTTTTAATTATTTTTAGTATATTTCATAAATATTTAATATTTTTGGAATATAAATGGTATTTAATTTATTTAATTATAATATTTAATAAATTATTTAAAAATGATTTTAATACATGAAAAATAATATTATGGTATAAGAAAATATTCAAAGATATTTTCAGGTGACTTTTAATATTTTGTGATGAATTTCATTAATTAATCAATATTAATGATAATTAGTTTATTTAATAAATATATTAAATAAATTATAGAAAAATAGAATTAATGTTTTATAAATTATATAAAAATGATTTAAGTGTTATAAAAATATTTTAAGTTATAAAATATAACTTTTGATATTCATCATGAAAATATTAATATTTTAATATTAATAACAATTATCGGATAATGAATTTAATCGTTTAAAAATCATATACATATGATTTTAAAGTATTAAAATCATACTTTAAAATACTTTGTGATATTATAAAATATATTTTAATATTATGACATGTATTTCATTAATATTTGATAATAAATAAATATTAATGATAAAAGAATTACGTGGTATTTAATTCATTTAAATACGATATTAATGATTGAAAATTCATGATAAATGATAATAATTATTTAAAAATTATTACGAGCTTATAAAAAATATTTTGAATGATAGTAAAATTATCTGAGATAATTGTTAAGTGTTAGGCAGAGTTTAATTGAACTAAAACTCGAGATTTGTTTGACTAGACCGTCGGGATGTCATATTTGTGTCGGGTTCAACTCAGACTGCAATAGTTTGACTTGATACCGAGTCTTATGTGTGTTATAGACTGATAGGGTTATGTGTTATGTGTTATGTGTTTAGGTTATTCTATGTATATCTATATATATAATTGTATTATATTATGATGACATTATTCTAATATTGGAGATCTATATTACTAATATTAGGTCTTCAGATAAAGAGTTATAAATTGCGTAGCGGTAATCAACGGTTCAGGCAAGTTTTACTTAACTCTACTAAGAGTTATTTTATTCAGATATGATTATGGATAATCATTGTTGATTGCCAATGTAGAATTGTACTCTGTACATATTGCATGTATAAGTCAGGTATAAAAGGCTGATCACCTTCATTACCATTCAGTCCAGATATATTTGTTCATGTTTAATACTTGTTCAGTCAGAAGTTTGTTCCTGCTAGTTCATAATTATATTATTGAATTATAGCCATCTTATTATTCAGATTATTTCAATCATGATATATCGTTAATTTATTGAACTTAAATTTGCTGGGCAATCTTATGCTCACCCTTGCTATATCATGATAAACATTGCAGATTAAGGCTAATACGTCGGATACAAGGAAAGGTTAAAGACAGTTCCAGCGTAAAGTTAATATGTGCGATTAGATTTGTAATAGTATTGTAAGATATTAATGTTATTATATGTTAAGTAATTTATGAATTGTGTATAAGTTAAGGTTACTCGACCGTGGGGAAATAGTGTGTAATGTATTGTATAAACAATTTATGTTTATATCTTCCGCAAATAATAATAATGTTAGAATGATTGTACCGGATCTGTGGTGATTTGGGATCCGAATTTGGTGCCCTCACATTATTTATCAATACAGTACTATTGAACAATCCAGATATTTATTCTGTTCGTTAATTTCTAAATATGGTTATACAAGTGTCCTCACTTGGATAATCATTGTATTTAATCACATATTGATACATACTTGTTGATTTCCAGTATGTATACGTTGACTTAAAGTCGTCTAAGCTATTTGATTCTGCTAGACACAAACTTAAAAATATGGTTGAACAAGATAAAACTTTATTGTATCCAACTAGATTATTTTGGTTTGGATTCCCAACTAAATATGAACATCCCGTACATGAATGATAATCTCGTTCTTGCATGTAGTATTGATCAATACAGGGCATAACAGGCTGATCACCCCCCGTGTATGTATGTTATAACGGTTTGCAGATGAAGTTCTGCTTAACCTTATCGAAAATTAAAAACAATGTTCATAGTCTGTCGACTAATATCCAGTTATAGTAAGTACGTAGTTTCAAAAATTTGATATAGAATTAATATGTTGTTATTATTGGTTCAGCTTACTTCACAATAGTTGATTTGTTGTAGAAGTGACATTCAAAGAAAACATTTACTTCGTTCAGCTAACACTTATTGTTTTTTATTACTTGTTGGGCAATCAAATGCTCATTCTTGCTTAATTTAAAAGTTTTCAGCCAATCGTGATCAGCCTAAAGGATCATGCAGAAACAAAGGAAAAGGAAAGCAAACAAAATAAGATTTATGGTATTTTATGTAATAGTTAGACGTTATTAAGACAATGGTATCTACTAATTATCATGTAATGAATGTTTAAAGGTCGCGTGCCTGGGGAGTAGACTCTGATGTGTAAATTAAGTTTGGTATCTATATTATTGTTATTATTATTAGTATTATTTTGCTCATAGAAATGGTATCGTGAAGCACCGAGTTCGAGTTTCAAATACCTGAATTTGGGGGCGTCACAGGTTGGTATCAGAGCTTAGGGTTAGAAACCTTAGGTGAGATAGACCTTAGGCTATAACCTTAGAACAAAGGGAAACGTTGAAAATACAAATAACTCATATAGAGTTTAAAAAGAGATGAATTAGACAAATTCATCAACATACAAAATGAAAGATAACTTATATGAAACTATTATTTGTTGTGTGTATATATTATATACTAATCTAGATAATTTATGTGTAGATGTCAGGTGGAAAAGGCTTACTATATGCTTATAGCATGAAGTAGGATCAAATCCATACACCCGAGCTAATATCGGGGCCAATAGCTGAAATAGAGGCTCACAATGAAAATAACTCGGATGAGGTGGTTATTTTGGAAAATATAGTACCAGATCCGGAAATGATAGAACTAACAGATAGTGATTCGGACACCGAAGTTGGAGCTGATCAAGCATCAACGGAAGTGCAGAATCTGAGGAACCAGGTTTCTTCTCTGAAAAAGTTGTGGAAAATAGAAAAGCTATTAAACAGTCAGTTGCAAAAAGCATTAATAGAAATAATGGAAGAACAAGATAAGCTTAAAATCCAAACCGACCAGATAGGAGCTAAAAGCAACAAATCTTGTGCAGCTCCGAGCAATAAGGGGAAAAAAAGATGAAAGACCGTGACTTAGGAAAATCTGATAATAACCAAGGGAAAAAAATATGTTATATTTGCGGCCATAAGGGACATACCTCTCCTCGTTGTCCCGACTTTAAGCAAGGTGCATGTTTTATTTGTGGGTTGGAAGGTCATTGGGCGAAAGATTTTCCAGAATCAAGAAAAAGGTGTAGGAAATAATTAGGATTAGTAGTTGATTATGTATGTTTGATAATGTGCGTGTGTAATATAATATTCTCAACTTTTGTATAAGTTATGTTAGTAAATCTCGACTTTTGTTGTCACTATAGGATAGTAGTATGTGCTATGTAAAGTAATTTGAAATAGCTGAATGGATATAAATCTATGTTTGATTTATAAAATAAGTTTGATATATTCAACTTATATACTAAGGTTTAGAATGTAAGTTAAATTTATGATTTTATTTAATCAGATAATGCCGCCAAGACATCGAACTCGAAATCAAAGGGTAGAAGAATCTGTCAACAACGCTGAAGCACAACAACAAGACCCAATGCAAAAGTTTGCAAATGTGGTAGCTTAGGCTATGCAATAAGGAATACTGATAAGTGGATTTTATATCCACGAATCGATGTTCATTTTAAGCTTAAATTCGTTATTACTTTCTTGTTTCGTGTTCGTTTTCACTTGTTTTGTGTTCTTTTATGTGTAGGGTGGTCGTTGTAGCATTTAACAAGATTTGGAGTCAATTGGGATCATTTCGGGACAAATTTGTGAAGGAAAGGAAAAATTCACTCGGCAACATTTTGGAAAAATTAGCGAAAGGCACTTACTTGTATGGGGGTCTCATTTGATGACTCTCTGTATGCTTTAGAGGATGTCTTTGCTACATGGATTTTTGTGATGTAATCACATATGGAGTCTAGAATATAAGGGATTTCGACTAGGACACCAAGAGGGACGTCCATTACTCGACTAACAACAGATTCGGTAACACACAGGAGCACATTACGAAAACTTTTTTCCAGATTGTCACAATAATCTTGGGAGGAGTAATTTGAAGAGATTTTCGTAACGATTACAATTCTAGGCTACGTGAAGGGTGTTCGTCATTATTCTTCTCTTTAGTCTTTTATTTGTAATGGCACGGATGTTTTCATTAGATTATTCAGTTTTTATTTTAGTCGTGAGGAACTAATTCGCTTATTAGGCTTATGATGGATCCTTGGGTGAAACGATGATTCCATAATTTTGATTTCCAGTTCAATAAAATATTTTTAGTTTATCTATGTTAATTTGAGCGTGAATTCATGAATTGCTTGATCAACAATTCTTTGTGGATTTGTATGGAATCGAGAAAGGATATTCAAATCTAGACTTAGTTAATATAGCATGTGTCATGAATTTTGTGAATCGCGGATTCTTGATTATTGTTAAGGTAGAGATATGCTTGACATCGCATGTATTCGGATAGAGAACTTATTCTTAAACCTTCTTTAATTTTAGTTCACATAGAGATATAGTGAGTTGGTTGATTTAGGTGTTTAACCTGTTTCAATCTAAATTGTGGATTTAAGTTGATACGGTATTAGTGCATCGAGAGGTGGCTAGTACTACATTCGTGTTCTTGATTAATAAACTGGGATAATGAATTGAATTGTAATAAATGTTTGAAAATCAAAGTGAAGCTTAGGGTGAAATCATAAGTCTAATTCTCCATCAATTGTTTGAAATTTTGAATTTTGATATTTGTGATTGTTTATTTATTTATTAATTTAGTTTCTATAATTTTAAACCATTGAATTGAATAGTTAAATAGAAATAGGATTAATAGAAAATTCATAATTGTGAAGTTAAATTTCTTGCTAATTTGTCTTCGTGGGAATGATATTTTATTCACTACTATATTACTTGTTGACCACGTATACTTGCATTTTTTGCGTATATAGATTTTACCCAACAAGTTTTTGGCGCTGTTACCGGGGACAATTTAGCCTAGATTTTAATATTTTTACAATATCAGTTTAATTAGTCAAGTTTTACTTAAACATTTTTGTTTTTGTTTTTGTTCTTCCTATTTCAAGTTTTTTACATTGGTTTATGCAAACACGATCAAAAAATCCAGACTTGCTTCCTTTTGAGGACGACATTGAAAGAAGATTTCAGAGGTTGAGTAAGTGGATCAAGGAAACAATGATTGAATTTGAAAATTCTGATAAGGAAGAAGCAATGGCTGACGTAGACCAGAAAGCATTGAGGTATTTTTCAACACCAAAGGTGACTGATCTGCAGTCGAGCATCACTAGGCCTGCAATAGCTGTGAATACTTTTGAAATCAAGCCTCAGACTATTCAGATGATGCAGAATTCAGTTCAGTTTGGGGGAATGGCAAATGACGATCCGAATGAGCATTTAAGCAGTTTTCTGGAAATGTGCGACACTTTTAAGTACAATGGGGTGTCAGATGAGGCAGTGAGACTTCGTTTGTTCCCGTTCACTTTACGGGATAAGGCGAAGAGTTGGTTACATTCTCTGCCGCCGGGATCGATAACTACGTGGGAAGACTTGGCTCAAAAATTCCTTGCCAAATTTTTCCCACCAGCGAAAACTGCCAAAATGAGGAATGACATAACAATGTTTGAGCAGCAAAATGGGGAGTCGCTATATGAGGCATGGGAGAGGTACAAGGAGTTACTTAGAAAGTGCCCACATCATGGATATCCCAACTGGCTGTAAATAAACACCTTTTATAACGAATTACATGGGATTGTCAGAACAAGTATTGACGCAGCGTCGAGCGGAGCATTCATGGCTAAGAGTTACGAGGAAGCCTACAATTTGATTGAAACCATGGTGACCAATAACTACCAATGGCCCACAATAAGAATGACATAGGCAAAGGCAGCTGGGGTTTTAGAAGTAGATGGGGTGACTGCTATACAAGCACAGATTTCTGCACTGTCCAAGAAGTTGGATGCTATGACAAGGGCTCAAGTACAACAGGTTGTGGTAGTATGCGAATTATGTGCGGGTGATCATCCTACAGATTAGTGCCCAATTAATCCAACATCCGTCCAGTTCATAGGTAGCTATAATAGAATTCCATAAAATACATACCAAAACACCCATAACCAGGGGAATAGGAATCACCCAAATTTCTCATGGAGAAATAACCAGCAAAATCAAGCTCCACGACCGTCATATCCCCAAGTTTTCAGAATCACCAACAACCGATTCAACATCAGGAAAGGAAATTAGATTTCGAGGAAATGGTGTCGAAGTACATAACTAGTAATGATGCAGCAATGAAAAATCAAGCAATGACAATGAAATCACAATAGATGGCTATCAAGAATTTAAAAAATCAGATAGGACATATTGCATTAGCATTGAATAATAGACCACAAAGAACATTACCAAGTGACACTGAGAGAAATTTGAAGGGTAGTCATGTGAGACCCCGAATTTTATGAAATAAAAGTATTCAATTTTTCTATTTTGGTAAATAGTTAAATGGATAAAAGTTTAAAGTTAAGGGTAATATGTGATTTTTTTTTCAGAGTAAGCAAGTTGATATAAAATATTCATTGTGTCGGGGAATATTCGATTAGTCAAGGAATATTCTTTTTGTCGGAGAATATCCGTACGACGGTACAATCATTGGTGGACCCATAACGGAATTATTATCGAATTGAGAAAATGACAAAAATACTTTATAAAAATAACGACGGAAGTTTTACCGTTAACTGTTGAAACACCCGGTGTTAAAAATACAGTAATACGCGTGGTTGCATAGTAGCACACGATATTGATTTTTAATGCTTATGTGAGAAGTCATTCAGTTTTGTTCAATTATTGCTACAGAAATTGCTGCATAGTATCTCACGTTATTTGATTCAATTATTGTCAATATTTTATATATTATTAAATCAATGATTGAGACGGCAAAGTTATTTATATTATTATTTGCAATATTGACAATGTCTAGAAGTTACATCGAGGAGAGGTTTGGTCACCTAATTGCGCGCGCTAATAAGGAGAAATCCTTATCTGAAAGCCCCTCTTTCACAGGAACGACACGGTTGTTAAATATTGTGAATTATAATATTAATGATGAATAAGTTCGTGTTGATTAAAGATGAATTTTATAGTGTTGGAATTATTTGTGTTAGTGGGAATCGACATTTGTTTCGATAATAATTGATGTCTGGAGGATATATTGTTCAATCGAGAATTCGGGACACTTTTCGTGTCGGAGTACTATTCACGAGTTACTATTCACGAGTTACTATTCACGGAGTACTATTCACCTGTAAAATATATATCTGTTCGGTCCAAATTATTTTTGGGTACAATATTATTCCATGAGGAGTGTGCTAATTTTTCAGACAGTTGGTTGAAGATATAATAATAAATAAATATGGATCGCTGATTTAAAGTTTTAATAGTAAATCAATATGGATCGCTGGTTTAAAGTTTTAATAGTAAATCAGTATGGATCGTTGCATTAAATTTTAATAGTAAACCAATTGGGATCGTCCGTTTAAAGTAAATCAATCTGGACCGTTCATAAGTTAGTTACTATGCAGTCTATTCTTCTATAAATAGAAGCTCATTCCTTCATTATTTAAATGCAATTCAATTGAAACTCTAGAGAGAAAAGTTATAGAGAAACTATAGAAAAGTATTCTGCTACTTCCCTACTCTTATATTCAGTTTCTTTTATGGTAAAGGGTATTATTTCTTTTGTATTTATGAAGAGAACTTCTGTTATTCCATTATTTATTATTCTGTTGGAATAACCTGTATACGCGGGCTACCCTATACTTGGTGAAATTCTTCTGTTATTTCATTCTTTATTATTCTGTCGGAATATCCTGTCTCTGCATTTACGCCAGATCTGGTTCCATTATTTATTATTCTGTCAGAATATCCTGTCCCATGATTGCTAAAGTTCCGCTTCCAGTGCCCGTATTCACACTACCTTCCTTCACCCTCCTTTTTGGACAATCCTTCACCCTGAGCTCAGTCGATCTGCAAATAAAACATCCACTGTTCATTCTAGGATTGGGGCAGTTGGGAGAGGTATGGCCCTCCTGCCCGCACTTATAACAAAAAAATTTACCCTTCAAACATTCCCCCGTGTGGTTCTTTCCACAAGTCTTACAAGGCACTATCTGCTTCTTTACACCTTCTTGCTTCACTTGTACACTTCCAAAACTGCTCACCTTCCTCTTTCCATCTCCACTCCTGCTCCCACTATTAATTCCTACCTTCCCAGCTCCTTCTACCTTGCCTTGTTGTATAGGCTCATGGCCTCACTTCCCTCCTCAGCTATGATCGCCTTCTCCATGAGTGCTACAAATATAGGAATCTACAACACCGCCACCTTATTGTAGAGCCAGGGTTTTAATCCCAGCTCAAACCTCCTTTTCTTTCTAGCCTCCGTATCAACTTGATGCGCAGCGAACCTAGCTAACTCATTGAATTTGGCGGCGTATTCTGACACCGTCATGTTTTCCTGCTTCAATTCTAAAAATTTAACCTCCATCCTCGCCTGCATACTAGGTGAAAAATAATTTTTGAAAAATAAAGTTTTAAATCTATCTCATGTGACTACACCTTCTCCTGCCCTAGCCTGATTCATTTCCCACCAAAAGTTTGCCTCACCCTTCATCATGTAAGTGGAAAAAGAAGTCTTCTGCCCTTCATCTACCCTAGCTACAACAAACACCTTTTCAATCTCTTTAACCCAAGTTTGGGCTTCAACAGGGTTAGTTGTACCTTTAAATTCCGGCAGTCCTACAGCCTTAAAATCTTTGAAATTCGCTAAGCGGTTGTCCGGCTGGTTTCCAGCGACTGGTATTCCTTGCTGCATAGCTTGTGCTACCATGTTGGCAAAGTGTTGCATCGGGTCTGCTTGTTGTTGTCCTTCAACGTTATTAACAGATTATTCTGCCCTTTGATTGCGAGTTCGACGTCTTGGCGGCATTATCTGATTTAATGAAATCATAAATTTAACTTACATTTTAAACCTTATCACATAAGTTTAATATTTTAAACTTATTTCATTTCTCAAATTTAGATTCATATTCATTCAACGAATATTTTACATAACATAGCACATAATGCTTTAAACATCATTCATCCCTTTGTGACTACAAAAGTCGGGATTTACAGTCTTGACTTAATACAAAAGTTTTAGAATATAACCTTACACAAACATACTAAGCACACATATTACATTAAACACACCTATACAACAGAACCTATACTACCTATTTATTACGCCTTTTTCTTGGACACCCTCTCGCCTGATGACCTTCTATCCCAAAGATAAAACATGCTCCTTTTTTGTAGTCAGGACAATACAGAGTGGTATGTCCCTCATAGCCGCAAAGATAACATATTCTTTTCCATTTCTTCTTATTGGATTTTCCTAAGTCATGGTCTTCTATATTTCTTTTTCCCTTCTTGTCCGGAGCTGCACACGATGTGTTGCTTGTGGCTCCCATCTGAACAATTTGGATCTTAAGCTTATCTTGTCCTTCCATTATTTCTATTTACGCTTGCCTTGGCCGACTATTCAATGACTTTTCTATCTCCCATGCCTTTCCGGAGAAGAAACCTTGTTCCTCAGATCCTGCACCTCCGTTGATGCTTGATCAGCTTGAACTTTAGTGTCTGAATCGCTATCTGTCAGCTCCACCATCTCTGGATCTGGTACTACATTTTCTACAATAACCACATTGTCTGAGTTGTTTTCATTGTGAGCCTTTATTTCAGCTATCGGCTTCGATATCAGCTCGGGTGTATGGGTTTGATCCTTCTTCATGCTATAAGCATATAACAAGCCTTTTCCACCAGACATCTACACACATATAAATTATCCTGATTAGCATATAGTATATACGCACATCAAATAATAGTTTTATATAAGTTATCTTTTATTTTATTTGACGGTGAACTTAGTCAATTCATCTCTTTTTAAACATTATATGAATTATTTATATTTTCAACGTTTCCCTCTGTTCTAAGGTTATAGCCTAAGGTCTAACCCACCTATGGTTTTTAACCCTAAGCTCTGATACCAACTTGTGAAGACCCAAACTCGGGTACTTGGAACCCGAACTCGGTTCTTCACGATACCATTTCTATGAGCGGAATAATACTAATAATAAAAACAATAATATAAAGATCAACTTAATTTACTTATCATCAGAGTCTAATCCCAAAAATGTAACCTTTAAACATTCATTACAAACCATGATAAATAATATATATCATACTTGTCTTAATAATATTAAACTATTACATAAGATAACGTTCATTCATTCAGCAACCTTTCCCTTTCCCTTGTTCTTAGCAGAGCTCTCTGATCGTTCACACTTAGCTGAAAACATTTAAATTAAGCAAGGATGAGCATTTGAGTGCCCAGCAAGTAATAATTATATATATATAAGCTGAAAGAATTTAAATGTTTTCTTTGTACTATTCTTCTACAACAAGTCAATAGTTGTGAAGTATTCTGAACCGATAATAATAACATAACAACTCTCTTTAAAATTTTTGAAACTACATATTAACTATAAATGGGGTTATGGTGACATGCCATAAACATTGTTTTCATTTTCGAAAAGGTTAAACAGAAATTCATATGTAAACTGTCATAACTTACGGGCACGGGGGTGATCAGCCCATTATGCCCTGCATTGATCAATACTATATTACAAGAACGATAGGATCGTTCACTCAGTCCACTTTGGGTGCATAAACAGTTTTCCCGTGTAGGGATGTTCATACTTGTCTGGGTTTCAAATCAAAGGTTTTATCTTTTTCAACAATAATCTATAATTCAACATATATGTATACGGGTAATTGACAAAGGTATATCAATATGTGATTAAATACAATGATTATCCAAGTGGAGACACTTGTATAACCATTTATAGAAATTAACGAACAGAATATATATATCTGAATTATCATATACTAACATGTTGATATTTAATGAGCGTATATAATATAAGGTTAATAATCTGTACAGTAATAATATAGTTTAAAAACATTCTTACTCATGTCCATTGCATAAAGAAAATGCAAAGGTAACATACTTGCCTGATGCGCTGCTTACAATTTGTAACTTAGTTTTATCGTTTATCTCACAAACTATCATTAATAAGATCGTTCGTTCGATTAGAACAATATACTATAACACATAGTACTGCATTTCGCAGTCATCATATAACCTAATCACATTATTACCCATGTTTAATAACCATTGAATCACAAATAATCACATATCTAATTAACTTATCTAAGTCTAGATCAATTTCTGAAACATATCGGTGTACTGACAGCTTTATCGGGTAATTATCGAGTCTAAGACTCTATTCTGTAACTCAATATCTGTACGTTTCAGTCATATTATTTTTAAATGACTTATAATAATTTTTAAAACATTTATTATAATTATCATGAATTTTTAAACATAGGAATCATTATTAAATGATTTATGTATTAAACAATCATATTATTATTAATATTTAATTAATATTAAACTATTAATGAAATCATTTCCAAAATGTTAAAGTTATTTATAATAACTTGAAATACTTTTAAAGTATTAATATTACCCTTAAATGATTTTTAAAATATTTAAAATCATTTTTAAATAATTATCATTAATATTAAAGTATTAATGTACTATTTATCAAAATATTTAAAAGTCATTAAGTATAACTTAAAATATTTTTATTCATTTATATCCTTTTTCATAATTTTTAAATTAATAAAATCATTTATAAACTATTTATTTAATATAATTATTAAATAAATTTAATATCATTAATAATAAATTAATAATTATTAATATTAAATTATTAATGAAATTATCCTTTAAAAATTAAAAGTTATGTTTTATAACTTAAAATATCTTTAAACACTTTATTTTCATTTAAAATGATTATTATAATATTAACATCATTTTAAACTTAATTATTTAATATAATTATTACATAACTTTAATATCATTAATAATAATTAATTAATAAAATTTACCTTTAAATATTAAAAGTTATATTTTATAACCTAAAATATTTTTAAATACCTTATTATTATTTAAAATAATTTTTAATATAATAAAATCGTTTTTAATTAATTTATTTAATTCATTTAGTAAATAACTTAATTATCATTAATATTAATTTATTAATGAAATTTATCACAAAATATTAAAAGTCATTAAAAATAACTTAATATATTTTCTTATATCATAATATAATTTTAAATGATTTTTCATGTATTAAAATCATTTTAAATAATTTATTTAGAATTATAATTAAATAAATTAAATACTTTTAATATTCCAAAAATATTAAATATTTATGAAATATATCCAAAATAATTAAAATATAATTTTCGGACATTAAAATAATTTTTAATAATTTATTTTGTATTTTTAATAATTAAAAACTATTTTTTTTCTATTTATTAAATAATTTTTGGAAAATAATATAATGTCTATCGCTAAAGGCCACCTATAGTGACAAAATTGTCGCTATAGGTGTTCTTCATGTTCTTGAGCATTCATAAGGCAGTTTCGAGGGGCTCTGTTTGACCATCAATAGTTTAGTGTGTGTAGTGTTTCTAGGTCTGTTGTTTATCAAATAATGTAATACTAATGCACGACTACAAGATTGAACAACAAAACAAGTTCATACAACATATAACCAACGAGATCTGTACCTTCAAAAATGTTGTCAGGTCTGTTCTTCATTTTCTGGGTTACCCAGAAATGAAGAACAATTCGACCTGTCTCCTTTGGGCTTCCACAACTTGCTAATCTTGTGTCCTTTTTGTGATCTAAGAGTTTCAGTGTCTAGACAACATGTCAAAGAGTAGATATATCACAAAAAAATAACTAAAACAACAACATAATACCAAGATCTTGTCCGGTCAAACATTGTCAGAAACCACGCTCATGAACTTTCTAGGTTACCCAGAAAGTTCATCCGTGGACTTTCTGCCTAGTTTGACCATCCTTCAATTCTCATACGTTTGTGATAAAAGTTATCTAAGCGTATTAACCTGTAGAATAACTACTATACTATAGCTTTAATGCAACAAAAGAATCAAAACATACACACACTGACAGATCGGGTCTAATCAAAACGTTGTCGGTAGGTCTTTGAGCTATTTACAGGTTACCCGAAACACCCGATCGTGGTAAGTCAACGTGGTTTGACCATGATTAATTTTCAATCGGTTCATGTTCTGACTTTGATTCCACTTGAAGACTAAAGAACACATACACTACTACAAGTATAAACCTTCAAAACACAAAAATCATAATCAGGTTGAGATTTACAGCCTCTGACATTTGATGTCAGACCACAAAATAAATTTTTTCCAGATTCGACAAATCTTCAAATCCGAGCCTCTATATGTTATGGATCTAACATCTAGCAACCCAGATCATCATTATATACCCTATACAACATATTTTAACAATCAAACATAACATCTAACAACCGAAATTTGGACAAATTTTGAATTAGGGTTTAATACCTTTTATGAACAATTGATGATTCTGTGCTTATGATATGTTATTGTTGATCGTGGGGCTGTTCTTAGAGACCGAGGAACTTATGAAATTCGTGGCTTTAGGTGAGAGAGAGACTTGGATGTGGAAGGTGATCAAATGAGCAATAAATGACATTTTCTCTCTCTTGGATCTATATATATATGTGCTAGATGCAATGTATGGCTGGTGTATTGGATGATATGAAAAGATTTTGGCACATGGGATATCTAGGGTTGGTAAACAACCCAAATTATGGCAAGATTTGCAAGCAAGCTCAATTAAATAAATCCAAAAATGCTATTTTTGTAATTTAACAATGTAATTAAGGGTATTCTTGTCCATGGTACTTGAATCTAGGTTTTAATCACTAGATTTTAAACCTTAAGGTTTCCCAAATAATTTTTAGGGTTTGAACAATTAAAACTAAAGTTCAATAAAATTTTAATTATAACTTACTAATTAAAAATTAGGGTTTTAATAGAAAATTAGGGGTTTTAAAATATCTTAGGGTTTCAAAAAAAAAAAAATTAATTAAGGTTTCTAGATCATAATTATTGTTTACCTAAATAATCAAATCATTATATAATACACATCATAAAATATATAACACAATTAAATAAACGTCTTAAACCCACAATTGATTTTCAAATTAGGGTTTAGCCAAATAATATTAGGGTTTTAAAATTAAACACCATAATTGACCAATCATCATTAATACGTACAAAAAACATACATATTTATAGCTTCGAAAATTCAAAATATAATTAATATTGTATTATTATTCTCATACCTTGACAATAATCCAAAATTAGGGTTTGGATTCCATATCGATTATTCTTTCATATTTAACCTTAATAATTAAGGTAAAATAATGAACTTACTAATCTGTACTAAAACTCATATAATAAAATAATTATTCTAATTATTCTAAAATCACTTCATATATTATTTAAATAATATATGATTATATTTTCATGGAAAATAATTAATAAAAACATTTCTACCATAAAGGTAATTATTATAAGAATATACTTTATAGAAATCAAAATTTAAAATAAAATTATTTGTAAATATTAGTAAATAAATATATTTTATTTACCACATAAATACATATACACAATATCTTGTACAAATACTCATCTTTAAAATAAAAAAAAAATATACATAAAATTTCTTATTTATTTATATAGAAAATATCGGGTTATTCTGATTTGTCGTTGAATAGTTTTTGGAACTTCTCCCAAGGCATCTTCGATGTGGCAAGTTGAGTGCACGCTTTCTTCGATTCCCACCAAGATGTCTGCCTCTCTCATGACATAAAAAGGTGGCAAATGGAACCTTTTGCTCCTCGCACCATCCCAAAACATCAAATATCTTGGTGATCCGCTTTATCCACGCTTTTTGCCTTAAGTGGTTTTGGCTCTCCAATAAACTCTGGTAGTCCCTCCTTGAAGCTGCTTAGTGGTGACCGTCCAGGAGTTTCAGTGTTTTCACCTACATTTTGGACAGAACCGCTCTCGCTTAATGTTACATTTAATTGCATAAAGCCTCCAACATTCCATTGTTCATCATTTGGTCGATGTTGTTGTTTGCATGAGGATTGTCGCCTTCACGATGCACATTATCCTCGATTATTGATCTGTGGAGACTCAGCAGTCTCACATGCTCCATTGCTATTCTCAACATTCTCGGACGTCATTTTCAAATCCTGCCACAAAACAAGGGTTAATTGACATGTCACATATTATCCCTATACTCTGACCGACCAAATAAAAACCAAATAAACTTAGGTAGGTCATACTAGCGAAGGAATTCCCCGTCTCTCCCCTCCTAGTTCTTGTCTCACATCTCAGCCAGGGATCATATCCTAAGCTTTGATACTAACCGTGGCGCCCCAAAAATAGGTATCGTCCACCCATCTTGAGTCGCCAAATACATGGTACAAATTTCAAATACAACTTAATTATACAACGATCGTATAAAATACGACAAAACCATAATCTAAGAATTTTAATAAGAATATTGTTATCTAGACAATATCCACACTCAATGGAGTCCTCATTACATTTATTGTCACACTATTTAACAGAATATTGAGGACTACTAATGCTATTATCTGGACCGTCACTCCGTTCCTCGACTAGTCCCGGCTATGTTCTCATTTCAAGAAACAAAGGAAAAAAGAAGGGTGAGCTCAACTAGCCCAAAGAAGAAATATTATGACTAAGATAATGCAGAATAAATTATCATTAGCCTTCAACAGTGTTAAATTGATAAAATATAATTAACATCAAGTTTAACTGCAGTGAAACAAGCAATCCATTAGAAGAGTCAAATAGAGAATAAAATATATCCATAGGCATAATCATACCAAGTCAATCTATGCACTACAGGCCACAGATGACTTTCAACATATTATAAACATGAGGATGATGACAATGATATAAGAATTCAATAAAACAAGTTCAAGGATAAATTTTTTTAAAGATTTATAATTTAATTTATCTAGAAATCAATAACGTCCAAATTGTCAAAGTGATACTATTTTGTGGAGTAAAATTCAAGAATGCTCAGAAGAATATTTCCATGAAAAGATACTAGATGAAGCGCAAATATCAAGGATATTCCACTAATTTCATGGAGTATAGAAGCCAAAACTTTAACCAACTGAGTATAATAGAATATATGAAAGTGCAAATGGATTTTTTCCCGCCATGCGGTAATCCACGTAGACAGATCATTTCCACGATTTAATAAGGAATGAATACGAAGGATCATTCACCATGCATGCGGTAATCCACATAGACAGGTTATTCCAATAGAATAATAAAGAATGGAATAACAGAAGAATTCACCAGGCGTGCGTAATCCGCACGGACATGTTATTCCAACAGAATAATAAAGAATGGAACCCGAATTAAATGCGTAACAAAATGTGATATATTCAAATGTAATAATAAATAATGGAACTAGGTCATGCGTAATCCGCACAGACAGGATATTCCAACACAATAATAAAGAATGGAATAACAACAGAATTCACCAGGCATGCGATAGACCGCACAGACATGTTATTCCAACAAAATAATAAAGAATGGAATAACAACCCTTACGAGTATTGAAAGAAAATAACTCTCTTCATGAATACGAAAGAAATAATACCCCTTACCTTGGAAAAACTGGATACTAGAATAATGAGGTAGCAGGCTTCTCTTCTTCTTTCTCTCTATAATTATTGATCTAAAGCTTTTGTGAATTGGTGAGAAATGAAGGAAGAATGAGATTCTATTTATAGGAAAATATAGTTTCGATAATTGCACATTTTGGGGCTCAAAATATTACAGTATAATACCTTCCTCTTTTTCTTCATTTTTAATTTAGTCATATAAGTATTATCAAACTTGCACCACCTCCCTTAATAGTAAATAATGTGAATTAATAGTTCATTCATGTGACTCAATAGTATAATCATGTGAAAAAAACTAATTACAGTATAGTACCTTCAACTATACCTCCATTTTTAATTTAGTCATGCAAGTATTATCAATCTTGCACCACCTCCCCTAATAGTGCATGAATGTGAATCAATAGTACACACATGTGAACAAATAGTTATAAGCATGTGAAATAATAGCAATTAATTGCTCATTTATCCGATTAATTACCCGATTGGTCAATATAACCTCCAGACATCAATTATTATCGAAATAAATGTCGATTTCCACTAACACTAATAATCCCAACACAATGGAACTATCAATTTCATCTTTAATCAACACAACTTATTCATCATTAATATTATAACTCATAATATTTAACAACCAGGTCGTTCCTAGGAAAGATGGGGCTTTCCGATAAGGATTTCTCCTTATTGGCGCGCAATTTGGTGACCAAACCTCTCCTTGACGGAACTTCTAGACATTGTCAATATTTCAAATAATAATATGAATAACTTTGTCGTCTCAATTATTGATTTAATAATAAGAAATATTATGCAGATGATACTGTGACAATAATTGAATCAATAATATGAGAGATATGATGCAACAATTACTGTAGCAATAATTGAGTATAACTAAGTGACTTCTCACGTAAGCATCAATAATCAATACCGTATGTTACTATGCAACCACGCGTATTACTGTACTTTTACTACCGGGTAGTTCAATAGTTTTAACAGTAACACTTTCGCCGTTATTTTTATAAAAAGATAATTATGTCGTTTTCTAACTACGACAATACTTTCGTTGTGGGGTCCACCAATGATTGTGTCATCGTACGAATATTCTCTGTTAAAACGAATATTCCTTGACTAATCGAATATTATATAACCAATTGCCTACTTTGCAAAATATGTAAATATTACTCACAACTATAACATTATATCAAATCCACGCCATAATATTCAAAAATATATTTCGAGAAAATTATTTTTTATTCATAAAAGTTGGGGTCTTACAATAATATTATTTACTGGACTAGTTGAGCTCACCCTTTTCTTTTATTGTTCTCTTCAGGAAATGAGAATGTAGTTGAGACTAGTCGGGGTGTAACGCCCGAGAAAAATCGAATTTTTAGGAGAATTAATTTTTTTTAATATGTGGATTAAATAAAAATAATTGATTATTTATGGGAGCAAGCAAAGTGCTTATGTGTGATTAACAAGTATACTTAATGATTAAGTAAGTGTGATGGCCAAGTTTATGTGGTGAGCAAGTTAACTTAATCACAAAGTAATGAATAGTAAAGAGGTGGAGTGGCCTAAAAGACTAAACTACCCTAACCTTGCAAATCCTATAAATAGCAAGCTTGGATTTATTTGTTTGGTTGTTTCATTTCATCCAACTTATAAGTTGACAGCTTATTTGCTTGAGAGAATAAGAACATATAAAGTTAGACTTCCCTTATTAGATTTCCCACCAACAACTTATAGCTTATTGGTTTGAGAGAAAAAGCAAGAAAAGCTAGAAGATTAGCCTTGTTAATTCAAGAAGCAAGAAGGAGATTAAAGATTAACCAAGTGTTATTCAAGAGTAAGTATTCTTAAACCATGTTTCTCTTTCTCTTCCATTGTTAGAGAAGGGGGTATTGGTAGAACTAGCATGCTAAGGAATGATAAATTAAAGGGCTTAAGTCTTAATAAGCCATATAATTCATGAATAAGCTATTCGTAATCATATAAGCTAAGAACATGTGAAGAACAATGATAAACTTGTCATATGTTTACTTTAAGAAGTTAGTATGATTAATGAGATGTAAAAATAGTGATTAAAGGAATTAACTCATTAATAAGTCATAAACAATGAAATCAAGTATGTTATACTTTAATAAGTAAATAAGTTCATGAAGAACATGTAATGATTTCACATGAAAATAAGATGTTATAATATGTAGGTGGAGATGTCTATTTAATGAATTGAACTCATTTAGAACGAAGAACAAATTTTAAGTAACGAAGCTTTGCCGGAATTCACACGATTAGACGATAATCATCGAATTCGTGAAATTCTCGAAATGGAAGTCGAATTTTGATATTTAGCTTAGAAACATTGGTTTTCAAGGGAGACAAGTCTTATTTGGCATTATAGAGTTGCAGATTCGAAAATGGCTGGATTCTAATTTAGAACGAAGAAACGAGCGTTGAACGTTCACGAACGTTTATCGTTTTCGTTAAAAATGGGCTAATATGTGAATTTTTAGTAAACACAGTTGAATAGATAAAATTCTTGCATAAACACGTAGAATATGTGATTTGTGAACCGTAGGCTCTTGAACGAGCCAATTCGGACTTATAACAAAGAAGTTACGAGCCCGGGAATCTCACTAAGTCAAAAATCTGTCAAAAATTTCTGAGGCTTAGAGTCCGCACCACGGCGCTACTCCAAGCCTAAATGACCCGATACCACATGCACCAAAGTGATCCTCGGCCCTGCAAACTCAAACTATGTGCAAATAGTCCGTCTCCAAGCCTAATGGTGGCCATGTTGTACGCAAGATAACAAAAAACAACTTGGCCTGGCCATATACCAACCTTAAAACCTAGACAGTAAAGAATGGTTACAAGTAGAGCTTGAATGGAAATTGTTTAACAATGATCTAAGGGACTTAATAAAACATTGTTAAGTCATAGCTAAACCTCAAGTATGGTCACTTAGGGTTAAAGAAAGTATATTATGGTGTGGATTTGATATAATGTTATAGTTGTGGGTAATATTTATAAATTTTGCAAAGTACGCAAGTTGTTATATAATATTTAATTGGTCGGGGAGTATTCATTTTAACAGGGAATATTAGTACAACGGCACAATCATTGGTGGACCCCCACAACGGAATTATTGTCGGATTGAGAAAACGATAAAAATACTTTATGAAAATAACGGCAGAAGTTTTACCGTTAACTGTTGAACTACCCGGTAGTAAAAGTACAGTAATATGCGTGATTACATAGTAACACACAATATTGATTATTGATGCTTACGTGAGAAGTCATTCAGTTATACTCAATTATTGCTACAGTAATTACTGCATCATATCTCTCATATTATTGATTCGATTATTGTCATAGTATCATCTGCATAATATGTTATTTTATTAAATCAATAATTGAGACGACAAAGTTATTCATATTATTAAATTGCAATATTTACAATGTCTAGAACTTCGATCAAGGAGAGGTTTGGTCACCTAATTGCGCGCCTATAGGGATAAATCCTTATTGGAAAGCCCCCTCTTTCCTGGGAATGATCTGGTTGATAAATATTGTGAGTTATAATATTAATGATGAATTTGGATACGCGGACGTGATATTTAAGTCCGGAAGGATGAAATTAGTAAAAATAGTCTATAAACACAAAATTTTCCAGAATTCACTATTTGGTCAAAAAGTTAATAGTTGACTTTTTCAGGAAAAGTCAAACTTCGAAATTTCAAAATTTATATTTTTGATAAAAATGGTTTCATTGTGTTGGAATTATTTGTGTTAGTGAAAATCGACATTTATTTCGATAATAATTGATGTCTGGAGGTTATATTGACCAAACGGGTATTTAACCGGATAAATGAGCAATTGATTGCTATTATTTCACATGATTATAATTATTTGTTCACATGTGTATACTATTGTTTCACATTCTTGTTACTATTAGGGGAGTTGGTGCAAGATTGATAATACTTGCATGACTAAGTTAAAAATGGAGGTATAGATGGAGGTATTATATACTGTAATTCGTATTTTCACATGTCTAGAACTATTGATTCATATAATTTACTATTGAATCACATTATTTACTATTAGGGGAGGTGGTGCAAGTTTGATAATACTTGCATGACTAAATTAAAATTAAAGGAAAAGTTAGAGGTATTGTATTGTAATTTTTCGAGCCCCAAAACGTCCAATTATCGAAACTTTATTTTTCTATAAATAAAAGCTCATTCTTCCTTCATTTCTCACCAATTCACAAAAGCTTTAGAGCGATTATTATAGAGAGAAATTATAGAAAGAAGAAGAGAAGTCTGCTACCTCACTATTCCAGTATCCAGTTTTTCTAAGGTAGGGAGTATTATTTCTTTCTTATCCATAAAGAGAACTTCTGTTATTCCATTCTTTATTATTCTGTTGGAATAACCTATATACGCGGGCTACCCTATCCTTGGTGAAATTCTTCTGTTATTCCATTCTTTATCATTCTGTTGGAACATACTGTATGTGCGTTTATGCCGGACCTAGTTCCATTATTTATCATTTTGTTGGAACATTCTGTCTGTGCATTCTACGTCGGACCTAGTTTCGTCTTTATTATTCTGTTAGAATATCCTGTCAGTGCGTTTTACGCCGGACCTGATTCCGTCTTTATTATTTTGTTGGAATATCCTGTCTTTTCGTTTTAAGCTAGACCTGATTCCGTTATTTATTATTCTGTTGGAATAACCTGCATGTGCGGTATATCACATGCCTGGTGATTTCTTTTGTTATTCTATTCCTTATTATACTCAGTTGGTTAAGGTTTTGACTTCTATACTCCATGAAATTAGTGGAATATCCTTGATATTTGCGCTTCATCCAGTATCTTTTCATGGAAATATTCTTTTGAGCATTCTTGAATTTTACTCTACAAAGCAGTATCATGTTGACAATTTGGACGTTATTAGTTCCTGGATAAATTAATTCTTGAACTTGTTTTATTGAATTCTTATATCATTGTCATCATCCTCATATTTATATTTTGTTGAAAGTCATTTGTGGCCTATAGTGCATAGATGGACTTGGTATGATTATGACCAGGGATTATTCGATGTAATCATGACCGTAATGTTACAAATGATGTGGAAAAAGTCCTCATTAGCCCGTAATGCATTGATGGACAATTGTTGGCATGATCATGACCATTATTGAATACATAAATATTCTTGGCTCGTAGTGCATGGATAATTGTGGTCGTGATACTAAAGAATATCCTTGGTAGTAGTGCGGGGTGATTCGATGATGTGGATTATTTATTAAAATCGAGTCCCAAATGATAAAAGTGATGAAAAACCTTCTAAATCATAAAAGATAGTAGATTTTATTCTCTACTTGACTCTTTTAATGGATTGCTTGTTCATTGCAGCTTAAACTTGATGGTTGTTATATTGTATCGGTTTAACAACTTTAAAAGGCTAACGATAATATATTACGCATTATCTTAGTCATATTATTTCCCTCTTGGGCTAGATTGAGCTCACCCTTTTACTTTTTCTCTTGAGAAATGAGAACGTAGCGAGGACTAGTCGGGGAACGGAGTGACGGACGGATGATAGCATTAGTAGTCCTCACTATTCAAAGGAAATAGTGGAAAATAAATATAATAATATTGAATTTGAGTTTGTATATTGTCAGATTTATAATATTTGTATTAAAACTCATAGATTATGTTTTTGTCGTACTTTACCTGACGGTTGTATAATTAAGTTGTATTTGTATTACATACCATGTATTTGACGACTCAGAATAGGTGATGTATACCTATTTTGGGGCGCCACATGATTAGTATCAAAGCTTAGGGATATGATCCCTGGCTAAGATGTGAGACTAGAACTAGGAGGGGAGAGACGGGGAATTCCTTCGCTAGTATGACCTACCTAAGTTTATTTGGTATATGGATAATATGTTGCATGTCAATTAACCCTTGTTTTGTGGCAGTATTTGAAAATGGCATCCGAGAATATTGAGAATAGCAATGGAGCACAAGAGACCATTGAGTCTCCACAGATCAACAATCAGAATAATGTGCATCAGGATGGCGACAATCCTCATGCAAACAACAATACTGACCAAATGATGAACGATGGAATGTTCAGAGGCTTTATGCAATTCACGCAACATCAGGCGAGAGTAGCTCCTGTCCAAAATATAGGTGGAAACCCTGGAAACTCTCGGACGATTACTGCTAAAACAGATTCAAGGAGCCGGACCATCGGAGTTTATTGGAGAGACAAAACCACTTAAGGCTGAAGCATGGATAAAGCAGATCACTAAGATATTTGATGTCTTGGGATGCTCCGAGGAGCAAAAGGTTCCCTTCGCCACCTTCATGTTGCGTGAAGAGGCAGATTACTGGTGGGAATCTGTAAAATGTACCCAGCCTGACACACTCAAGATGTCTTGGGAGAAGTTCCTAGAACTATTCAATGACAAGTACTTTCCCGAAAGTATTCGTCATATGAAAGAGGTGGAGTTTACCAAGTTGGAGCAAAACAATATGACCGTGTCGCAATACGAGGGTAAATTTGCAGAGTTATCCCGGTTTGCATCCCATTTAGTAGATAATGAGGAACGAATGACGTGAATGTTTTTAAGAGGTTTGAAATCAAAGATACGTCAATATCTTATTTCTCATAAACTATGTTTGTATTCAGATGTTGTAAATAGGGCTCAGTTATTGAAGCGCGATAACGAGTAACCGCAACCAAGAGAAAGCAGCCGACAGAATGAAAATACATGTGGTAACAGCCATTGAAACGGTGACAACAAGCGTGGAGGCAATCAACATGACAAAAATGGTAACCACTTTGGTGGTAATCATAACCAAGACAATAAAAATGGACATTTCAAGAAAAGAAGATTCAATAATAATGGAAAGACGTCAGCACCAGCACCCGTTGTTAAGGAAAGAGAACGACCACCTATCATATGCTTCAAATGCGGAGGGGGGGGGGACACATCAGTCCAAACTGCGCGATGCCGTCCAAAGCATGTTATAATTGTGGAAGGGAAGGTCACTTAGCTCGATTTTGTTGTTCACCGAAGACAAGTTCAGCTAGAATGAAGGCACCAAAGGTTGTCCCAGAAAAGTCAAAGCAGGTAGTGCAAGGGAGAGCGTTTGTTGTGACCTCCCAGAAAGCAAGGAACCCAAACGAGGTTATTACGGGAAAGCTTATCATAAACTCTAGTGAAGTCTATACCATATTTGATACCGGTTCTACCCATTCTTTTATTTCTCCTACTTATACTCAACATTTAAATTTTACTCTGAGAAATTAGACTTTGACTTATCTGTTGAAACTCCATTAGGAGAAACCTTCATTACATCCAATTGCTTATAAGTCTTGTTTCATTCAAATCGGTAACACTTACGTTACCTGTCGATCTTATCTCCTTAAAAATACTTGCATTTGGCGTGATTCTAGGATTGATTGGTTAACTACTCATCATGCTAAAATTGATTGTTTTCATAAGGTTGTTAGCTTTCATATTCCTAATAAACCTATTATGCGAATTCAAGCGACCAAACCATTAAAATCAATCACGGTCATCTCAAGCCATAAAGCTATTCGTTTATTGAAAAATGGATGTCAAGCTTTCTTAGCTCATGTCACGGATTTAAACAAAAATACGTCAGATTTGAAGGATATCTCTATTCCCTGAAGAACTTCCTGGCCTACCCCTAGAGCGTGAAGTTGAATTTTGTATCGACCTTGAACCCGGTACAAAACCCATTTCTAAAGTCCCATATCGAATGGCTCCTATTGAACTTCAGGAGTTAAAGACCCAATTGTAGGAATTGTTAGACATTGCTTTCATTCGTCCTAGTACGTCTCCTTGGGGTGCTCCTGTTTTATTCGTGAAGAAGAAAGATGGGAGTATGCGACTTTGTATTGATTATCGGGAGTTGAATCATGTCACCATCAAAAATAGGTACCCATTGCCACGTATTGATGACATGTTTGATCAGTTACAAGGAGCACAATTTTTTTCAAAGATCGATCTTAGCTTACGGATATCATCACCAAGGTTAAAACTAAGGATATTCAAAAGACCGCCTTCGAACTCCCCATGACAGCATTATGAATTCTTAGTCATGTCTTTTGGATTGACTAATGCTCCTGCTTCCTTCATGGATATAATGAACCGAGATTATTCAAGGAATATTTGGATCATTTTGTGGTCGTCTTTATTGATGACATCCTCATATATTCCAAAAGCCGTGAAGATCATGAGCAACACTTGAGGCTGATACTCCAAAAGCTTCGTGAAAACAAGCTATATGCCAAGTTGAAGAAATGCGAGTTCTGGCTTGAGGAAGTTGCATTCCTTGGGCACGTGATATCAAGTCATGGAATATCTATTGACCCAGCAAAGATTGAAGCTATTCAAAGCTGGGAACAACCTAAATCAGTGACCACAGTACGTAGCTTTCTCGGATTAGCTGGTTATTAACGGAGATTCGTGGAAGGATTTTCTCGAATCTCTACTCCATTAACTCAGCTGACTCGAAAAGATACAAAGTTCGGTTGGAGTAAAAAATATGAGAAGAGTTTTCAAGAACTCAAGAGGAGACTCATTTCAAAGACTGCTTACGGCAATACCATCCTGCTCTTGAGGGATTTGTCATCTGGTGATGCTTCGTGCAAAGGGTTAGGATGTGTTCTCATGCAACATGGGAAAGTCATAGCCTATGCCTCACGACAACTAAAAGAATATGAGAGAAATTACCCTACTTATGATCTAGAGTTGGCAGCTGTCGTTTTTGCACTTAAGATTTGTAGGCATTTCTTATATGGAGAGAAGGTGGAGATCTACACGGATCATAAAAGCCTCAAATATTTCTTCACCCAAAAGGAACTCAACATGCGACAGCGACGTTGGCTTGAACTATTAAAAGATTATGATCATACCATCCAAGAAAAGCAAACGTGGTAGCTGACGCACTGAGTAGAAGATCATATGCGGGTACGAATGCAATATTGTCAACGCAAAGGCCCATTTTATATAACTTGCAAAGGATGGAGTTAGAGATAAAGACTCTAGGGACCCACATGATGATGGCAAACATACGAGTAGCACTGACTTTAATCGATAAAGTTAAAGCTGCTCGAGCTACAGACCTGGAGCTAATTGTGCAAGAAGGTGCTATGCCGGAAGCAAGAATCGATGAGGAAGGAATACTTCGAGTCAACTCCTGACTTTATGTTCCTAACAACCCTGATTTAAAGTATAAAATCATGATGGAGGCGCACAACACACCGTTTGTAATCCATCCTGGGAGTACCAAAATGTATCGTGATCTTCGACATACATTTTGGTGGAGCAATATGAAGAAAGAGATAGCAGAGTTTATCTTAAGGTATTTAACTTGTCAACGAGTCAAGGCAGAGCATCAAGTACCAAAAGGTCCATTGCAACCACTTGAAATTCCAGAATGGAAGTGGGAACACATTACTATGGATTTCGTTACTGGTCTTCCCAAGGTTTCTCAAGGCATAGATGCAATTTAGGTCATTGTCTATAGATTGACCAAGTCTGCTCATTTTCTACCTATACGAGAAACTTATACACTTGAACGTCTTGCTTGTATATACATAAACGAGATTATAAGACTGCATGGTATGCCAGTATCCATAGTTTCTGATCGAGACCCAAGATTCACTTTAAGATTTTGGGTTAGTTTGCAAAAAGCTATGGGCACGGATTCTGATTTAGCTCGGCATATCATCCTCGAGATGACGACGAGCGATCCGAGAGGACCATTCAAACTCTTGATGATCTTTTAAGACTCGTGTCCTTGACTTCAAGGGAAGTTGGGACAAGTTCTTACCATTGGTGGAGTTTTCCTAGAACAACAGCTTATCAAGCAAGTATTGACACGGCTCCATTTGAGGCGTTATATGGAAGAAAGTGTCGTTTCTCGAAATCTTTGGGATGAGGTGGGTGAAGCAACATTGTTGGGGACCGGAGTTGGTACGTATGACTACGGAAAGATTCAAACAATCCGAATAACGATAAAAAACCTCACAAGATCGACAAAAGAGTTATGCTGATCTTCATCGAAAGGATGTGGAATTCAATATTGGAGATCATGTGTTGTTACGTGTTGCTCCATGGAAGGGAGTTACGAGATTTAGAAAGAGAGGAAAGCTCAACCCTCGATTCATTGGCCCATTTTTAATCCTCGATCGAGTAGGAACTGTGGCCTATAGACTTGCGTTACCGCCAAGTATGTCTTGTGTTCATAACGTTTTTCACATATCTATGTTATGTAAATAGGTGAAAGACCCGAACCACTTTATTAAATTAGAACCAGATGAGATAGAGGAAGATTTAACGTATGAAGAGGTTCCTGTTAAAATCTTGGATAAGAAGGTACATATTCTACGCTCCAAGGTTATACCTCAAGTCAAAGTTTTGTGGAGAAACCACGATGTTGAGGAAATGATTTGGGAGTTAGAATTCGAAATGAAATCAAGGTATCCTCACCTCTTCGACATACCAGGTACGCACCCAAATTTCGAGGACGAAATTTCATAAGAAGGGGAGGTTGTAAGACCCCAACTTTTTAAATAAAGATTAAATTTTCTCGAAATATATTTTTGAATATTATGATGTGGATTTGATATAATGTTATAGTTGTGGGTAATATTTACAAATTTTGCAAAGTATGCAAGTTGTTATATAATATTCGATTGGTCGGGGAATATTCATTTTAACAAGGAATATTCGTACAACGGCACAATCATTGGTGGACCCCCACAATGGAATTATTGTCGGATTGAGAAAATGACAAAAATACTTTATAAAAATAACGGCGAAAGTTTTACCGTTAACTGTTGAACTACCCGGTAGTAAAAGTACAGTAATATGTGTGGTTGAATAGTAGCACACGGTATTGATTATTGATGCTTGCGTGAAGTCGCTCAGATTATACTCAATTATTACTACTGATGAATTGCTTGCATCATATCTCTCTCATATTGTTGATTCGATTATTGTCACAAAGATCATCTCGTATAATATGTTATTTTATTAAATCAATAATTGAGATGACAAAGTTATTCATATTATTAAATTGCAATATTTACAATGTCTAGAAGTTCTGTCAAGGAAAGGTTTGGTCACCTAATTGCGCGCCAATAGGGAGAAATCCTTATTGGAAGGCCCCTTCTTTCCTGGGAACGACCTGGTTGATAAATATTGTGAGTTATAATATTAATGATGAATGTTATTAAAATTGAAGTTATGTTCGGACTTGAATTTGGAGACGCGGATGTGATATTTGAGTCTGAAACGATGAAATTAGTAAAAATAGTCTATAAACACAAAATTTTTCTAAATTCACTATTTGGTCAAAACATTAATAGTTGACTTTTTCGGAAAAAGTCAAACTTTAAAATTTCAAAATTTATATTTTTGATAAAAATGGTTTCATTGTGTTGGAATTATTTGTGTTAGTGAAAATCGATAATTATTTCGATAATAATTGATGTCTGGAGATTATATTGACCAAACGGGTATTTAACCGGAAAAATGAGCAATTGATTGCTATTATTTCACATGATTATAACTATTTATTCACATATGTATACTATTGTTTCACATTATTGTTACTATTAGGGGAGTTGGTGTAAGATTGATAATACTTGCACGACTAAGTTAAAAATGGAGGTATAGATGGAGGTGCTATACTATAATTCGTATTTTCACATGTCTAGAACTATTGATTCACATAATTTACTATTGAATCACATTATTTACTATTAGGGGAGGTGGTGCAAGTTTGATAATACTTGCATGACTAAATTAAAAATAAAGGAAAAGTTGGAGGTATTGTACTGTAATTTTTTGAGCCCCAAAACGTGCAATTATCGAAACTATATTTTTCAGTAAATAGAAGCTCATTCTTCCTTCATTTCTCACCAATTCACAAAAGCTTTAGAGCGATTATTATAGAGAGAAATTATAGAAAGAAGAAGAGAAGTCTGCTACCTCACTATTCAAGTATCCAATTTTTCTAAGGTAGGGAGTATTATTTCTTTCTTATCCATAAAGAGAACTTCATTATTCCATTCTTTATTATTACATTGGAATAACATGTATCTGTGAGCTACCCTATACTTGGTAAAATTCTTACATTATTCCATTCTTTATCATTCTCATTTGGAACATCATATCTGTGCGTTCTACGGGACCAGTTCCATTATTTATCATTCATTTGGAACATCACATCATGCGTTCTACGCCGGGACTGGTTCCGTCTTTATTATTTTGTTGGAATATCACATGCATGCGTTTTCTGTGGGACTGATTCCGCTCTTTATTATTTTGTTGGAATATCTTGTCTGCATGCGATTTACTGTGGGACTGATTCCGCTTTATTATTTTGTTGGAATATCCTCACATGCATGCGCTTTTACGCCAGACCTGATTCCATTATTTATTATTTTGTTGGAATAACCTGCCTGTGTGGTCTATCGCATGCCCGGTGATTTCTTTTGTTATTCCATTCCTTATTATACTCAGTTGGTTAAAGTTTTGACTTCTATACTCCATGAAATTAGTGGAATATCCTTGATATTTGCGCTTCATCCAGTATCTTTTTCATGGAAATATTCTTCTGAGCATTCTTGAATTTTACTCTACAAAGCAGTATCATGTTGACAATTTGGACGTTATTAGTTCCTGGATAAATTAATTCTTGAACTTGTTTTATTGAATTCTTATATCATTGTCATCATCATCATGTTTCTATTTAGTTGAAAGTCATCTGTGGCCTATAGTGCATTGATGGACTTGGTATGATTATGACCAGGGATTATTCGGTGTAATCATGACCGTAATATTACAAATGATGTGGAAAATGTCCTCATTGGCCCGTAATGCATTGATGGACAGTTGTTGGCATGATCATGACCATTATTGAATACACAAATATTCTTGGCTCGTAGTGCATGGATAATTGTGGTCGTGATACTAAAGAATATCCTTGGCCGTAGTGCGGGGTGATTCAATGATGTGGATTATTTATTAAGTTGAGTCCCAACCGATAAAAGTGATGAAAAACATTCTAAATCATAAAAGATAGTAGATTTTATTCTCTACTTGACTCTTTTAATGGATTACTTGTTCCGCTGCAGTTAAACTTGATGGTTGTTATATTGTATCAGTTTAACACCGTTGAAGGCTAACGATAATATATTCGCATTATCTTAGTCATAATATTTCCCATCTTTGGGCTAGTTGAGCTCACCCTTTTACTTTTATTGTTCTCTTCAAGAAATGAGAACGTAGCAGGGACTAGTCGAGGAACGGAGTGACGGACCAGATGATAGCATTAGTAGTCCTCACTATTCAGTGAAATAGTGGAAAATAAATGTAATAATATTGAATTTGAGTTTTTATATTGTCTGCAGCGACAATATTTGTATTAAAACTCACGACTTATGTTTTGTCGTACTTTTACACGACGGTTGTATAATTAAGTTGTATTTATATTCTGTACCATGTATTTGACGACTCAGAATAGGTGATGTATACCTATTTTGGGGGCGTCACAGTAAGGGCGTTAATAAACTGTGAGGAAGGATAATTAATTCGAACTGAGTTGTATTAATGAAATAATTTCAGTTAAGTTATTGAAGAGAACGAAGTTAGTAAGAATGATGTAAAAGAACGACGGTAAGCCGGAACCAATAATAACAAATCTAATACATGATTAGATTGAGAACAAGGGTAAGATTGTTTAAGAACTAAGTATGTTCATTCATGACCTAATGTGGTATGTTATGTGATTATGTGTTGTAGAGACCGTAAAGACTCAAAAGGAAACACAATTATACTGTTGCAGACGCTGAGGGCAAGTTTTTCTTAAACACTTGTCTAACCTTCGTGTTAGCCAGGTTTTCAAATTGATTCAAGTTATGAGATGCATGTATGGTTTTCAGGAAATAGTCTATACCAGTTTTAACTCGGCTAGACTAATCTTGATAGATTGATTGAATTGTTTACAAGTCTTTCAATATAGAATTGCTAACACTATCCTACGCCAACTGTTTGGTACGGATTCAAGGTAAGCCTGTATATGAATAAACAATTATATTTTTCATTGAGTATTCGATGGGCACGTGAGGTTGCCACAACTTAAACGTACACATGTTTAATAGATGTAGTGTTGATCAACATAGAGTACTATAGGCTGATCACCTAGAAGTGCTCGTAAGATATCTTGGGACTTACTTGATTTAAATGCATAGGGTTGTCGTTTTCAAAGAAATTATGAAACACTCATGGTCTTGGAGCAGAATTGGTGTTTTACAGAATATTGTTATGGTAAAACATTTTGAAGGAAAAGGAACGCTATTTTGAATTATTGATAGTACTTCATAACTATTATCCAGTTATTGAAGATATACGATTCCTATGTTTCAAGCATGTTTTTAAATGAAATTGTCATACTTGCTGAGCTTATTATGCTCACTCTTTCTTAAACCATATGAATGCAGCTTAGACCGAATGGACCAAAGGATTCGACAAGGATAAAGGGAAGGCTAAAGCGAACTTGTAGATTACCTATGTAATAATATATGTTTGTAATGATAATATTTGATATTATGACAAGAACAAATGAAACGGTTATAAAGAACCTGGGGAATAGTAGTATTGTTTTGGAATATATATAAGACATATTCGTTCTTTTGAGGCATTTTCAATTGAATGTTTGTCCGAACTGTAGCACCGTGGAGCACTGTATGTCAGGTTGGAAGAGACCCGAATTTGGGGGCGTCACAGGTTGGTATCAAAGCATTAGGTTATAAAACTTAAGGGGGAAGAACCTTAGGCTAATAACCTCGTTAAGGAAGGAGAAGTCCGAAGAAAGTAACCTTGAGCTTTACTTAAGTCAAATGAGTTAATAAGGTATTGAGGAAACTCAGTACCAAAAGATTTAAAAGATGGAAAGTAACCCTAAATAAATTAAATGTGATTTGTGCTTATACTATTATGTGTTATGAACTAATCAACATGTTATGGGTTATTTTAGGATGTCGATCGATAGCTTGATGTATAGAGATATACACGCGGTTAGCGAAGAGCTTGTGAACCAAGTAGAGCATGTACCCAATGCCAGTGGCTGAGGTACCAATAGTGATTTTAGAGGAGTCGGAGACAGAGGAGTCGGAGACAGAGGAGTACTTTTCTGAGGAAGACTACTCCGAGGGAGATATGGATATAACATCATACCTTAGTATGATGAATGAGGTGGAGGAAGAAAGAGAGGTAACATCGGTTACTACGGTGGTACCTACACTAGAGTCATCACCTCCAGATGCAATGGAAGCATTGTATCTAGCAGCGCTTGACAGGAATGTGCAACTGAGTGCAGTTGTGCAGAATCAGAATGAAGAGATTAGTGCTCTTTATATAGCGAAGGAGTTTGCAGAAGCATATTTTGAAGAGCATGATGAGAAGGTGCTCATGATAAATAAGGCTAGAGACTATAAGAATGAGGTGGATGGGCTTCGTAAAGAACTGGGGGAGAAGGACCGGAAGATAACACGAATGTCTTACATCCATGAGAGCGCTCATAAGGATTTCAAGCTAAAAGTTGCTTGTTATTCCAATGAGTTGGGACAAACCCGTCATACAATTAGTCGGGATACGGTAGTGACGATTGTGAATGAGAAACACGAGGACGTTGTTATGCATTATTAGAAGTCTAGAGTTATAAATATGTGTGTAGTGACGTAAAACCCTCTTTTGTATAAAAGGGTAGTCTTTTTGTAAATCCCAACTGTTGGGAAGTTCAATCGCGGGATATAAATGTAATAACTTTTGGCTATGGAAAACAAATTGTAAATAGTTTCAAACTATGAAACAACATATGAATATAAAGAAGTTTTCTTTTAATATGCTTTGTTATGGTATGATTTGGTATGTGGCGAATAATAACAAAGTACGTAAATAGATAATAATGAAATTTTATTTGTTTAATTAGAAAATGCCGCCACGGAGAAGATAACGTAATTAAGAAACAGAATCACGTAATGATAATCAATGGGCTCAAAACAACCCTATGCAAGAGTTCGTTAATTTATTAATGACTGCATTGAACCAAACCGGGGGTAGAGTACCCGCGGAACCTAGGGCAGCTAGAACGACTACCTTAAAGAATTTAAAAGCGTAGGTCCGTTGGGGTTCAAAGGAACGATGGACCCAATAAGGGCCCAGACATGGGTAAACGAAATAGAGAAGGCGTTTGTTATTATGAAAGTAGTGGAGGCGCAAAGGATTTCTTTTAAGGCTTACATGATGAAAGGGAAGCCAACTTTTGGTGGGAGGCTCACTAGGGTGGGGCTGGAACAGAGTTGGTAACGTGGGAATAATTCAAGAAGGTTTTCTTTGAGAATTATTTCCCTACAAGCGTGCAGGGTAGGATGGAAGTTAAGTTCTTAGAACTTAAACTAGGGGACATGATGGTTCCTAGTACGCGGCCAAATTCAATGAATTGGGAAGGTTTGTTCCACACTAAGTGGACACTGAGGAGAGGAAGGCTCGTAGGTTTGAGCAAGGCCTGAAATTCTAGCTCTATAGTAGGATTGCGGTGTTCTAGAGGGTTTCCTATGGGACCATTCTGGAGAAGGTGATTATAGCAGAGGATGGTAGTGAGGAGTTGACTTAATACCACAAAGAGAGAAAGAATGAGAGCAAGGGAGAGGGAAAACCAAGGCAGAGAATGCCAGGGGCAGTATGCCAAAATTAAAGAATTTTGAACTCCGGGAATACTGGAGTGAGACAAGGGGATCCTAAGCGTAAGATCGAAGAGTGTAAGATATGTGGAAAGACTCATCTAGGAGTCTGTCTGAAAGGGATTAAAAATACCTTTAAACATTAAGGTAGAGGAGGAGGAAATAACTTTCGTTGATTGTATTTGTGAAAATAGTTTCATGGATAATAAAGGTGAATAATTATGGGTAGATAAGTAATGTTAATGTTGAGAGAATTGAAGAAATTCTCGGAATGAAGGGGTTGATTAACCATACAGCTATAATAAATAGTTGTAAGAAAAGTGTGAATCTTCAGTTTTCAGAAAATCTAAGGTAGTAATTTATGTTAATAAAACATTATGACGCTCTTGTCGTCTAACCTTGACGCAAGTTAGGAGGATGTTAAGGACGAAGATGGGCTGTTGTATATAGACTATCGTAAGAGGAATAAGTTAGTGGTTAAGAATAATTACCCATGGCCCAGGATCAATGATCTATTTGATTAGTTGAAAGAGGCAAATAATTTTTTTTAGATAGATTTGCGTGCGGGGAAATAGTCGGTTGAGAGTAAGAAAGAATGAAAAGGTACCTAAGATGATGTTCAGAACTCGTTATTGTTATGACAAGTTTCTGTTTATGTCATTTGGGTTGACTAATGTGAGAAAGTTAGACTTTTCGTAAGGGGCGCCGAGCAAGTCGGTGATAAACAGATAGGTTCCCATGTGAGGTGCTATGGTTGAAAGTACCATTAGCGTCACAGAGTGTTCAAAGAATATTTGGACAAATATGCAGTAATGATCATAGGTGATCTTCTAGTCTATTTTATGACGCCAAAAGATCACGCTGAACATTTAAAGATAGGGTTAAAAACACTACGAAGGGAGAAGTTGGATATGGAATTCACTAAGTGTGAATTTTATCCTAAAAAGATATAAAAATAAGTACGTTGGGAAGGAGAAGTAATAAACATAGTTTTCAGGAACTAAAACGAAAGGTTAAGTGAGGCACCTGTATTATTGTAACGCCCCGAGAAAATCGGATTTTTGAGAATTAAATTTTTATTTTTATTAAATGAATTTAATTAATTATTTATGGAGCAAGCTAATCGAACGTCGTTCTCTGGCCTAGAAATGTCAGAACATCGTAGGATTTTGGCTACATGGTAGAATTAAAGTGTTTGAATTTCCAAGACGAAAATAAAAGCTTTCTGAGAAATTTTCTAAAAAACACTATTCACGCATTTCTGCTCGGGAATTATTTTTGAACTTCCGAGAAATACGTAACGATAGAATATTGATGTGAGATGGAATATCCAATAATATTTCAGTTATGGAAAATGTAATATTTTGCATGTGGACTTAAAACCTAACGTTTAAGGAAAATGATTTACTAGAAGGAAATGTAATGTGATTAATGAAGTAAAGCGATGATCGTATTATACGTATGTATTGTTCGAGGTAATGAATACGAGTATGATACGAGGTATTATACGAGTACGTATGAATGATGGTATATCGTATATAAGTAATAAATATACGAGGGGAATACGAGATGAATACGTGATTATACGTTATAAGGCTTTAAGCTCAATATATTGAATTTGTAGAATTGATAGGATTTGTTAAGTATTATGTGAGCCCAAGTATTGAATGGTTAAGTCCAATGTGAATTTTTTAATGTAAGCTCAATGTTTGTTTAATTACAAGCCCAAGGTAATTTAATGTGCAAGCCCAAATGATTAAGCTATGATTAATTAAGATAAGGCCCAAAGTAAATATCCAATGGGTTAGGGGATGGTTTAAACCAATGTGGCAACCCATGGATAATCCAATGTGATGAACAAGTAAACTTAGAAGCTAAGTTAGTGTGGTGATCACACAAAGTGCTTATAAGTGATGACAAAGTAAACTTAAGGGCTAAGTGTTGTGGGGAGCAAGTAGACTTAATGATTAAGTAAGTGTGATGGCCAAGTATATGTGGTGAGCAAGCAAATAATGTGGGGAGCAAGTTTACTTAATGCCTAGGTAATGAATAGTAAGGAGGTGGATGGATTAAAGACTAAACTACCCTAACTTAGGATTTCCTATAAATAGCAAGCTTTGTAATTCATTTGTTGGTTGTTATATTTTCATCCAACTTAAGGTTGAGAGCTTATTTACTTGAGAGAATAAGAACATAAAAGCTAGACTTCTATTATTAGATTTTCCACAACAACTTATAGCTTATTGGCTTGAGAGAAAAAGCTAGAGAAGCTTGAGTTCTTATTAAGCAAGAAGCAAGAAGAAGTTTAAGGTGTAGCAAGAGAACATCAAAGGGTAAGCCATCTTTAACCATGTTTCTCTTTCTCTCCCATTGTTAGAGAAAGGGGTATTGGTAGAACTAGCATGCTAAGGAAGGGTAAGAATGAATGGTTAATGAACTTAAGCCGTAATAAGTCATGAATAAGTCATTTCTACTTATATAAGTTATGAACTTATAAAGATCTTGTAAGAACTTGTCATGTGATAATGGTGATGAAGTTAGTAGGAACTTAATAAGAAATTGTAAGAACTTGTAACATGTTTACATTAATGGCACTAGTATGATAAGAAGATGTAAGAATAATGATTAAAGGACTTAACTCATTAATAAGTCATATGAAAATAAGACATAAGTCATTAAATGGAAATTTAAGTGTTTTATACTTTAATAAGTTACAAAAATCATCAAGAATAAGTAATGACTTATCATGAAATATAAGTTAACGAAGTATGTATGTCAAGGTGATAGTATAATGGATTGAATCCAAGTGAAATGGTTTAAAAATCTCAAGTAATGAAGTTTCGCCGGAATTCACACGATTAGACGAAGATCGGTGAATTCGTGAAATTCTCGGAATGGAAGTCGAATTTTGATATTGAGCTTGGAAACATTGGTTTTCAATGGAGACAAGTCGTATTTGTCATTATAGAGTTGCGGACTCAAAAATGGCCGGATTCCGACTTAGAACGAAGAAACTAGCATTGAACGTTCACGAACGTTTATCGTTTTTGTTAAAAATGGACTAATAGGTGAATTTTTAGCAAACAAAGTCGAATAGATAAAATTCTTGCATGAACACATAGAGTACGTAATTTATGAACTGTAGGCTCTTGAATGAGCCAATTCGGACTTATAACGAAGAAGTTACGAGTCCGGGAATCTCGCAAAGTAGAAAATCTGTCAAAACTATCTGTGGCTTAGAGTCCGCGCCGCGGCGCGACTCCGAGCTTAAATGATCGGTGCCGTAGTGCCAAAGTGAGCTTCAGACTTTGCAAACTCACATCATGCCGCGACTTATTTAACAAAGGGACTCGCACTACAGTATGCCGAAGTCCGGCCTCCAAGCCCTAATAAAAGATACAAGCAGTGACGCAAGACAACAAAGATCACCGTGTATATTACTCAGGTCTTAAAAGCTGGACAATGAAGAATGGTTACAAGTGGAAATGAATGGGAATTGTTAACAATGAGTTAAGGAACTTAATCAAACATTGTTATGTTATAATTAAACCCCAAGTATGATTTCTTAGGATTAAAGAAGGTCAATTGATTATGAACGTGAACTATACGTAATAAGTACACATAACCAATGACGATCGAGTTTCGATTAATAACGTAAGGACGTTAATAAGCCGTAAGGAAAGTTGATTAACTCAAACCAAGTTGTATTAATGAAATAACTTCACTTAAGTTATGGAAGAGATAGAAGGCGGTAAGAATTATGTAAAGAATAACGGAAAGCCAGAACCAATAATAACAAATCTAATACGGAAATAGATTGAGAAGTAGTGTAAGATTCTTTAGGAATTATGTATGTTCATTCATGACCTAATGTGGTATATTATGTGATTATGTATTGTAGAGATTAGACTCAAAGGAAACGAAATTATTCGGTAGCAGATGCTGAAGGAAAGTTTTTCCTAAACCCTTGTCTAACCTTCGTGTTAGTCAGGTTTTCAAATGATTCAAGTTATGAGATGCATGTATGGTTTTGAAAAAAGCGTCGATGCCAGTTTTGACTCGGCTAGACTAATCTTGATAGAGTGATTGATTTATTTACAAGTCTTTCAATATAGAATTGCTAATGTTATCCTATGCCAACTCTTTGGTACGAATTCAAGGTAAGCCTGAATATGTATAAACAAATGTATTTTCATCGAGTATTCGATGGGCACGTGAGGTTGTCACAACTTAAACGTACACACGTTTAATGGATGTAGTGTTGATCAACATAGGGTACTATAGGCTGATCACCTAGATGTACTCGTAAGCTATGTCGGACTTACGGACTTCGTGCCGGGTTGTCCTTTTCAAAGAAACTATAAGACGTTCACGTCTTGAACCAGAATTGATGAATTGATGAATATTGTTATTGTAAAATGTTTTGAAGGAAAAAGGAAAGCTATTTTGAAGTATTGATAGTACTTCGTAACTATCATCCAGTTATTGAAGATATACGATTCCTATGTTTCAAGCATGCTTTTAAAAATTAAATTGTTGTATTTGCTGAGCTTGTTATGCTCACTCTTGCTTGAACCATATGAATGCAGCTTAGACCGAATGGACCGAAGGATTCTACAAGGATAAAGAGAAGGCTAAAGTGAACGTGTAGATTACCTATGTAATAGTATAGGTTTGTAATGATAATATTTGATATTATAACAAGAACAAATGTAACGGTTATAAAGAACTTGGGGAATGGTAGTATTATTTTGGAATATATATAAGACATATTCGTTCTTTTGAGGCATTTCAATTGAATGTTTGTGTGAACTGTAGCACCGTGGAGCACCATATGTCGTGTTGAAAGAGACCCGAATTTGGGGGCGTCACAATTCTCCTTATCAGATAATACGAGGAATTTTGTAATGTATCTCAATTTTTTGCATAGATGACATAATTGTGTGCTCTTATAGCATGTCAAAGTCATTGTGTATGCATCACACCAGTTAAAGGATTATGAGGAGGTCTATCCTACTTATGATCTAGAATTTGCAGTTGTAGTTTTTGAATAAAAAAATAATAAAAAATCTGAAGATAGTATTTATACGGGGAGAAGTGTGAGATATACATGGACTCTAAGAGTCTGAAATATATCTCAACACAAAAGAAATTGAATATGAGGTAGAGAAGGTGATTAGAATGGATAAAGGATTACGACTGTGATATGTTATATCATGCAGGGAAGTTAAACGTAGTAGCCGACACATTAAGCAAGAAGGGTAGGGAAAGCTATCGATGTTAACGACTCAGAATGAGTTAATAACGGAAATGGCGAGAAAGGAGTTAGAATTTAAATTACGGAATGAAGGGGTAGAAATGTTATTCATAACGTAGACTCAATCCATGATAATGGAACGAGTTAATTAAATACGACTAGGTAACAAGGAGTACTAGTAAATGAAGAAGAAGACGCATGATAAATAGAAGACTAAGTATAATCTTGTTTTGAAAGAGGAATTTGAGTTCCAAATAACTATAAAAAAAGAACTAATGAAAGGAAGATAGCGTAATATATGGGTAAGTGTTTAACTTCCAATTCAAATTGTTGATAGGATGTGATAAGTCATGTGAGATAAGATAATACCTTCAGTAAAGGTAAATGTAAGAACTACAATGTCGAAGAAGCATTGTGGGAACTCAGAATTAAAATAAAGAAAATTTTTCCTCGTTTGTGTAGTTAAGTATAGAGAGATTCTAAGGACAGAATCCTTATAAGGATGGAAGAATGTAACGCCCGAGAAAAATCGGATTTTTAGGAGAATTAAAATTTTTTTAATATGTGGATTAAATAAAAATAATTGATTATTTATGGGAGCAAGCTAATTGGAGGTCATTCTATGACCTAAACATATCAGAACATTGTAGTATTTTGGCTATGTTGTAGAATTAAAGTGTTTGAATTTCTAAGATGAAACTAAAAGCTTTTCGAGAAATTTTCCAAAAAACACTATTCACGCATTTCTGCTCGGGAATTATTTTTTATCTTCTGAGAAATACGTATCGATATAATATCAAGGTAAGACGGAATATCCAATAATATTTCAGTTATGGAAAACATAAATTTTGCTTGCGGACTTAAAACCTAAGGTTTAGGGAAAGTGACTTTCGAGAAGGAGTTTAAACATATGTAATGAATTAAGCGATGATCGTATTATACATAGGTACTGTACGAGGTAATGAATACGAATACTATATGAAGAATTATATGAGTATGTATGAATGATGGTATGTTATATATGTTGAATAAGTATAAACGTTAGATTACGCGAATTATATGTATATTATACATTACAAGGCTTTAAGCCATAAGTAATGGATTTATTGAAGGGTGTAGGAAATTGTATGGTCCAAGGGGAATTATTATAAGGCCCAAATGTAGGAAATGGTTAAGTCCAATGTAAATTAATAAACAAGCTCAATATTTGTTTAATTGTAAGCCCAAAGCTTGAGCTAATGTAATTAAATCTAAGCCCAAGCTATGGTCCAATGTATCAGGAGGATCCATGGAACAGCCCATGATCACATGGGTGATCTTGGTGACCATGAAACAAGAGTGGTGAGCAAGTTTTGTGGTGGGTAAGCAAAGTGCTTATGTGTGATTAACAAGTATACTTAATGATTAAGTAAGTGTGATGGCCAAGTTTATGTGGTGGGCAAGTTAACTTAATCACAAAGTAATGAATAGTAAGGAGGTGGAGTGGCCTAAAAGACTAAACTACCCTAACCTTGGAAATCCTATAAATAGCAAGCTTGGATTAATTTATTTGGTTGTTTCATTTCATCCAATTTATAAGTTGAGAGGTTATTTGCTTGAGAGAATAAGCACATATAAAGTTAGACTTCCCTTGTTATATTTCCCACCAACAACTTATAGCTTATTGGTTTAAGAGAAAAAGCAAGAAAAGCTAGAAGATTAGCCTTGTTAATTCAAGAAGCAAGAAGGAGATTAAAGATTAACAAAGTGTTATTCAAGAGTAAGTATTCTTAAACCATGTTTCTCTTTCTCTTCCATTGTTAGAGAAGGGGGTATTGGTAGAACTAGCATGCTAAGGAATGATAAATTAAAGGGCTTAAGTCTTAATAAGTTGTATAATTCATGAATAAGCTATTTGTAATCATATAAGCTAAGAACTTGTGAAGAATAATGATAAACTTGTCATATGTTTACTTTAAGAAGTTAGTATGATTAATGAGATGTTAAAATAGTGATTAAAGGACTTAACTCATTAATAAGTCATAAGCAATGAAATCAAGTATGTTATACTTTAATAAGTAAATAAGTTCATGAAGAGCATATAATGATTTCACATGAAAATAAGATGTTATAATATGTAGGTGGAGATGTCTATTTAATGAATTGAACTCATTTAGAACAAAGAATAAATCTTATGTAACGAAGCTTCGCCGGAATTCACACGATTAGACGATAATCGTCGAATTCGTGAAATTCTCAGAATAGAAGTCGAATTTTGATATTTAGCTTGGAAACGTTGGTTTTCAATGGAGTCAAGTCTTATTTGGCATTATAGAGTTGCGGACTCAAAAATGGCCGGATTCCGACTTAGAACGAAGAAACTAGCATTGAACATTCACGAACGTTTATCGTTTTCGTTAAAAATGGACTAATAGGTGAATTTTTAGCAAACAAAGTCGAATAGATAAAATTCTTGCATGAACACATAGAGTACGTAATTTATGAACTGTAGGCTCTTGAATGAGCCAATTCGGACTTATAACGAAGAAGTTACGAGTCCGGGAATCTCGCAAAGTTGAAAATCTATCAAAAATTTCTAAGGCTCAGAGTCCGTATGCCACAGGCCGACTCAAGCCTAAATAACCGGCCAAGGCCAAGAAGCCAAAATGAGCCTCACGGCCCAACTCAACTACAAGCAGCATGACAAGAAACGAAGGCACTTTCATGGCAGCATCACCGAGTACTGGCCTCAAAGCCTTATGTTGACACCATGTCATGGCATAACAAAGCAACACTTTGGCGCGCCAAGACGCCAAACTTAAAACCCTAGACAGGAAAGAATGGTTACAAGTAGAACTTAAATGGAAATTGTTTAACAATGAACTAAGGGACTTAATAAAACATTGTTAAGTCATAGCTAAACCTCAAGTGTGATGACTTAGGATTAAAGAAAGTTAATTGAATGTAAACAGGAACGGTGTACAATAAGTGTACCTAACTAATGCCGATTAAGTTTCAATTAATAACGTAAGGACGTTAATAAACTGTGAGGAAGGATAATTAACTCTAACCGAGTTGTATTAATAAAATAATTTTAGTTAAGTTATTGAAGAGAACGAAGTTAGTAAGAACGATGTAAAAGAACGACGGTAAGCCGGAACCAATGATAACAAATATAATACATGACTAGATTGAGAAGAAGGGTAAGATTGTTTAAGAACTAAGTATGTTCATTCATGACCTAATGTAGTATGTTATGTGATTATGTGTTGTAGAGACCGTAAAGACTCAAATGGAAACGTAATTATACTGTAGCAGACGCTGAAGGCAAGTTTTTCTTAAACACTTGTCTAACCTTCGTGTTAGCCAGGTTTTCAAATTGATTCAAGTTATGAGATGCATGTATGGTTTTCAGGAAAGAGTCTATGCCAGTTTTAACTCGGCTAGACTAATCTTGATAGATTGATTGAATTGCTTATAATTCTTTCAATATAGAATTGCTAACGCTATCCTACGCCAACTATTTGGTACGGATTCAAGGTAAACCTGTATATGAATAAACAAATATATTTTTCATCGAGTATTCGATGGGCACGTGAGGTTGCCACAACATAAACGTACACACGTTTAATGGATGTAGTGTTAATCAACATAGAGTACTATAGGCTGATCACCTAGAAGTGCTCGTAAGATATGCCGGACTTACGGACTTCGTGTCAGGTTGTCCTTTTCAAAGAAATTATGAAACACTTATGGTCTTGGACCAGAATTGGTGTTTTACTGAATATTGTTATGGTAAATGTTTTGAAGGAAAAGGAACGCTATTTTGAATTATTGATAGTACTTCATAACTATTATCCAGTTATTGAAGATATACGATTCCTATGTTTCAAGCATGCTTTTTAAATGAATTTGTCGTACTTGCTGAGCTTTTTATGCTCACTCTTGCTTAAACTATATGAATGCAGCTTAGATCGAATGGACCAAAGGATTCGACAAGGATAAAGGGAAGGCTAAAGTGAACTTGTAGATTACCTATGTAATAATATAGGTTTGTAATGATAATATTTGATATTATGACAAGAACAAATGTAACGGTTATAAAGAACCTGGGGAATAGTAGTATTGTTTTAGAATATATATAAGACATATTCGTTCTTTTGAGGCATTTCAATTGAATGTTTGTCTGAACTGTAGCACCGTGGAGCACCATATGTCGGGTTGGAAGAGACTCGGATTTGGGGGCGTCACACGGGGAATGGAGTGATGGTCCTAGATTGTGGCTATATTAGTCCTCAATATTCTATAAAATAGTGTGATAATAATTGAAATGAAGACTTATTTTGAGTTTAGATATTGTCTATTAGACCATATTTGTATTGAAACTTACAGTTTATATTTTGTCGTATTGTATTAATGAAGTTTTTATTTGAATTCTGTACCGTGTATTTGGCGACTCAAAATGAGTTTTATGGACTTATTTTGGGGGCGTCACACCTAACATGTATCAAGTATTATTTAAATACTTCCAAGTGATATGAGACTCTTTCAATCCTAATTAGAGTATCCAATATTCATAGTCAAGTGAATGTCCATGATTTACAAGTCCGACCCGGATCAATTAGTAACAAACGAAAAATAAATATTCATAATCCAAAATTACAGCAAATGCCAACAACTCGAGAGAATAGCTCAGGAGAACCGTTCTAGTAGAGATACATTTTGTTTTTAAAAAAAAATTAATTTAAAATATTTTAAAATTATAAAATTGTTATGATTTGATTAAGTTGTAAAAATAAAATATAACAAAAAAAATCATATTTTATAGTTAATTTACAATTACTATAACCATCTATATATCTATATCTCTCAACTCTATACAATAAATCATATTTTATAATAAATTTACAATTACAATAATCTATATATCTATATCTCTCAACCCTATATTTTAGGAGTGGTCCTTCAACCCTTAAATTTAACGATGAAAGTTAAAATTTAGAAAAAAGACTATTTTTTTAATTTATTTTATTTGATTTGAAAATCTTTCCTTATATATTCTTACCATCATAATTATTTACTTAAGATTATTTTTTATTCTTATAATTTTTTAATTTAATTAGAGTTCTTCAAAATTCATATTCTTGATAACTGTTATATTTAATTATATACTATTTTTTAATTATGTATATGTAAACTACTAAATACTTTATTTTAATATAAATACTAGCATTGCTATTATATAAATAAATTACTATTATCGTAGATTTTAAAATTTATTTAATTTTTCCTGAATAAATAGCTATATATTATTAGTTAAATAATTTAATTAGAAACATTATCTACACAATATTAATTTATTATTATAATTAATATATTAATATAGTATAATACTACAAAGTATCAATAATTATTACAAAATTTTGGTTTCGCACTAGATTATGATCTAATTTGTAATAAAATTAAACAAAGTAATAGTATGTGGTAGAAGATGGTAGGACTGTTGGGTTTTAGTGTTCCATTCGATTATGCTATTAACCTAGTAAAGTGTTCAGGAGCATTTTACCAACCCTTATATGGGTTGAAGGCCTGAGATGGGGTTAAGGGGGTTGAGCCCATTGGGCCGAAGCCATTAAAGATATTAAAGATGTTCGGGTTCGGACATCCGAGCCCTCGGGGCCGGAGTCCTGTTCTAAGCGGTGATGTTCATGGTCTGGCATCCGAGTCCATTGGGCCGGAGCCCAGACTAGCTTACATGGTTCGGTTGGATTGAGCCTGTACAGTGGGATGGCCCTTATATGGAGTCGGAAGTGATAAGGTCTCTAAATGGTTAAGGATCCAAATCCTAACCATATTTGAATAAGGTAACTCCAAAGGTAGTGATTAGATTGTATCCAACTTGCACCTTTTAAGGAGATTGTGTTGGACCCAAATAATGGTAACTGCCATATTTAGGAGTCCTAATCCGACTTGGAAGTGGACTCTAAGGTGACGAGAATGGCTATAAATATAATGTTAGACTACAATTAACAGGTTATACCCTTTTGAGCACTAAACACTAAAGCCTCCATTGTTAAACCTTGTAACAACCTGTACTCATTCTCACACCGGAGCTATTGCCTGGCAGCACAAGCCGTCAAGCTTCGTGTGTGATCTGTTACTGTGCAGGATTCAGCGCGTAGATTTGGTGATTGGATGCACCGGCGAAACTTGACGTTAACATTGGCGCTAGAAGGAGGGCCTTTAGTGCTTTTTACAATCACAGTAAACTTTTCTGGTGGAAGGTTATGGCCAGTTGAGATCGGGTAGAGGGTAAACGAGATCAGCATGAATTCATTCTGCAGAAGAAGATGAAGCATAACAAAGAGGCTATGACGGCACTTACTACGCCTTCAGTAGGGAGAGCTCGAAGAGCAGATGGCTAAGATGGCCGGGGAGCAAGATGCTTCTTCAAAGAGGCGTAGGCATCAGAGTCAATCCTGGTTGCCTCGTCAGGAAGAGTTTTGAAGAGAAAAGAGCAGACCCAGGTGTCGCTCTCGAGAAGGCAGGAGCCGAAGGAGGAGTCATTCTGTAGACAGAAAATCCAAGCACCAAGGCAGATCGGGGCAGAGGAGGAGGGTCGCGTCTCCTGAATATAAGACGGACATGCATAGGTTGTCCCCTCGTAAAGAGGAGTCTGATCCCCTCGCTAGAAGGGTTGAGGAGTTGGGAAGCTGCTAGCGGCAAAAAGCTCGATAGGAACACCTTCGAGCTACCCCGGTTCACCATTCTCACCAAAAATCAATCAGATCGCGGCCGACCCGAAGATGAAAATGCCCCTGATGGAGACGTACGATGGGTTGGGGGATCCTTAAGATCACTCTGATGGCTATGATCGGCTGATGACTTACTATGGGCATTCAGATGCTGCCAAATGCCATATGTTCGCCACGACGTTGAAGAAGAGTGCCCAATAATGGATGGGAATGTTAGCAGCGGGATCAATCAATTCATGGAATGACCTTCGGGAAAAAGTTTCATGCTTGATTCGGGAGTAACAAAAGAAGAGGGAAGATCACTGCTTCCCTCATGAAGGTGAGACAACGATCCGATAAAAGCCTTGGTCAGTACGTCAAGAGGTTTTGAGAGGTAGTGGTATTGGTGGTGGAGCTGAATTCCCCTCAGGCTTTGGGATTTTTCACAACAGGTCTGGACATAGGGAGGTCAAAGAAACTGATGAAGGATCTGGTAATCAACCCTCCTGCCGACCTTACTGAAGCCTTTCACCTGGCCGAAGGATTCATCGCTATAGAGGAGGCTATGGGAAACTTTAAGCCCCACTCTCAATCATATGAAAAAAACAAGGAGCAGAATAAACAGAACTATCAGCGTCCAGATAACAACCAGGGGAGGACGAATAATTCTGGAAGGAAGAACCATAATGGTGGGGGATCAGACAGTGGTCGACCACCTTTCCCAAGAAGAATCATCAATAAAGTTTATACCCCCCTCAATATAGATCAGGCGAAGATATTGGAGGAGATACATAATAAGTCATTTTATGAGCCTTGCTCGACATATCCGAAGTCCGGGAAGAGGGGTCGAGATAAGTTTTGTGAATACCATCAGAGTCTTGGGCATACAACGGAGATGTGTAATGATCTGAAGGACCTGATAGAGAAAAATGTTCAGAGTGGTCAGCTAGTCTAGTACGTAGCAGGTCGGGAGAATACTGAGACACAAAGGAAAGAAAATAGAGGGCCAGCTAGGGACACACAACCGAAACAGAACCCGCCAGCTCGAGGCGTGATCGATGTCATATCAGGTGGTTTTTTATGGTGTGTGACTGGAAAGAAGAGAGGCAAGCACCTCGATGCGGTATTATCAGTTTTGGGATCTTCGGCAAGGAAGGATCAGGCATTCCCGGGGACATCTATCTCTTTCTCTGACGAAGATTATCCCACAGACCACATACACCCACATGATGGGGCATTGGTGATAACGGCTCAAGTCGGACCAATGGATATGAGGAGGATGATGATCGATAAAGGATTCTCGGTCGACATAATGTACACCCATGCCTACCAGAGAATGGACTTGGAGTGAAAGAAGATGGAGTTAGGAGGAGAAGGTCTCCTATATGGTTTCAGTGGAGATCTGGTACATGTGTCGGGCACCATTAAATTACCTGTCAGGTTCGGCACAAAACCTCGGGAAGTTGAGGTCATGGTCAAATTTTTTATTGTCCATGTGGATTCGACATATAATGCGATTTTGGGAAAGCCAACCCTGATGGCCTTGCAAGCAGTCACGTCCATACCTCACTTTAAAATTAAGTTTCCAACACTGAATGGGATCGAGGAGGTAAAAGGCGATCTTGATATAGCCCGAAGGTTTTATCGGAATAATTTAATCTCATCGAGAGTTGGGGTAAATAAGCAGAAACAGACAATGGCCATCAAAATAGAGCCATTCATTGAGAGTAGCATGAAACCGCTTGCCTTGCCGGCCGAGGAGATGGAGGATGTGGAGCTGATCTCGGGGAATGGTGAGAAATTGGACAAGATTTGATCGGGGTTGATAGAACCGCTTCGGACTGGGCTAATAGATCTACTTCGGGCTTACGCCGACATCTTCGCATGGGTACCCAGTGACATGCCGGGGGTGGATGAATTGGTAGCACTACACCGGCTGTGTGGACCCTAAAAGAAAGCTAGTAATACAAAAAAGAAGGACTTTTGCTCTAGAAAGGCAGAGAATCATAGACGAAGAGATCGCCAAACTCCTGGAAGCAGAATTCATCTTCGAGATCGATTACCCTGAGTGGCTGACTAATGTTGTTTTGGTTCAAAAATAGAACGGGAAGTGGAGATTATGTATCGAATATACGGACCTGAACAAGGATTGCCTGAAAGATTTCTATCCTTTGCCCAATATAGACCAATTGATTGACACCACTTCGGGATATGGCATGCTGAGTTTCGTGGATGCCTTTTTGGCGTACCATCAGATCTCGATGAGTAAAGAGGACATCCCGAAGACTAATTTTATCACACATCGGGCTATTTATGTGTATCGGAAGATGACCTTCGGGCTGTTAAACATCGGGGCGACGTATCAACGAATGATGAACTTTGTGTTCATGAGGCAGTTAGGTCGAAGCATGGAGATCTATGTGGACGACATGATTGTAAAAAAAATGTCAGTCTGAGACCATCTCGAGGACCTAGAAAACTGCTTTAGAACAATTTGAAGATATAAGCTGTGTAATACCTGAAAATTTCCTTGTCTTATTAAATGAAAATACTATTGGAAATGAATATTTATTTGAATATAGATATTGATGTGCTGTGAAATGAATAATTTAACTAAGTTAAATTGAATTTATGTGAATGTGGACTGAGATGGGAAATGTGAGATGCCTTGTGTGGCATAATGTGAAATGAGGAAATTCACTAAGCGAGTTAAAAAGGGAATTAGGAAGATTAATCATCTTTGATCATTTGATTTCATATAGTTAATGAGTACACTCTTAGATTTGCAATATCACTCGTGTGAACATTAATTCATGTCATGTAAAACGATTATGGCGATGAAGATTGACACTGTCTTGAAGCAAAACCAGTCTTGACATCGTTGAGTGGTACGCATGCAATTGCTACCGGCCCTAGTAAAGATAAACCGCACCGCTATTCCAATGAATCAGTTGGAGAATTTTTTTTTTCTTCTGTAGCAATGAAATGGAACACTTATGCATTATGTGTGTCATTAAAAAACCATAGGGTAAAAGTGTGATATGTTGATATTAATCGACAAAGGAATTATTAAGTGAGCAATTAATTAATATTAATTGTTAATAGTTGTGGAAGAATATTAATTAATTGATAATGATAATTAATTAATGATGTGTGGTTATTATTGTTAGCAATATGTCTTTAAATATAATAAGAATTATATAGATAATTAATGGTTATAGAGATCCATAATTACATTAATCAATGAGGAATGGATTAATTAATATTGGTGTTAATTAATCAAGGAAGTGAATAATTTAATTATTTGACATAAAAAAAAAAGTAAATTATTAATATATTAAGATTATATTATCATTATGTACATGTATGCAATAATTAAATATATTATTTATATATGGAATACAATTGTATTATATATAATGTAGTACGACACTTATGTGACTATACTATATATTAACCATATATTAAGATTTATTGAAACAATATGAAAGGAACACATCATGAAATATGTATGTGACAATATGCATGTGGGTAGACATTAAACAAAAATGCACATGGATTATATGTATGATTAATATCTACTACCTTGAAATATTAAATATGTACATCATATTGTGACATTAAGTTATAGCTAATGTATGGTGGATATGTGCATAAAATATAACATAAGAATAAGAGTTGTGTATAAGTGTTGCAAGAATGCTGAGATAATTAGTTTGTCCCAGAATTTGTGTCCCATTTACTCTCACTTCTCAGTCAGGTGTTTGGCAAAAAAGGCTAAGGCATATTGTCTCTTTCTTCTTCAAAGCTTTTCTAGATGATGATTATGGGGGGAATGGGCATAATGATGTAAATAAACTACCATCCAACAACTCCTTGTTAACCTTCATGCAATCCTTCAATCCATGGGTTTGATTCAATAGGAAATTGCAAAATCTGTGTATTGGGTTTTCTATATATATGGACTCTCCTTCTCCAATGTCATTGCTAAGAATTGTCAAGTGTGAGATTGAGAGCATGCAAGTATTCTAGGAAATTGGAAGTTCAATTAGCAGCAAGTTCATTCATATTACAGAGGTATAACCTCACTTCCTTGCTTTCCATTTTTAGTCTCTGTCAAAATGAGTTTTGAGTTCTTGAATTTCAAATTCTTGATTTGGTGGAGTTAGATGTTAAAAGGGTTGTGTAATGTCTATATAGTTGTTATATAACCATATAAGCATGTTTAAACTGATATATGACTGGTTAGAATCGAATTCATTAATAATTTCTATGGTTGGGCTAGTTTTATGCCGAAATAGACATTCCTAAAGACGAACCGACATACCTTGACTACGCCTTAATAACACTTAGGCACAAGAGTAGCAATTGCTACTTACCCTCGAAGTCTAGTTTTGATTTACGCTTTTAAAGTCTGCTAAGTTTTAATAATTTCTATGACTGAAACTAGCATGCAAGCGTGTGTAAAGGGTATACACAAGTATATTAACTTAATAAGAGCATGTTTTACTAGATTAGCATGATTAACAGAAGTGTGTAGCTTAAAATGAATTTAGGAACTTTAGAAATGAACTTAATGAGTATGAATGACATGTTTATATAATTACCTTGCAAACATGTAGGTATGGTTTAGAAAGGCATGAATAAACCATTAGCTTGTGTTTATGTGATTAGTAAGCAAGCATGAACATGTTGAACTAATTAGTAAGCTTTACAAATGAAAATATAAATTTTGAACGTGAATATTGACAAGCTACCTTGAAGGTTAGAATCTGACATTTGTGATCATGTTTGATGTTACTCTTAGACTCACTCATGTAGCATAAATGTATATACAGCAAGCTTGTGTATCATATTTCAAGTGAAGCATGAACGAAGCATATTTTCAACCAAAGCGGTGCTAATTTCACATATGTGTTATGAATACTCACATGCATGCCTAATATGAGTTTTATAACTACCTTTTATGTTTAGAGAGCAAGCATGATAGACTTTGTGGTTTCATGACCTTGAATGGCCTTAACTTGTTGAAATGATCAATTTAGAATTATATTATGAAAGAAGGAACCTAGATTGACTTGAGAAGCATAACCAGACCTTTAACATGACAAAACATAGTATTAATGAATGTTATGTTCAAGCCGGACAGAAACCACAAGGCAACAAGTGAGTCTTGGCTTGGCAGAGGATTGGCGTTCTTGTAGATCCTAAAGTTAGCCACGGCGCAATGCTTGCCATGATCCGAATCTGAGATCGTGCAATCTGATTTTGGACAGTTAACTTATATGATGCCTATATTTCTAGAAGTGGTTTAAAACCTACTAATACATGTATATATGTGAGGATTAAGTAATATTGTGTTGTTTGTCTTGTAAAAGGAAAGTCCATGGGTAAAAAATACTTAACCTTGAGCATTCTTAATTTGCTTATGAAATAACTAGATACTTGATTTCGTGATAAACATATAAGCTGATTTTGTACCATATGTGTATACTTGAATCATGTCAAGCTTGATTAAAGAATGTGTTAGCTAATGAGCATCTTGTACATGTAATACGCTATAAATAAGATTCAAAAGTATTGATTTCTTAACGTGGATAAACAACGCTTAAGGCAAGTATCTGAACTATCCTTTACATTGTGCAAGTATCCTAAACCCTTGCTTTACTTTATTCAATGGATATCGTAAGCTTATCTCTTTGAATGCAAGTTATCCTACTTATTCATTCAATTAAGCTAGTATGTTTAAACTCTTATGAAAACTATTATTCATGTTAAACTTGGTATTGTTCTTGAATATTGTGAAAGGGTCTATATCATTGATTCGGCTAGACTATATGCATGTTTATAAAAGTGTCCAAACCAATTAATTGGTGCAGAAATCTTGGAAACTGAGTTGAACAACCCTTATGATAATGGGAGTGTATGTTGTTGGAAACTCCAACACATAAGTAGATTATTACTGTGGTGTTATGCATAACTTAAGAGTATTGTAAACTGATCATCTATAGTACTTGATTCTTTTGGGTTATCAATTTAATATTGGTAGTTCTAGTAGATGTTCAATAGTCCTTAGTGACTGCTCAGTATAAATTGTTTATCAAGTTGGATACATTGATAGCCTTTGAATTCATATATATCTGTTGATTTATATTGAATTATCGTCCTTATTCCAAGGATTTGATTCAAGAATTGTTGATATTCATTATTCGCGATATTTTTCCAAAACCTTGAACTATCTTACAAATGATACTTCTGTATTTCAAACTCGTGTTATAAAACTCTTTACCATTGTTGTATATTATTCGCTGAACAATTTGTGCTCATTCTTGCTTATTTAAAACCTTTCAGTTAAGGCGGAACAAGGAAGTGTCTCTGGGAAAGACAAGGACAAGGCTACCGACGAGCTTGTTCCTTTATGTTTTAAGACTATTATGATTTATTAAGACTATTTTCAGACTATGATTAAGATTAAGTCGGATTATGTAATAAGTCTTTATTCGATATTATTATGTAATCTATTAAGTATTGTAGGTTCCGAGACTTGGGGGAATAATTATAATAAATCATTGTATATTATTCTAAATTAGATCTTCCGTTGTGAATGTGTGATTTTAGTTATTATGGTATTACCATGAGAACGTGATGAACCGAATTTGAGTGACCAAGTGGCGGTTCGAATTTGGGGGCGTCACAAGCTACGTTTGAACCCGACCAAGTGTACCTTTGGATTGGGATCTGGAAAGTTTTTAGGGTATCCGGTCAGCAAAAGGGGAATCAAAGTGAACTGGGAGAAGATTCAGGCGTCTTGGATATGAAATCCCCTCAGTCTTACAAAGATGTTTAGAGGTTGACAGGTCAAATTGCTTCCCTTTGAAGGTTTATGTCAAAATCAGCAGAGAGATGCCTGCCATTCTTTAATACTTTGAAGGGGCCAAAAAACGAGAAGAGTTTTCAGTGGACTTCGGAGTGCGAAGATACATTCAAAGGGATCAAAAATTACTTGTCCTCGACACCATTGTTGATGAAGCCGATCACTTCAGAACCTTTGTATTTATATTTGGCTACAAGCTCGAAGGTAGTGGGTACGACACTAATACGGGACAAAGAAGGAAAGAAGTTCCTGGTATATTATGTCAGCCATGTTCTTCGAGATGCAGAGACCAGATACCCAAACCTGGAAAAATTCGCCTACGCCTTAATCATTGAAAGCAGGAAGCTTCAACTTTATTTTCAGGGTCGGTTGGTGGTGGTATATACAGATCAGTCGTTGAAGAAGGTACTGCATAGGCCAGAAGTTTTGGGTCGGCTTGCTGCATGGACAATGGAATTGACTCAGTTCGTTTTGAAATACTTTCCCCGAACGGCAGTCAAAGGACATGTGTTGGCAGACTTCATAGTAGAATGTTCATTCACAGAACCGGATGTGGGGTCAGTTATTGAAACACAACAGGTGGAAACATCATGGACTCTCTATGTGGATGGGTCAGCAACTTCGGACATCATGGGAGTAGGAGTTATTCTGATAAGTCCCGAAGGGTTCAAAGTCCAGCAAGCCATTCAGTTTCAGTTCAAAGCCACAAACAACGAAGAAGAATATGAAGCCATTTTAGCTGGACTTCGGTGGGCTCGAAGCTTGGAGGTTAAGAAGTTAGTTATCTACAACGATTCTCAATTGGTCATCAAGCAGATATCTGGGGAATATGAGGCTCAGGGGGCAAGAATGACAAGATACCTAGCCGAGGTAAAGGAAAAACTTGCATAATTCGTTTTGCATAGTTGCCAGGGAGTTGATCGGTTAGACAACATAGTAGAAGATGCCTTGGCCCGATTGGCAACAACCAAAGCGAGTTCCTTCAATGGTTCGATATATCTAGAAGTGTTAGAACACCCTAGCGTCTCGAAGGTTGATGTCTTAGCTTTGGATTGGCTAAACTGCTGGCTCACCCCATACATCTCATACGTAGCTGAAGGGGTCCTACCTTCAGATCGCATCTATGCAAAAAAGATCAAGCACATGAGCTAAAACTTCATCCTTATTGACGGATACTTATACCGAAGGGCTTTTAGTTCTCCACTACTCAAGTTCTTGACGCCTTCGGAAGCACAGTATACACTTCGAGAACTGTATGAAGGGATTTATAGAGATCACATGGGGGCCAAATCATTAGCATATAAAATTTTGAGGCAGAGATACTATTGGCAGACCGTCTTTCAGGAAGCCAAAGATTTCGTCAAATTTTTTTCTAAATGTCTGCTGAATAGTTCCACCCCTCATCATCCCCCCAAAGAGTTGTATTCGGTTTTATCCCCTATTCCATTTGCTATATGGGGGATTGATATCTTGGGGCCACTGCCGAAAGCCAAGGGGAAAGTCAGTTTCGTTATCATAGCCATTGACTATATGACCAAGTTGGTCAAAGCTAAACCTCTACAGAAGATCACTGAACAAGAATGTCTCAATTTTTTAAAAGAAGGTGTTGTTTATCGGTTTGGCATCCCGATGGCTTTGGTCTGAGCTAATGGCAGACAATTCGTGGGGTCAAAGTTTGAAGCTTTTTTGAAGGAGTAGGGGATTCAACACAAAAAGACTTCAGTTGCTCACCTTCAGTCGAATGGTCAAGTAGAAGTCACCAATCGAACTCTCCTCAACGGTATCAAGAGAAGATTGGATGAATTGAAGGGTCGGTGGCCTGAGAAATTACTCAATGTTTTGTGGGCCTATCAGACTACTCCGAGGACGACAAATGGGGATTCACCGTTCAGATTGGCCTACGGGACCGATGCACTCATACCTATTGAGATCTGGTCTCCTACACTTTGGGTCAGTCAATACAAAGAGAATACAATGATGACAGCCTAAGACTAAATCTGGATCTCCTAGAAGAGGTTCGGGACTCAGCTCTGGTACGGTTAGCTGTTTATCAGAAGCGCATTGCCGGACATTATAACCAGAAGGTCAAACAAAGAAGGTTCAAGGCTGGAGATTTGGTGCTTCGGGAGTTAGAGGCATCTACCCCCCAGAATACGGGCAAGCTGATGCCGAACTGGGAGGGGCCTTATGAAGTAGTAGAGGTGCCAAAGCCAAGTACTTACTAGCTTCGAGCAATGGATGGATTGAAAGTAAAGAATACATGGCATGCTGGAAGACTTAGAAAATACTACCAGTAAAAGTTATGTCATTCTTTCCTTTATTTATGTAAATCATGTTATTTATCAATCAAATAAATGAGAATTTCTCTTCTGGAAAATTTTGTACTTCATTTATATTAATAAACTTTTACAAATCTGATCAGACAAGCTTCAGATAAAAATTGATCAGAAAGTTAGAAACAACATAACTGATCGGTAAAAATCATGAGCATAACTGATCGAGAAAATTACAGACAAAGAAAATTATGTACTTCATTTATATCCATAAGTTTTTACAATTATGATCAGATAAGACTCGAACAAAATAGATTAGAAAGTTAGAAACAACATATCTGATTGGTATAGTTTCAAGCGTAAATAATCGAGAAAGTTACAAACAAAGGAATGAAAAAAGACTATTCTTTAGGACCCCCGCCTTCATCTTCAGATTCCTCATCAGAAGAATCAAGGACGGCAACATCGAGCTCAGCGACTTCCATCTTCGCTCGAGCCTTCTCCCGATAAGCTTCATAGCCTTCAGCAAACTGAGACATGATCTTCTCGGTCAGGGCAAGAGATTCTTCGTACTCTTCGATGGAACACTGCTTGACTTTGGGACATTCTTTCCCTAAGGTGTTTTTTTCCCGAATCAAGTGCATCATCTTGATGTGCATCTCGGTAAACTTGTCCTCAAGGGCATGAATGGCCTTCTCCCAGTCCTTATTTTCTTCTTACAAAATATCTTTCTCGTGGATGAGCTTCTTGGCATGATTATTAAGACCGATGAACTCCTGTTATAGAAGTGAATATTGCTCCTTGAGCTCATCGGTCTGGCGTTTAGCCTTGGTCACTTTATTCCGGGTCTCGGCATGGAGATCTCTTTCCTTCTTCAAGTCCGACTTCAGACCCCGAACCTCAGCCCCGAGAAATTCCACATCAGTTTTCATTTGAGACTCCTTTTTAGTGGCATGGGCCAGCGGTGGAATAGCTCAGGGGAGGATAACATTGGCCTACAATACGATGAAGGAATACATCAGTTTTGAAGATCAAAGGATCAATAAAGGACATATTTTAGTTTATTAGGCTTACCTGACACTGGGCCTTGATGTAGGCTACAAGATACTCTTCAGACGAATATCCCCTAAACCGCTCATCATCCCCAGGTAGTTTGAGGTGTTCGAGCTGGGTAAAACGGAATACATCCAAGGGACTTCTCGACCAAAAGGTCTTCGGTGTCCCTTGTGAAGAGCTCAACTCACTGGTTGGTTTGGAAGTTGGCGTCGAGGTTGGAAGAGGGTCGACCTCCATGATCTGCAGATCCGGATCCTCTACCAGACGAGGCCTCTTAGGTTAAGGTTCAAGAGGAACCTCTTCGGTTTCCTCCGAATCCTCGATGACAGCGGCAATAGGTGAAGGAGGTGGAGGAGTCGGCTTCGGAAGGGTTGCAGAAGTTGCCTTAGGGGGGGAGCTTTGGAAGAAGGCTTCTTATTTCTCTTCAACAAGGCCATCTTCTTAGCTCGGTTCATCTTCAACACATTTTTATTGGCGGGTGCGGTGGTGGAGGTGTTTGGAGGAGCTGGACCCGATGCAGAACTAGTTGAGAGCTCTGCAATCAGGATGGTCTCTTCGTCAGGAGAATTATCTGCGGTCGGGGGGAGAATGGTCTCGGTCGTGATGAGAAGAGGCACCAAGAATGCATCAGCCCCCTCGGGCTTGAAAATAGTTACTGTAAGACAGATAAGATGGTCAATAAAAGACGATAGAAGATAAAGTCAAGGCATGAAAGGGTTCGGAGGTTACAACTTACGGCCATATTTGTAGAGCGTTGCTTCTTTGGATACGACACCCAAACCCCAATCAGTCTTCTGCAGCTTCTTGTAAAATTTCATGAAGGCGTCGACCCGATCTTTCAGGAATTTGGACACCTTTGCAATGGGGTCTTCGGGACTGGCTGTTGGGTAAAATCTAATTACGCACAACACGCAAGTATACATGATCAACAAGTAATAAAGTGAAAGTAGAGTATCGTTCCCACGAGGAATTATTAATACAAATTACCAATTACTAACTTTTAACCAAATTAATTTTATTTAAACAATTAATTTAAGATTATGAATTATATTATTTAATTAAACTAATTCTAATTACCACTAATTAAAAATCAGATTATGGAGATTTAAAATCACAACTTCACTTATTGCTTCATTTAAGTTAACACACTTCTCATCAATTATTTTCTATCCTGAATTGTTAATCAAGAACACTAAAGAAAATAAAACCACATCTGGATGCATAATACCCATACTCACTTAAATCCACAAATGATTGAATTAAGCAAGACACCCTAATTTACTAATCCACTATATCTCTATGTGAATTACAATTAAAAAGGATTTAAAGCACAAGTTCTCTATAAGATTACATATGGCGTAAAGGCATATCTCTATCCTAAACACGAATCATGAGTTCCATCTATGCAGAAATCACAAACACATGTTATTATGATAAGATCTAAATCAATACTTCATATCTCGAGTTCATATAGATTATCACGATAATTGATGGCCAATCAATTAAACAATTAAGTCCAAATCACAATAGACAATCCTCACGATAGAACATAATAATTGATCGCGAAGCATATTAAAATAAACTAAACAATAAGATCCATTGTAATCTTAAACAAAGAATAATTCATGATTATTGATTTAAAACTAAGAATCCACAATTGAATAATCATTAAAAGATAAAGATAAAAGAAGATAATAAGATAGAATCTGTTGTCTGCATATTTGAAGCTCCCTCCTTGCTCCTACTTGGAATCTTCAATGGTCTCCAAGTTGCTTCAAACTCCAAATCTCATAAGAACTAAGGTTTTCTCCTATTCTACTCTACTCTAATCTAATCTAATGGAATCCTCTCTCTAATCTAATCTATGTGATTCTCCTCTTTTTATAAGTCTCTTTATATGTCTTTAAGTCCTCTTGGAAGTCCTTGAGTCAATCGAATCGAAACAATCCTTCTCGAACTCATATTTGGACAAAATTCGCCTTTTCTGCACATACCACCGCCCCGAAGGGCTAGGGGCCTGTTTTCCAGCTGGTATGCCCACCCCGGCGGGGGTTACGAGGCATGCCACCTATCAAATCGAAGATATCGACGAGGTCTACAACTTGCATTATTGAGAATTGAGAAATAATGGACGGATGAAGGCAGAAATTGGACTAGAAGTGGATGTTATGCAAATGGCCACCCAAAATAGTGAAGTTCAACGTCCGTTGGAACAAAGATCATAACTCATGCATCCGAACTCTGATTGGAATGATTCAAGATGTTCCAGAAAACTAAGAAGAAGCTCTAAAATGTAATCCAAGTTCCAAACCAAGAACATGAAATGAAAATGAAAGCCCAAACGATATCTGAATTGCTTTTCTTTGCGATTTCATACCAATTCTTTGCAATCACAGCTCCCAAGCATATAATCTACAAAACGAACACAAAATGCATGAAAAGTAACTAAAAAACATGGATTAGGCAACTAATTCAAGTAACAAATACCAAATAAGTAGGTATAAAACCTATATATCAAATACCCCCATACTTAAACCTTTGTTTGTCCTCAAGAAAAAACACAAAAAAATAATGTTATGCAATGCAACTAATCTAAATGCCTACGAATCCAGCAGTAATGACATAAATAAGTATATTCAACCGGCCTTAGAGAAATCAAGTAAACATGATAATACATCATATCAAAACAAATCAATAATTTCTGAATCAATCATCAAATCTTAGACTGTTATCACTAATATAGTGCATGTGTGCTCCACAACAATGTTAACTGATATAAAATCAAATTTAACACATAACAAGTCTCTTGGAAGGTGTCATACAGTGTAAACTCAAGAAATCCAAAAATAAGCTAGATCCAACTATAATCAAACAATTACCAACATCGAGGGTCAACATGGGATACTTATGCTTTATTTTTCATCTATGGGGGCATTTTGCTCTTATTTCCCGTTTTATTCATTTTTTTTCTTTTGGTTTATATACACATAGCTTTGCAATGTCTTATTCCTTTAGGCTTTTCAATGCTACCTTAACGAGCTTTCGACCAACGACTCCCATACCATTAAGACCTTAGGGCGCTAGGTATAAAGACAATCCCCTCGGGCTTATTTGCTCAAGTAAAAAAGGCCACAAAACTAGACTAGCACACCACGATGTTTATTCATACTTTTTTATCTTTTTTTATATATAGCTTATATACCCCAAATATTCTCCCAAACTTAGGTTATTGTTTAACCTTAGCCACAACTACTTATTCTTGTCATTCTTTCATTCAAACTAGCATTATCCTTTAAAATCTCATTATGTATCAATTTAAACTCAATCAGTCAACATGGTTGTTATTACTGTGATATCATTATTATACCAGTTTCAAACAGGAAAAGATTCAATTCATAATAAGAAATAACATCAAAGCTCTAATAACTAGTACTATACTTGTCTACTCAATTCCAATCTCATCATTGGCCAAAATAAACTGTAACTATCTAACAGCTGGAATCATGCAAGATGTACTAAATGCTATATAAACAAAATAAATTAACTACTATGTTTGAAAATTTTAAATTTAAATTTATTTTTTTATAGACATAAATAAAAACTATTTACAACTACTCTACTATGCAAAATATTGTGCACTTACACTATATGAATGCAAACATATAATAATCCTAAACTAAATAAACATGATAACCTATGCAAAACTAAAATAACTACATTAAACATGCAAAACTAAACTAATTAACTCCCCCAAACTTAAAAATTACAATGTCCTCATTGTAAAATAAAGCATGAAGTGGACGAGGACTTCCCTGTAATCATTTAAGCTTGTGGTGATGGTGGCGTTGGCGGCGACGATCATTTTCCTATCCATTGAACCTCCAATACCTGTAATGAAGAGAGACAACATGGATTTGATTATAAGAGAATTTAATAATAAAATTAACTCCTAAATTTTTGACGAACTAACATCACTAATTAAACTAGTAAAACATATAAATATAAAAATTCCTAGGTTGCCTCCCAGTCAGCACTTGATTTATAGTCTTTCAGCCTGACTTTGTCTGGTCAACGCTATGACGCCCCCAAAATAGGTATACATCACCCATTCTAAGTCGCCAAATACATGGTACAAAAAACAAATACAACTTCAGTAAATACAATTGTCATGCAAAATACGATAACACATGTACTGTGAGTTTGAATACAAATATTGTCTAATAGACAATATACAAACTCAAAAGGAGTCCTCAATATAATTATTGATACACTATTTTACAAAATAGTGAGGACTACTACAACAACTATCTTGAATCATCACTCCATACCCCGGCTAGTTCCTGCTAAATTCTCTCCTCCTGAGAAGAACAATGGAACAAAAAGGAAAAGGGTGAGCTCAACTAGCCCAATAAAGAATATTATAACTAAGATAATATACAACAAATTATCACTAGTCTTCAACAGGGAAAAATCTGATAAAATATAATAGACAACAAGTTTTAGATCAACAACTGCAGTTGAAACAACAATCCATTAGAAGAGTGAAGTAGAGAATGAATTCTATTATCTTCTAAGATTTAAAAGTCCATCATCAATATTTTATCTCTGTAACATCAATCAATATACATCTTGAATCAAATATTCATCTTTGCACTACAGGCCAAAGATATTCATTTGTATCACCAGTTGGTCATGTTCATCTTAACACGTGTTCATCTTTGCACTACGGGCCAAAGATATTCATCAGTTAATCATTCATCTTTGCACTACAGGCCAAAGATATTCAGTAATATCATCATTTAGGACTGAGGATGATGACAAATATCTTAAAGAAAATGAATCCAGTGACATAAAAGAACAAATATTAGGGATTCGTATTATAGTTTATCCAAGTTCAATAATACTCTATAATAACCAACAGTGAAGTAGAATTAAAAAATAAAGATCAAAACATGGATACAATCAAAGATAGTAACCATAATAGACATCTTGGACAAAAACGAGAAAATTTCATTTTTCAGTGAATAGTGTCGTATACGTGAATAGTAACCCCGACACAAAAAGGTAGAAATTCCACAATAAAATTCATACCAATATTTTGGTATAATGATATTGAAAGAATAACATCATTACGAAGAAAATAACATCCCTTACCTCAAAATAATAGTACTTTCGACTGAAATATCAGGTATAAGGCTGAAGGAAACTTGCACTGATGAATAGAAATTCATAAAGTATCTAAATACTCACAAAATATGCTCTATAATATTGAGAGAGAAAGAGAGAAAACTTGTTTCTGGTGTGATTTTCAATTCTAACTAAGCACACTATTTATAGGAAAATGCTTAGAACGCCATAGCAGACTAACCTGCTACCTGATGGCATTACCTGCTACTATTCAAGCCTACTACTTTTGAAAATAAATTTCAGCACATTTCATTTCTCACCAACAAAAGTGGGGCCCACAATATTTTTAATAAAAACATTTAATTTCCAAAACTTCAATAATTCACAATAAATAGCCCTTTTATCAGAAAATTTCAAATCACATGTCATTCCATAGGAAATTTAATTCTCTACAACTTTGTAAGTTTAAGTTTTTCCAAATTCCAAACGAAAAATGCCCGAAATCCATATACGGACTATTTTTTAATACCTCCATTCTGACAAAATACTGATAAAATACATCAACATTAATTCCATCATTTATAACCACAATAAATATATCCATCATTTATATCCACATAAAATAAATATTTCCTTATCATATAAATCAATAATTAATTATTCACAAATAATATTACAGAATCACAATAATGACAACCAAGTCGTTCCCAGGAAAGAGGGGGCTTTCCGATAAGGATTTCTCCTTACTGGCACGCAATTAGGTGACCAAACCCCTTTCCTAGACAGAACTTCCTTAGACATTACCAATAATGTTATCTAACAATATTATTCAAATAATATGAATTATTGATCTGATAATGGAGATATTGTGCAATGACAATTATTAAAACAACAATAATATAAAATATCAATGTAACAATTATTGAATCAATAAAATAAAATATTGAACAGTAAATAATGTAACAATTATTGAGTAGTGCTTTCTTACGTAAGAATCAATAATTCAAAAATACTGTGCAAAAAGCATGTACTCTTTGTGCGACGCCAGACATTCGTATTTTAACCACTGGGTATTCCAACAGTGTTAACGGTAACAACTACGACGTTATTTATAAAAACTCAAACTTGTCATTTTCTTCATCCGACCATTTTTCGTTATGGTGCCCATAAATGGCTGCGCCGTCATACGAATATTCCCCAACATCAAGAATATTCCACGACCAAACGAATATTCCCTGACAACAATGAATATTTTATAACCACTTGCTTATTTTGCAAAATTTGTACATTTCACCCATAACCAAAACATTATATCAATCTAACACCTTATTATTCACAATAATAAATAGAGGAAATTTGATTTTATTCATTAAAAAGTTGGGGTCTTACAACCTCCTCTTCATATAAAATTTCATCCTCGAAATTAACGTAAGTACCTGGTGTTTAAAAAAGGTGAGGATACCTCACTTTCATTTCTGATTCCAACTCCCAGGTCATTTCTTCAATAGCATGGTTTCTCCACAAAACCTTAATTTGTGGTATAACCTTCGTGCGTAGGACATGCTCTTTCCTATCCAAGATCTTAACATGTACTTCCTCGTACGTTAAATCTTCGGCTATCTCATCTGGTTCTAACTCAATAATGTGGTTCAGGTCTTTCACATATTTACGAAGGATAAATATATGAAAAACATTATGAACACGAGACATGATTGGAGGTAATGCGAGTCTATAGGCCACATTTCCTATTCGGTCAATAATCTCAAATGGACCAACAAATCTTAGATTGAGATTTCCTCTATTCCCAAATCTTGTAACTACCTTCCATGGTGAAATACGTAACAATACATGATCCCCTATATTAAATTCCACGTCCTTTCGATGAAGATCCGTATAACTCTTTTGTCGATCTTGTGCCGTTTGTATACATTGTCGAATCGTTTGGATCTTCTCTGTAGTTATGCATACCAATTCTGGTCCTAACAACGTTGCTTCACCCACCTCGTCCCAGCATACTGGAGAGCGACACTTTCTTCCATATAATGCTTCAAATGGAGCCATACCTATACTTGTCTGATAACTGTTGTTGTAGGAGAATTCCACCAATGGTAGATACTTATCCCAACTCCCTTTGAAATCTAGGACATAGAGTCTTAATAGATCTTCAAGATTTTGAATAGTCCTCTCTGATTGCCCGTCCGTTTGAGGATGGTATGCCGAACTGAATCGTAAATCTGTGACCATAGCTTTCTGCAAGCTAGCCCAAAATTGTGAAGTGAATCTTGGGTCACGATCCAAAATTATGGATACTGGCATGCCATGAAATCCAACAATCTCATTCACGTACATACTAGCAAGATGTTCAAGGGAATAAGTCTCCCGTATAGGCAAGAAATGGGAAGACTTGGTTAATCTATCAAAAATAACCCAAATCGCATCTATGCCTTGAGAAACCTTGGGAAGACCCGTAAAGAAATCCATAGTAATGTGTTCCCACTTCCATGTCAGAATCTCAAGTGGTTGCAATGGACCCTTTCGCACTTGATGTTCTGCCTTTACACGTTGACAAGTTAAACACCTCGAGATAAACTCCGCGATCTCTCTTTTTATATTGCTCCACCAAAATATATGTCAAAGATCATGATACATTTTGGTACTCCCAGGATGGAATGCAAACGGTGTGTTGTGTGCCTCCATCATAACTCTATGCTTCAAGTCAAAATTGTTAGGAATACAAAGTCTGGAGTTGACTCAAAGTATTCCTTCTTCATCGATTCTTGCTTCAGGAATAGCACCTTCTTGCACTTTCTTCTTCATACGCATCAACTCCATGTCCGTAGCTTGAGCAGCTTTAACTTTATCGATTAAAGTCGGTTCTACTCGTATATTTGATATCATCACGTGGGTACTTGGAGCTTTTACCTCTATTTCCATCCTTTGCAAGTCATACAAAATGGACCTCTGTGTTAACAACATTGCACTCGTACCCGCATATGATCTTCTACTCAATGTGTCAGCTACTACGTTTGCTTTTTCAGGATGATATTGGATGGTATGGTCGTAATCGTTCAACAACTCGAGCCAAGGTCGTTCCCGCATGTTGAGTTCCTTTTGGGAGAAGAAATATTTGAGGCTTTTATGATCTGTATAGATCTCCACTTTCTCCCCATACAGGTAGTGTCTCCAGATCTTCAACACAAAAATGACTGCTGCCAACTCCAAATCATGAGTAGGATAATTCCTCTCATATTCTTTGAGTTGTCGCGAGTCATACGCTATGACTTTCCCATGTTACATGAGAACACATCCTAACCCTTTGCCTGAAGCATCGCTATAGATAACAAATCCATCAGAACCAGATGTTATTGTTAGAACAGGTGCCAAAATGAGTCTTCTTTTGAGTTCTTGAAAACTCTTCTCACAATCCTCGTTCCAACCGAATTTTGTATCTTTACGAGTCAGCTGAGTTAACGGAGTAGCGATTCGAGAAAATCCTTCCACGATTCTCCGATAGTAACCAGCTAAGCCCAAAAAGCTACGCACTTTAGTTACCGACTTCGGTTGCTCCCAACTTTGTATTGCTTCAATCTTCGCCGGGTCAACAGACACTCCATATTTTGACACCACGTGCCCAAGGAATGCTACTTCCTTAAGCCAAAACTAGCATTTCTTCAGCTTGGCATATAGCTTGTTATCACGAAGCCTTTACAGTACTAGCTTCAAATGGCGTTCATGATCTTCACGACTTTTGGAATAGATGAGGATGTCATCAATAAAGATAATAATGAACTGATCCAAATATTCTTTAAACACACGGTTCATCATATTCATAAAAGCAGCATGAACATTAGTCAATCCAAAAGACATGACTAAGAATTCATAATGCCCGTACTGAGTTCTGAAGGCAGTCTTTGGAATATCCTCAGTTTTAATCTTTAGCTGAGGATATCCAGAATGAAGATCGATCTTTGAAAAGAATTGTGCTCCTTGTAACTGGTCAAACAAGTCATCTATGCGAGGTAGCGGATACCTATTCTTGATAGTGATATGGTTCAACTCTCGGTAGTCAATACAAAGTTGCACACTCCCGTCTTTCTTCTTTACGAATAAAACATGAGCACCCCAAGGAGATGTAATAGGACGAATGAAATTGATGTCCAACAACTCCTGTAGTTGAACCTTTAACTCCTGAAGTTCAATAGGAGTCATTCGATATGGGGTTTTAGAAATAGGCTTTGTACTAGATTCAAGGTCAATAAAGAATTCAACTTCACGTTCTGGGGGTAGACTGGGAAGTTCTTCAGGAAATACGTCAGAAAATTCACTAACAACAGAAATATTATTCAAATCTGACGTGTTTTTGTTCAAGTCCGTGACATGGGCTAAGAAAGCTTGACATCCATTTTTAAATAAACGAATAACTTTATGGCTTGATATGACAGTGATTGACTTTAATGGTTTGATTGTTTGAATTCACATAATAGGTTAGTTAGGAATATGAAAACTAACAACCTTACGAAAACAATCAATTTTAGCATGATGCGTGGTTAACCAATCAATCCCTAAAATAACGTCAAATGCAAGAATTTTCAACGAAATAAGATCGGCAGGTAATGTGATGGTACCAACTTAAATCAAGCAAGATTTATAAACAGTAGATGTAATGAAAGTTTCTCCTAACGGAGTCTCAACAGATAAGTCAAGATCTAATTTCTCCAGAGTCAAGTTTAAACGTTGAGCGCAAGTAGGAAAGACAAAAGAATGGGTAGAACCGGTATCTAATAAGGTATAAACTTCACAAGAGTTTGTGATTACCTTACCCGTGATCACCTCATTTGGTTTCCTCGCATTTTGGGCAGTCACGACAAACGCCCTTCCCGGAACCACCGACGTTGACTTGTCTGGGACAGCCTTTGGAGTCACCATCCCCGTTGAACTTGGTTTTTCAACTAGACAATCTCTAGCTATATGACCTTCCTTTCCACAGTTATAACACACCTTGGATTGTTGTGGGCAGTTTGGGCTGATGTGTCCCTCTTTCCCGCATTTGTAATAAACGACCGGTGTTCGTTCTCCTCCCCTAGAAACAGTTGTTGTTTGTGCTGACGTCTTCACGTTATCATTGTTGTACCTTCTTTTTTTGAAATCTCCTCCCGACTTGCTCCATCTATTATCATGGCCACGATTACCACCAGAGTGGTTGCCGCTTTTGTCTGAATGTTTTCCTCCTTGCTGGTTTTCATTGCTTCGATGACCGCTGCCACCGGTATGACCCTGGTTGTGTTCCCTCGGTTGAACATACTCATTATCTCGCTCTAATAATTGAGCCCTGTTTACAACATCTGAATATAAAGAAAATTTATGAGAGATAAGATATTTCTGAATCTCGGGTTTTAGACCTCTCAGAAACATCCTTGTCATTCATTCCTCATTCTCTACCAAATGAGGTGCAATCCTGGATAACTCAGCGAACTTTGCCTCATACTAGAACACCGTCATGTTGTTTTGTTCTAGTCTGATAAACTCTACCTCCTTCATATGACGAATACTTTCAGGAAAGTACTTGTCATTAAATAGTTTCTGAAATGTTTCCCAAGACATATTGAGTGCGGCAGGCTGGGTACACTTCACAGACTCCCACCAGTAGTCTGCCTCACTGCAGAACATAAAGGTGGTGAATGGAACCTTATGTTCCTCCGTGCATCCCAAGACATCGAATATCTTGGTAATTTGCTTGACCCATATTTTTACCTTGATCGGATCCGGCTTTCCAATAAATTCTGGTGGTCCCAAATCTTTGAACTGCTTGGCTGTGACAAGCTGCACGCTGTTATCATTTCCACCCGTATTTTGTACACGAGTCTCCCTCGTCTGATTTTGCATGAATTGTCAAAAGCTTCTAAACATCCCATCATTAACCATATGCTCCGACTGGCCAACCAAATAACAAATAAACTTAGTCAGTTCATACTAGTGAAGGAACTCCCCGTCTCTCCCCTCCTAGTTATTGTCTCACATCTCAGCCAGGGATCATATCCCTAAGCTTGGATACCAACTATGACACCCGAAAATAGGTATACATCACCCATTCTGAGTCGCCAAATACATGGTACATAAACAAATACAACTTCAGTAATACAATTGTCGTGCAAAATACGACAACACATATACTATGAGTTTGAATACAAATATTGTCTAATAGACAATATACAAACTCAAAAGGAGTCCTCAATATAATTATTGATACACTATTTTACAAAATAATGAGGACTACTAAAACAACTATCTTGAATCATCACTCCATACCCCGGCTAGTTCCTGCTAAATTCTCTCCTCCTGAGAAGAATAATAGAACAAAAAGGAAAATGGTGAGCTCAACTAGCCCAGTAAAGAATATTATGACTAAGATAAAATATAATAGACAACAAGATCAACAACTGCAGCGAAAACAACAACCCATTAGAAGAGTCAAGTAGAGAATGAATTCTACTATCTTCTAAGATTTAAAAGTCCATTATCAATATTTTATCTCTGTAACATCAATCAATATACATCTTGACTCAAATATTCATCTTTGCACTACAGGCCAAAGATATTCATTTGTATCACCAGTTGGTCATGTTCATCTCAACACATGTTCATCTTTGCACTACAGGCCAAAGATATTCATCAGTTAATCATTCATCTTTGCACTCTGGGCCAAAAAGATATTCATAATATCATCATTTAGGACCGAGGATGATGAAAAATATCTTAAAGAAAACGAATCCAGTGAGATAAAAGAACAAATATTAGGGATTCGTATTACAGTTTATCCAAGTTCAATAATACTCCATAATAACCAATGGTGAAGCAAAATTCAAAAATAAAGATCAAAACATGGATATAATCAAAGATAGTAACCATAATAGACATCTTGGACAAAAACGAGAAAATTTCATTTTTCAGTGAATAGTGACGTATACGTGAATAGTAACCCCGACACAAAAAGGTAGAAATTCTACAATAAAATCCATACCAATAATTTGGTATAATGATATTGAAAGAATAACATCATTACGAAGAAAATAACATCCCTTACCTCAAAATAATAGTACTTCCGGCTGAAATATAAGGTATAAGGCTGAAGGAAACTTGCACTGATGAATAGCAACTCACAAAGTGTGACGCCCCCAGAATTAGGTATACATCACCCATCTTGGGTCGTCAGATACATGGTACAAAATTCAAATACAACTTACTAATACAACTGTCGTGTACAATACGACAAAACATAACTGTGAGTTTGAATACAATTATTGTCTACTAGAGATTATACAAACTCAAAAGGAGTCCTCATTACAATTATTAACACACTATTTCACAGAATAGTGAGGACTACTAATGCTATCCTCTGGACCTTCACTCCGTTCCCCTACTAGTCCCGGCTATGTTCTCATTTCTTGAAGAGAACAGTGAGAGAAAGGATGAGCTCAACTAGCCCAGTAAGAAATATTATGACTAAGATAATGCAGAATAAATTATCGTTAGCTTTCAACAAAGATGTTAAACTAATAAAATATAACAACATCAAGTTTAATCTGCAATGAACAAGCAATCCATTAAAAGAGTCAAGTAGAGAATAAAATCTTATCTTTTATGATTTAAAAGGTTTTTCATGACTTTTATCATTGGGACTCGACAATAAATAATCCCCATCATCGAATCACCCCGCACTACTACTGACGAAGATATTCTTTAGTATCACGACCACAAATTATCCATGCACTACTGACCAAGGACATTCGTGTATTCATTAATGGTCATGATCATGCCAACAACTCATCCCATCAATGCACTACGGGACCAATGACAACTTTTAGCACATCATTTGTAATATTACAGTCATGATTACACCGAATAATCCTTGGTCATAATCATACCAAGTCCATCTATGCACTACAGGCCACAGATGACTTTCAACATAATATAAACATGAGGATGATGACAATGATATAAGAATTCAATAAAACAAGTTCAAGAAATTAATTTATCCAGGAACTAATAATGTCCAAATTGTCAACATGATACTGCTTTGTAGAGTAAAATTCAAGAATGATCAGAAGAATATTTCCATGAAAAGATACTGGATGAAGCGCAAATATCAAGGATATTCTACTAATTTCATGGAGTATAGAAGTCAAAACTTTAACCAACTGAGTATAATAAAGAATAGAATAACAAAAGAAATCACCATGCATGTGATGATCATTTGCAGCGAAAGTTATTCCAATGTAATAATAAATAATGAGAACCAGTCCTGCGTAAAACACACACGCATGTGATGTTCCAATGTAATATAGTAAAGACGGAACCAGTCCGATGTAAAACACACAAAGCAGGATGTTCCAATGTAATAATAATAAGATTTTAACCAGTCCTGTAAAACACACAGACAGGATGTTCCAATAGAATAATAGAAGAATGTCACCAAGTATAGGGTAAACCGCATATACTGTTTATTCCAACAGAATAATAAATAATGGAATAACAATAGTTATCTTCATGAATAAGAAAGAATAACACCCCTTACTTTAGTAGGAGATTGAATACTGCAGTAGTGTAGTAACAGAATACTCTTCTTCTTTCTCTCTTATTCTCTCTATACTTTCTCTCTCTATAGCTTGAATGAATTCGTGAAAAATAATGAAGCACTAGGCCTCTATTTATAGAAGATTTCTAGCTTAGCACTTGAAATGTGAAAAGGCAAGTGGCTTGACGACTGGTGATGTGAAAAGAAAAGTGGTTTGACGCATGTAATGTGAAACACCAAGTGGTTTGACGCCTGTAATATGAAACGACAATTGGTTCGACGCCTGTAATGTGAAACGACAATTGGTTCGACGTCTGTAATATGAAACGGCAAGTGGTTTGACGTCTGGTAAAGGTAATTACTATTGACGAAGGTAATTACTATTAATGATGGTAAGTACTATTGACGAAGGTAATTACTATTGACGAAGAGACTCTTAGATGATGACATATGGGACACCCATAAAATAACCAAACTTACCACAAACGTCTCATAATAGACTCTTTATATACATCAAGGATTGAATAAATATTATCACAAATCATTTTATTTTTAATCAACACATATTTAATCTTTCAACAATTATTAATCATTTATAACTTGTCGTCTCAATTATTGATTTAATAATATAACATATTATACAGATGATACTATGACAATAATTGAATCAATAATATAAAAGATATGATGCAGCAATTACTGTAGCAATAATTGAGTATAGCTGAGTGACTTCTCACGTAAGCATCAATAATCAATACCGTGTGCTACTATTCAACCACACATATTACTGTACTTTTACTACCGAGTAGTTCAACAGTTTTAACGGTAACACCTCCGCCGTTATTTTCATAAAGTATTTTTATCGTTTTCTCAATCCGATAATAATTCCGTTGTGGGGTCCACCAATGATTATGTCGTCGTACGAATATTCCCCGACAAAAAGAATATTCCCCGACCAAACGAATATTTTATAACAACTTGTGTACTTTGTAAAATTTATAAATATTACCCATAACTAAAACATTATATGAAATCCACACCATAATTTTAAAAAATATTTCGAGAAAATTAAATATTTATTCATAAAATCTGGGGTCTCACAATCTCCTCTCCTTATGAAATTTCGCCCTTGAAATTTACGTACGTACCTGTTATGCCGAACAGGTGAGGATACATTGACTTCACTTCAAATTCTAACTCTTAAGGTATAACCTTTGAGCGTCGAATATGATCCTTCTTATCCAAGATGTTAACACGTATCTCCTCATACGTTAAATCTTCTGCTATCTCGTCCAGTTTTAAATTAATAATGTGGTTCGGGTCGTCCACATATTTACGTAACATCGATACAAAAAAAAATATTCTGAACACGCAACATACTTGGCGGTAAAACGAGTCTATAAGCCACAATTCCTACTTGATCAAGGATTTCAAATGGGCCAATAAAATCAAGGGTTTAGATTTCCTTTCTTCGTCAATTCTTTCTTCTAGAATAACGTCCTCTTGAACCTTCTTAATTCTTCACATTCATCAGCTCCGAGAGTGTAGCTTGAGCGGCTTTAACTTTATCGATTAAAGTCGATTCTACTCGTATATTCTTTATCTTCACGTGGGTTCGTATATTCGCACTTGTGACTGCATACGATCTTCTACTCAACGCGTCAGCTACCACGTTCGCTTTTCTAAGATGGTATTGAATGATATGATCGTAATCTTCAACAGCTCGAGCCAACGTCTTTGGCACATGTTACGTTTGTTTTAGGTGAAGAAAATATTTGAGGGTTTAAGAAATGGGTTTTGTACTGGGGTCAATACAAAATTCAATTTCACGCTCAGGGGGTAGGCCAGGAAGTTCTTTGGGGAATACGTCAGGAAATTTATTAACACTAGAAATATCATTCAAAATTGTGACCCTCATCCAAGACTTGGATAACATGTCACATTGATACATATCAACTTGTCATCGTCATTCATGACGTTGCCTACAGAAAGTTTGGCTTCGGTGCATTCCACACAAGAAAGTCAACAACGAAAGGATCGGGGCTCTTTATTTATAGCTTGATATGACAATGATTGACTTTAGTGGTTTGGTAACTTTGAATTCGCATAACAGGTTTGTTAGGAGTATGAAAGCTGACAACCTTACGAAAAGCATGATGAGTAGTTAGCCAATCAATCCTTAAAATCACGTCAAATGCAAGTACCTTTAAAGAGATAAGATCAATAGGTAATGTGATTGTGCCCACTTGGATCAAACAAGATTTGTAAACAGTGGATATGATAAAAGTTTCTCCTAATGGAGTTTCCACAGATAAGTCAAATTCTAATTTCTCCGGAGTCAAGTTTAAACGTTGAGTACAAGCAGGAGAAATAAAAGAATGGGTGGAACCGGTATCTAACAAGGTATAGACTTCGCAAGAGTTTATGACTAACATACTCGTGCTAACTTTGTTCGGGTTACTCTCTCCATGAGAAGTCAAAAAATGCTCTTCCTGAAACCACCGACTTTGTTTTATCCGTATCCACCTTTGGTGCCACCGTCCCAGCTGGACTTGATTTCGCTAAAGGATAAAATTGAGCTATGTGACCGTCTTTTCCACAACTGAAACATACCTTGGAAAGCTTTGAACAGTTTGGCCTTATATGTCCCTCCTCTTCGCATCTGTAGCATCTAACAGGTGGTCGTTCTCCTCCCCTAGAATTTGTTCTTTGGTCTCTGCTTCTGCTTAACGCCTTCTTCCGTCATCATTAAATCTTCTCTTTATAGATCGGACCTCTCTTTCCATAATATCAACGCGTCGTACGACTTTTACCCATGCATCACTCATTCTCACTCGTTTAGTTGTTTCTTCTTTCAAATTTCGATTCTAGCTTTATTATCTTATACTCGCCAAAGAGTGCTTCATTCAAGCATCACATATCGGGTAACATGAAGCTTGAATCGTTTCATCCTTTTGCTCATGACACCGCCGTTCTTCAACCTGCTCTTCTAACTCATGAATACGATTTTGCAATTCTACATTTTGATCATATAATACCTCTAATAAATTCTCCTCAGGTACCTCTTCTTCCTCACTCTCAGCTGTTACCTCTGCGACTATCTCGGGTGCAACTATCAATTCTTCACTCACCACATGGATATTTATAATTCCTTCTTCGTCTAACATCACATTATCCTAGTTGGAGATTAGAGGTTCCTCCACGATCTCATTCACTCCATTGTTAATGTTCTCAGCTGCCATTCTTAAATACTGCCATAAAACAAGGGTTAATAGTCATGTCATACATTATCCCTATATTACGTGAGCCAATTAAATACCAAATAAACTTAGGTAGGTCATACTAGCGAAGAATTCCCGCCTCTCCCCTCCTAGTTGTTGTCTCACATCTCGGCCTGTGGATCATATCCTAAGCTTTGATATTAACCGTGGCGCCCCCAAAATTAGGTATACATCACCCATCTTGGGTCGTCGATACGGGTACAAAATTCAAATACAACATACTAATACAACTGTCGTGTACAATACGACAAAACATAACTGTGAGTTTGAATACAATTATTGTCTACTAGAGATTATACAAACTCAAAAGGAGTCCTCATTACAATTATTAACACACTATTTCACAGAATAGTGAGGACTACTAATGCTATCCTCTAGACCGTCACTCCGTTCCCTGACTAGTCCCTTCTATGTTCTCATTTCCTGAAGAGAACAGTGAAAGAAAGGATGAGCTCAACTAGCCCAGTAAGAAATATTATGACTAAGATAATGCAGAATAAATTAGCGTTAGCTTTCAACAGTGTTAAACTAATAAAATATAACAACATCAAGTTTAACTGCAGCGGAACAAGCAATCCATTAAAAGAGTCAAGTAGAGAATAAAATCTTATCTTTTATGATTTAAAAGGTTTTTCATGACTTTTATCGCTGGGACTCAGCTTAATAAATAATCCCCATCATCGAATCACCCCTGCACTACGGCCAAAGATATTCTTTAGTATCACGACCACAAATTATCCATGCACTACAGCCAAGGACATTCGTGTATTCATTAATGGTCATGATCATGCCAACAACTGTCCATCAATGCACTACGGGCCAATGACAACTTTTTCCACATCATTTGTAATATTACGGTAACGATTACAATCAATAATCCATAAATCATAATCATACCAAGTCCATCTATGCACTACAGGCCACAGATGACTTTCAACATAATATAAACATGAGGATGATGACAATGATATAAGAATTCAATAAAACAAGTTCAATAATTAATTTATCCAGGAACTAATAATGTCCAAATTGTCAACATGATACTGCTTTGTAGAGTAAAATTCAAGAATGATCAGAAGAATATTTCCATGAAAAGATACTGGATGAAGCGCAAATATCAAGGATATTCTACTAATTGCATGGAGTATAAAAGTTAAAACTTTAACCAACTAAGTTTAATAAATAATGGAATAACAAAAGAAATCACCATGCATAAATGCGATAGGCACAGACAGGCGAGTTATTCAACGAAATAATAAATAACGGAACCGGGCGGCGTAAAATGCACGACAGGATATTCCAACGAATAATAAAGAATGGAACCAAGTCCTACGTAAAACACACATGCATGGATGTTCCAAAGAGAATAATAATAAAGATTTTAACCGTGTCCTGTAAAACACACACACAGATAGGATGTTCCAACAGAATAATAATAATAAGACGGAACAAGGTTCTTTATAAAACACTGACATGTGATGTTCCAATGTAATAATAGAAGAATGTGACCAAGTATAGGGTAAATCACATTACAAAGTTATTCCAATGTAATAATAAGCAATGGAATAACAACAGCTTCTCTTCATGAATAAGAAAGAATAACACCCCTTACTTTAGTAGGAGATTGAATATCGCAGAGAGTGTAGTTCTGAGAATACTCTTCTTCTTTCTCTCTTATTCTCTCTATACTTCTCTCTCTATAGCTTGAATGAATTAAGTGAAAATAATGAAGCACTAGGCCTCTATTTATAGAAGATTTCTAGCTTAGCACTTGAAATGTGAAAAGGCAAGTGGCTTGACGACTAGTGATGTGAAAAGAAAAATGGTTTGACGCCTGTAATGTGAAACACCAAGTGGTTTGACGCCTGTAATGTGAAACGACAATTGGTTCGACGCCTGTTTAATGTGAAACGACAATTGGTTCATCGCTTTAATAATATGAAAACTAAGAAGTGGTTTGACGTCTGGTAAAGGTAATTACTATTGACGAAGGTAATTACTATTGACGAAGGTAATTATTATTGACGAAGATAATTACTATTAACGAAGGTAATTACTATTGACGAAGGTGATTACTATTGACGAAGAGACTCTTAGATGATGACATATGGGCCCCCCATAAAGTAACCAAACTTACCACAAACGTCTCATAATAGACTCTTTATATACATCAAGGATTGAATAAATATTATCAAAAATCATTTTATTTTTAATCAACACATATTTAATCTTTCAACAATTATTAATCATTTATAACTTGTCGTCTTAATTATTGATTTAATAATATAACATATTATACGATGATAATCTTGACAATAATTGAATCAATAATATAAGAGATATGATGCAGCAATTACTGTAGCAATAATTGAGTATAGCTGAGTGACTTCTCATGTAAGCATCAATAATCAAAATCGTGTGCTACTATGCAACCACGCGTATTACTGTAATTTTACTACCGAGTAGTTAAACAGTTTTAACGGTAAAACCTACGCCATTATTTTCATAAAGTATTTTTGTCGTTTTCTCAATTCGACAATAATTCATTATGGGGTCCACCAATGATTGTGTAGTCGTGCATTTAAATATTCCCCGACAAAAAGAATATTCCCCGACCAAACGAATATTTTATAACAACTTGCGTACTTTGCAAAATTTATAAATATTACCCATAACTATAACATTATATGAAATCCACACCATAATTTTAAAAAATATTTCGAGAAAATTAAATATTTATTCATAAAATCTGGGGTCTCACACAAAGTATCTAAATACTCACAAAATACGCTCGATAATATAGAGAGAGAAAGAGAGAAAACTTGTTTCTAGTGTGATTTTCAATTCTAACTAATCACACTATTTATAGAAAAATGCTTAGAATGCCATAGCAGACTAACCTGCTACCTAATGGCTTTACCTGCTACTATTCAAGCCTACCACTTTTGAAAATAAATTTCAGCACATTTCATTTCTCACCACCAAAAGTGGGGCCCATCATATTTTTAATAAAAATATTTAATTTTCGAAACTTCAATAATTCACAATAAATAGCCCTTTTATCAGAAAAATTTGAATCTCATGTCATTCCATAGGAAATTTAATTCTCTACAACTTTGTAAGTTTAAGTTTTTTCAAATTTCAAACGAAAAATGCCCAAAATCCATATACGGACGATTTTTTAATACCTCCATTCTGACAAAATACTGATAAAATACCTCAATATTAATTTCATCATTTATAACCACAATAAATATATCCATCATTTATATCCACATAAATAAATATTTCCTTATCATATAAATCAATAATTAATTATTCACAAATAATATTACAGAATCACAATAATGACAACCAGATCATTCCCAGGAAAGAGGGGGCTTTCCGATAAGGATTTCTCCTTACTGGCGCGCAATTAGGTGACCAAACCCCTTTTCTAGATAGAACTTCCTTAGACATTGCCCCAATAATGCTATCTAACAATATTATTCAAATAATATGAATTATTGATCCGATAATGGAGATATTGTCAGAATGACAATTATTGAAACAACAATAATATAAAATATCAATACAAAGATTATTGAATCAATAAAATAAAATATTGAATAAAGAAATCTTGTAACAATTATTAAGTATTGCCTTCTTACGTAAGAATCAATAATATAAAAATATCAGCAAAACCGGTGCTACTCTTTGTGCAACCACGCCAGACATCGTATTTTAACCACTTGGGTATTCCAACGATTATTAATTAACAATAACTACGTCGTTATTTATAAAAACTCAAACTTTTCATTTTCTTCATCCGACCGTTTTTTGTTATGGGGCCCACAAATGGCTACGTCGTTGTACGAATATTCCCCGACAGTAAGAATATTCCAAGACCAAACGAATATTCTCCGACAACAATGAATATTTTATAACCACTTGCTTATTTTGCAAAATTTGTACATTTCACCCATAACCAAAATATTATATCAATCTAACACCTTATTATTCACAATAATAAATAGAGGAAATTCGATTTTATTCATTAAAAAGTTGGGGTCTTACAAACTCTATCCAATTCCACTTCGAAAGTTGAGGAACCCTCCATCCATCGGAAATAATGTAGCTTTTGGTAAGTTCCCATTTTTGATAGCCATTGCATTAAAGTCACCTAGCAAGCTTTGTTCAGATAAGATCACATTTGAGAATGTTAAACATCTAGGTGTTTTCTCCATTGTGTCTGCAAATAGATTCTGGCATTGAAACTTGTCAGACACAACAATCTCTTCTTCTTTCTTCTCCAACTCATCGTACCATGGCTTCGAAGTTGTACTCACTTTTACGTAACAAGGAGTATTGCTGACGACGTGACTACCTAGCGGACAAGGTTTTGCAAATCTAACCGGATCCTTGAACTTTGGTGGAGAAGGCACTTGAGGAATTAATAACATCAGCTCGTCCTCGTTGGTACTCACAATTAGATCTTCACCGACCTTATTTTCATTATCCCCACTTGTCTCCTCTTTTTCAACATCTCGTGTCTCATCCAGTTATAGATTTGGTTCGGGCACTTCATCAATCTCAGAATCCTTGTCATAACACCAATTGTTTTGAGGACAGTTATTCAAGGCTTTGAGCATTTGATCCATCTGGTTCTGCAGATTTTGAATTGATATCTCTTGATTCTGAATTGACCGCTCTTGATTAATCCTCCTCTCCTCATTTGATGCTACGAACTTGGACAAAAAATCCTCCAACCTTGAATTATCTGTTTTAGTCTCGGAAGCCATGTATTGAGGACCATTGGTTGAGGTAGTGACAAGTTGTTCCATCCGATTATAAAAATTTTGGGTTAACAACTCTTTGTTAATCCTCATCTCCTCTAGGTTCGCTATGCCCTTCAATATTACATCCCTCAGATTTGGCTTTTCTTCTTGTGGCAATGGAGGTGGACATGAAAATTCCGGTGTGTATGTTGGATTTGGAGCGTAGTATTGGTCTTCATAAGTATCGTTCCCTGATGAGTCCGGGTGATACCCCCAAACTTGATGATAATTAGCATATATAAAATCGTTGAGGTATTCACCACTGTGTTGTCCCGGCCCAAAACTAACGGTGCATTGATGGCTCGGATGATTACCAGCATAATAATTGCAATTAACTGCTATCATTCGATTACGTTGGGCTACAACAACGTCCAACCTCCTCGAAAGTGTCTCAAGCTGCACTGATAATGTAGAAAAAGCATTAAGACCGTTAATCCCCGCTCCCCTTGGTTGAGTCATTCTCGTATACGGCCATTGATAATTAAATTCTGCCATGGTACCTGAAAAGAAAGAAAAATAGGAAGAGAATTAAATAAAAAGGAAAAAAAGAGTTTAAATTAAGACTAATTTGATTGCAGCTAATATTGGCAAAAAATATATTAACTAATTCCCCGGCAACGCCGCCAAAAACTTATTGGATAAAATCTAATTACGTACAACACGCAAGTATACGTGATCAACAAGTAATAAAGTGAAAGTAGAGTATCGTTCCCACGATGAATTATTAATACAAATTACCAATTACTAACTCTTAACCAAACTAATTTTATTTAAACAATCAATTTAAGATTAGGAATTAAATTATTTAATTAAACTAATTCTAATTACCACTAATTAAAAATTAGATTACGGAGATTTAAAATCACAACTTCACTTATTGCTTCATTTAAGTTAACACACTTCTCATCAATTATTTTCTATCCTGAATTGTTAATCAAGAACACTAAAGCATATAAAACCACCTCTCGAAGCATAATACTCATACTCACTTAAATCCACAGATGATAGAATTAAGCAAGACACCCTAATTAACTAATCCCTTATATCTCTATGTGAATTACAATTAAAAAGGATTTAACGCACAAGTTCTCTATAAGATTACATATGGCGTAAAGGCATATCTCTATCCTAAACACGAATCATGAATTCTAACTATGCAGAAATCACAAACACATGATATTATGATAAGATCTAAATCAATACTTCATCTCTCGAGTTCATATAGATTATCACGGTAATTGATGGCCAATCAATTAAAAAATTAATTCCAAATCACAATAGACAATCCTCACGATAGAACTTAATAATTGATAGCGAAGCATATTAAAATAAACTACACAATAAGATCCATTGTAATCTTAAACAAAGAATTAGTTCATGATTATTGAATTAAAATTAAGAATCCACAATTTAATAATCATTAAAAGACAAAGATAGAAGAAGATAGAATTCATTGTTTGCAGATTTGAAGCTCCCTCCTTGCTCCTACTTTGAATCTTCAATGGTCTCCAAGTTGCTTCAAACTCCAAATCTCATAAGAATCTAATCTATGTGATTCCTATCCTTTTATAACTCTCTTTATATGTCTTTAAGTCCTCTTGGAAGTCCTTGAGTCAATCGGATCAAAACAATCCTTCTAGAACTCAAATTTGGACAAAATTTGCCTTTTCTGCGCGTACCCCCGCCCCGACGGGGGTTTATCCTTGTAAAGGGCCCGCCCCGGCGAGCTAGGGGCCTATTTTCCAACTGGTATGCGCGCCCCGACAGGGGGTTTTGTGAAGAAAAATCCCGCCTCGACGGGGGTCCATTTTCTGCTCTGACGTCCTTTCGGAAAACGGCCATAACCTTTTATCCGAGAAGAGTTACGATTCCTGCCACTTATCAAATCAAAGATATCGACGAGCTCTACAACTTTTAGTCTTTGAGAATTGAGAAATAACGGACGGATGAAGGTTGAAATTGGACTGGAAGTGGATGCTATGCAAATGGCCACCCAAAATAGTGAAGTTCAACATCCGTTGGTACAAAGATCATAAATCTTGCATCCAAACTCTAATTAGAATGATTTAAGATATTCCGAAAAGCTAAGAAGAAGCTCTACAATGTAATCCAAGTTCCAAACCAAGAACATGAAATGAACATGAAAGCCCAAATGATATTTGAATTGTTTTTCTTTGCGATTTCATATCAATTCTTTGCAATCACAGCTCCCAAGAATATAATCTACAAAACGAACACAAAATGCAAGAAAAATAACTAAGAAACATGAGATTAAGCAAATAATTCAAGTAAAAGATACCAGATAAGTAGGTATAAAACATATTTATCACTGGCCTAGTTTGAAAAGAGTTTGAGGTCAGTCCCCTTCATGAAAAATCGATGTGGATGCCACCCCTTGTTGCTAGAAGAGGTCTTCATAAAGGTGGATCGGTCGGCCACACGGTTAAGTTGCCGAAGGCCAGAGTCCTTGGACTTTCCAACGGTGAACAAAACAAAGAAGAAGTCCAGGCCAGGGGTGATGCATGTCTCCTGACACATGGCTATAAAACTAATCAGGTGGATATACGAGTTCGACATTAGTTGTGCAAACCCAATTCCCATGAAACAAAGAAATGATGAGATGAACTCATGTAGGGGAAATCGAACCCCATACTTCAAGGCGTAGAGAGGGATGGCAACCCAATCACCTTCGGGTCGCCAGAACATCTTTTCGTTCGGTTCGGGTACCCAAAGTTTGTACTCTTTGGGGATATTGAACAAAGTACAGATATCTGATAGTTAGGAAGAGGTGATGGTAGATTTGGTATTGACATGGGAGAACTCCGTTTCTGAGAAATAAACATTTTGGATTTTGGCTTCGGTGCTAATTGGAATAGGAAGAACTAAAGGAGTGGCGATATCGGATGGTGGTGCCGGCAGATCGACTGGTACCAAGTCAGTGGCACCAATGGAGGTGGGAATAATAGTGTTATCGACGATAGAGGTTTGCTCAGTGGTAGGATCAACAATTAAAGCGAAAAAGGTAGAAATGTGAAGCTTTGGATGTCGTTCAGATAAATGGTTAAGGATCCTAATCCTAACCATATTTGAATAAGGTAACTCCAAAGGTAGTGAATGGATTGTATCCATCTTGCACCTTTTAAGGATATTGTGTTGGACCCAAATAATGGTAACTGCTATATTTTGGAGTTCTTATCCAACTCGGAAGTGGACTCTAAGGTGACGAGAATGGCTATAAATACAAGGCTAGACTACAATTAACAGGTAATACCCTTTTGAGCACTAAACACTAAAGCCTCTATTGTTAAACCTTGTAGAATTACCAGACTCATTCTCACAATTTGAGCTATCACCCGTAAGACAAGCCAACAAGCTTCGTGTGTGATATGTTACTGTGCAGGATTCAGCACGTAGATTTAGTGATTGGACGCGCCGGTGAAACTTGGCGTTAACATAAAGGTTCATGATGGGAAAATGAGAGTGAAAAAACAATTATTTAAGAAAATATAAGGACAGATGAATATATGACGGAGAGTGGTTCAATGACCCCGTTGAAAAAAAATAAGGCAAAATACACTTTTTTCACTTTGGCTATCGACTTATAAACATTTGGTCATTGAATTTTAAAAATATGCAATCAACCCATTGAACTAATAAAAATTTTAAGATTATACCATTCTTTTAAATTAATTGGATTTCTGTCTATTAATTATCTACATTGAATTTTTATAAAAATAAAAAATTTAAGAAAATGACATGGAAAAGAAATTAGTACAATCGTGGTAGTTCAAAATAAAATAAATGACATATCTGAAACAAAAAACAAAATATGCCAGTTTTTAATATAATGAATAAATTTTGAATTTTTTTATATTTTCATTTTTCTCTCTTATCCTCATTTTTTTCTTTTGAATTTAACTTTATCCATTTAATTTGATCAAACTATTCACTTCCTCTGAAATCTTCTAGATCCATCTCTAATTTTCATCAGATTTGATCAAACTATTCATCTCCTCTGAAATATAGTTCCAACCCGGTTAACCATTTTCTAACCCATATTTTATTCTAAATCCAAATCAAAAGTTCTTTCCATCCATATTTACATATTCAAAAAGCTCAACCACCCACCCCCACCGCACGTACCCACCCCACCTACCCCACCCCACTCCACCCCACCCCACACCCCAACCCTAACCCCCACCTCCACCTCCACCAAAAAAATAATATTATGTGATTATTTATACACCCCTTACCCCACCCCCACCCCCACCCCCCCCTCACCCCACCCCACCAAAAAAAAAATTATGTGAGATGTATACACCCCTTACCCCCCACCCACCCTAACCCACCCCACCCTTACTCCCACCCAAAAAAAATAATATTATGTGATTAGGTATACACCCCTTATCCCCCACTCACCCCACCCCACCCCCCAAAAAAATAATATTATGTGATTATGTATACACCCTTACCCCCACCCACCCACCCCCCACCCCCCTCCCCCATCCCCATCCCCATCCCCACCCCACCACACCAAAAAAATTATGTGATTATGTATACACCCCTTACCCCCACCCCAACCCACCCCACCCCCACTCCCCACCCCACCCCACTCCCACCCCACCCCTAAAAAAAATAATATTATGTGATTATGTATACACCCCTTACCCCCACACACACCCACACCCAAAAAAATTAATATTATGTGATTATGTATATCGCATAGCATTACTTAAGGAGCCTAAATTCCACCCCTTATATCCGTCTCTCTATCTATAGTATATATTAATTTTCTTTTAAAAAAAATTGTTTAAAAGTCAAAATATCTTAAAATGGTTAATATGGTTTTTAACCATAACCATATGGTTCCAACCCACATAACCCATATTAAAAATGGTTAATATGGTTTTAGTTCTTAAATGGAACCATAACCATATTTTGAAAACCAAAATCAACCCATAACCATATTTTGCCAGGCCTATATGATTGAGATATATAAATATGATTGAACTCTGGAATTTGTTCAAAAATACGATAATTTTGTGGGTAATCTTTGCAATTAGAAGATCTAGAGAAAAGAGAGATTGTCGGCGACGATGATACGATGTCTTCCGTTGAGCCTACGCAATTATTACACACCCGCTTGAGCACTTTTGGATTTTTTGATTCGATAATCCCTCTACTAAGTCCAAACAAGCTGCTTGTGGTAGCTCTATTTGCCCCATCTACTACCATGGATTATGTCCATTAAATAGAAGGACAAAGCAAACACAAGCAATATAAGAAGTTAAAGAAAAAGAATCCCATATTGAATTAATTATTTTTTCTTTGTAAATCGTTATTATATGTTGTGTGATTATGCTTGTTTGGGTCTCTTAAAAGAGTTTTGTGGTGGTTTTCTATACTTCTTATATGGATTTCATGGGTTTATATTCTGTTAACTTTTAGTTTTTTGGGATTTAGAAATTTGAGATGAAGATGGAATTTGAGTTTACTGATTTTGGAGTCTGGACAGATGTAAAACCCCAACTTTTTGAATAAAGATGAATTTTCTATAAATATTATTTTTGAATATTATGGAGTGAAATTGATATAATGTTATAGTTGTGGGTAATATTTATAAATTTTGCAAAATACATGAGTTGTTAGATATAATATTCGATTGGTTGGGAATATTCGCTTTTAACGGGGAATATTCGTACAACGACACAATCATTGGTGGACCTAGCGGAATTATTGTCGGATTGAGAAAACGACAAAAATACTTTATGAAAATAACGGCGGAAGTTTTACCGTTAACTGTTGAAACACCCGGTGTTAAAAGTACAGTAATACGCGTGGTTGCATAGTAGCACACGGTATTAATTATTGATGCTTACGTGATAAGTCACTCAGTTTTGTTGGTATTATTAATGTAATAATATAGAAAATCTTTTTATATAAAACAAAATACTTTTATAAAGTTATTCTATAAATAGAATATATTATATTCTATTATGCATAGTGTTGCATAGTGTCTGCATAGTGTTTTGTATAGTAAAATCTTTTTATATAAAACATAATACTTTTATAAAGTTATCTGTTTTATTAGACAATAATTAGAATATATTATATTTTATTATGCATAGTGCCTGCATAGTAAAATCTTTTATAAAGTTATTCATTTTATTAGATTATAAATAGAATATATTATATTTTATTTAAATGATTTTGCTTTAAATATGGACCGTCAGATTAAAGTAAATCAATCTGGACCGTTCATGAGTTAGTTACTATGCAGTCAATTTTTCTATAATTAGAAGCTCATTCTTTCATTATTTTCTTACGAATTCACTGAAACTCTAGAGAGATAAACTATAGAGAGAAAGAAGAAAGTATTCTGCTACTTCAGTACTTATATATCCAGTACTCTTCTTCTTAAGGTAGGAAATATTATTTGTTGTACTCGTAAGGGGTGTTATTCTTTTGTATTCATCAAGAGAACTTATGTTATTCCATTCTTTATTATTACATTGGAATAACTTTTGTCTATGCCGAGCTACCTATACTTGGTGACATTCTTCTATTATTCCGTCATTACTATTACATTGGAATATCACATGCATGCGTTTCTGGGGACTGATCTGTCTTTATTATTACATTGGAATATCATGTTTGTGCATTTCTGTAGAACTTTGTTTCGTCTTTATTATTATTCTATTGAATAACTTTTCTATCATCTGCAATCTGCATGCATGGTGATTTCTGTTGTTATTCCATTCTTTATTATTCGGTTGGAACATCCTGCGGTGCCGAATTTTGCCTGACCTGGTTCCTTTATTTAGTATTCTGTTGGAATAACTTTGTTTATGCTAATCTTGCATGCATGGTGATTTATTTTGTTATTCCATTCTTTATTATACTCGAGTTGGTTAAAGTTTTGACTTCTATTCTCCATGAAATTAGTGGAATATCCTTGATAATTGCGCTTCATCCAGTATCTTTTCATGGAAATATTCTTCTGAGCAGTCTTGAATTTTACTCTACAAAGCAGTATCATGTTGACAATTTGGACGTTATTGGTTCTTGGACAAATTAATTCTTGAACTTATTTTATTGAATTCTTATATCATTGTCACCATCCTCATATTTATATTTTTTTGAAAGTCATCTGTGAGTTGTAGTGCATAGATGGACTTGGTATGATTATGACCAGGGATTATTCGGTGTAATCATGACCGTAATGTTACAAATGATGTGGTAAAAGTCCTCATTGGCCCGTAGTGCATTGATGGACAGTTGTTGGCATGTTCATGACCATTAATGAATACACAAATATTCTTGGCCCGTAGTGCATGGATAATTGTGGTCGTGATACTAAAGAATATCCTTGGTCGTAGTGCAGGGGTGATTCGATGATGTGGATTATTTATTAAGCTGAGTCTCAGCGATAAAAGTGATGAAAAACCTTTTAAATAATAAAAGATAGTAGATTTTATTCTCTACTTGACTCTTTTAATGGATTACTTGTTCATTGCGATGAAACTTGATGTTTGTTATATTGTATTAGTTTAACATTTGTTTAAGGCTAATGATAATTTATTCTCGCATTATCTTAGTCATAATATTTCTTCTTTGGGCTAGTTGAGCTCACCTTTCTTTTTCACCGTTCTCTTGTGAAATGAGAATATAGTGAACGAGTCGAGGAACGGGTGATGGTCCTAGATGGTGCATTAGTAGTCCTCACTATTCGTGAAATAGTGTTATAATAATTGTAATGAGGACTCCTTTTGAGTTTGTATACTCTCTAGTAGACAATATTTGTATTCAAACTCACAGTTTATGTTTTGTCATATTGTAGATGACAGTTGTATTATTAAGTTGTATTTAAATTTTGTACCACGTATCTGCTGACTCAAGATGGGTGATGTAAATCGTTATTATATGTTGTGTGATTATGCTTGTTTGGGTCTCTTAAAAGAGTTTTGTGGTGGTTTTCTGTACTTCTTATATGGATTTCATGGGTATATATTCTGTTAACTTTTAGTTTTTTGGGATTTAGAAATTTGAGATGAAGATGGAATTTGAGTTTACAGATTTTGGAGTCTGGACAGATGTAAAACCCCAACTTTTTGAATAAAGATGAATTTTCTATAAATATTATTTTTGAATATTATGGAGTGAAATTGATATAATGTTATAGTTGTGGGTAATATTTATAAATTTTTTCAAAGTACGCAAGTTGTTATATAATATTCGATTGGTCGGGGAATATTAGTTTTAACGGGAATATTCAATGCAACGACACAATCATTGGTGGACCCTAATAATGGAATTATTGTCGGATTGAAAAAACGACAAAAATACTTTATGAAAATAACGGCGGGAGTTTTACAGTTAACTGTTGAAACACCCGTGTTAAAAGTACAATGATACGCTGGCGTGGTTGCATAGTAGCATGTGGTATTAATTATTGATGCTTACGTGATAAGTCACTCGATTTTGTTGGTATTATTAATGTAATAATATAGAAAATCTTTTATATAAAACAAAATACTTTTATAAAGTTATTCTATAAATAGAATATATTATATTCTATTATGCGTAGTGTTGCGTATATTATGCGCATAGTGTTTTGTATAGTAAAATCTTTTTATATAAAACAGAATACTTTTATAAAGTTATCTGTTTTATTAGACAATAATTAGAATATATTATATTTTATTATGCATAGTGCCTGCATAGTAAAATCTTTTATAAAGTTATTCATTTTATTAGATTATAAATAGAATATATTATATTTTATTTAAATGATTTTGCTTTAAATATGGACCGTCAGATTAAAGTAAATCAATCTGGACCGTTCATGAGTTAGTTACTATGCAGTCAATTTTTCTATAATTAGAAGCTCATTCTTTCATTATTTTCTTACGAATTCACTTTGAAACTCTAGAGATAAACTATAGAGAGAAAGAAGAAAGTATTACTTACTTGATGCTTATATATCCAAAGATTCTTCTTCTTAAGGTAGGGAATATTATTTGTTGTACTCGTAAGGGGTGTTATTCTTTTGTATTCATGAAGAGAACATATGTTATTCCATTCTTTACTATTTTGTTGGAATATCACATGCATGCGTTTCTGTGGGACTGATTCTCGCTGTTTTATTATTCTTTGGAATATCATGTTTGTGCATTTTACGCCGGACTGGTTCCGTTCTTTTTATTATTATTCTATTGGAATAACTTTGTCTATCTGAATACTGCATGCATGGTGATTTCATTTGTTATTCCATTCTTTATTATTCTGTTGGAACATCCCCGGTTTGCAAATTTACTTTGACACTGGTTCCGTTATTTAATATTCTGTTGGAATAACTTTGTTTATCTGGCAATCTTTGCATGCATGGTGATTTATTTTGTTATTCCATTCTTTATTATACTCAAATAAGTTAAAGTTTTGACTTCTATACTCCATGAAATTAGTGGAATATCCTTGATAATTGCACTTCATCCAAAGATGTTTTCATGGAAATATTCTTCCTCGAAAGCGATCTTGAATTTTACTCTACAAAGCGATATCATGTTGACAATTTGGGCGTTATTGGTTCTTGGACAAATTAATTCTTGAACTTATTTTATTGAATTCTTATATCATTGTCACCATCCTCATATTTATATTTTTTTGAAAGTCATCCGTGGTAATTCAGAGTGCATAGATGGACTTGGTATGATTATGACCGAGGATTATTCGGTGTAATCATGGCCGTAATGTTACAAATGATGTGGTAAAAGTCCTCATTGGCCCGTGAGTGCATTGATGGACAAATTGTTGGCATGTTCATGACCATTAATGAATACACAAATATTCTTGGCGCGTAGTGCATGGATAATTGTGGTCGTGATACTAAAGAATATCCTTGGCCGTAGTGCGTGGGGTGATTCGATGATGTGGATTATTTATTAAGTCGAGTCTCGTGATAAAAGTGATGAAAAACCTTTTAAATAATAAAAGATAGTAGATTTTATTCTCTACTTGACTCTTTTAATGGATTGCTTGTTCCGCTGTAGTTAAACTTGATGTTTGTTATATTGTATTAGTTTAACACTGTTTAAGGCTAATGATAATTAATTCTGCATTATCTTAGTCATAATATTTCTTACTGGGCTAGTTGAGCTCACCCTTTCTTTCACTGTTCTCTTCAGGAAATGAGAATATAGCTGGAACGAGTCGAGAAACGGAGTGATGGTCCTAGATGGTGCATTAGTAGTCCTCACTATTCTGTGAAATAGTGTTATAATAATTGTAATGAGGACTCCTTTTGAGTTTGTATACTCTCTAGTAGACAATATTTGTATTCTAACTCACAGTTTATGTTTTGTCATATTGTAGATGACAGTTGTATTATTAAGTTATATTTGAATTTTGTACCATGTATCTGCTGACTCAAGATGGGTGATGTAAATCGTTATTATATGTTGTGTGATTATGCTTGTTTGGGTCTCTTAAAAGAGTTTTGTGGTGGTTTTCTGTACTTCTAATATGGATTTCATGGGTTTATATTCTGCTAACTTTTAGTTTTTTGGGATTTAGAAATTTGAGATGAAGATGGAATTTGAGTTTACAGATTTTGGAGTCTGGACAGATGTTAAACCCCAACTTTTTGAATAAAGATAAATTTTCTATAAATATTATTTTTGAATATTATGGAGTGAAATTGATATAATGTTATAGTTGTGGGTAATATTTATAAATTTTGCAAAAGTACGCAAGTTGTTATATAATATTCGATTGGTCTCTGAATATTTGTTTTAACAGGAATATTCGTATAACGACACAATCATTGGTGGACCCTATTAACGGAATTATTGTTTGATTGAGAAAACGATAAAAAATACTTTATATGAAAATAACGGCGGAAGTTTTACTGTTAACTATTGAAACACCTTGTTAAAAGTACGATGTCTGGCGTGGTTGCGTAGTAGCACGAAATTATTAATTATTGATGCTTACGTGATAAGTCACTCGGTTTTGTTGGTATTATTAATGTAATAATATAGAAAATCTTTTATATAAAATGAATACTTTTATAAAGTTATTCTATAAATAGAATATATTATATTCTATTATGCATAGTGTTGCATAAATATTCTGCATAGTGTTTTGCATAGTAAAATTTTAATATAAAATGAATACTTTTATAAAGTTATCTGTTTTATTAGACAATAATTAGAATATATATATATTTTATTATGCATAGTGCTTGCATAGTGCTGCGTATAGTAAAATCTTTTATAAAGTTATTCATTTTATTAGATTATAAATAGAATATATTATATTTTATTTAAAAGATTTTGCTTTAAATATGGACCGTCAGATTAAAGTAAATCAATCTGGACCGTTCATGAGTTAGTTACTATATCAGATTAATTTTTCTATAATTAGAAGCTCATTCCTTCATTATTTTCTTACGAATTCACCAAACTCTGAGAGATAAACTATAGAGAGAAAGAAGAAAGTATTCTGCTTTACTTCAAAGACTTATATATCCAAGATTTTCTTCTTCTTAAGGTAGTGAATATTATTTGTTGTACTAAATAAGGGGTGTTATTCTTTCAGTATTCATGAAGAGAACTTATGTTATTCCATTCTTTATTATTCATTTGAATAACTTTTGTATCTGCCGAGCTACCCTATACTTGGTGACATTCTTCTATTATTCCGTCTTTACAATTACATTTGGAATATCTCACATGCATGCGTTTCTACGGGACTGATTCTGTCTTTATTATTATTCTTAGAATATCATGTTTGTGCATTTCTGTGGGACCGGTTCCGTCTTTATTATTATTCTATTGGAATAACTTTGTCTATCTGCAGTACCGCATGCATGGTGATTTCATTGTTATTCCATTCTTTATTATTCTGTTGGAACATCCTGCTTGTTTTAAATTTACTTTGACACAGTTCTCATTATTTAGTATTCTATTGGAATAACTTGTTTATGCGCAATCTTGCATGCGCATGGTGATTTATTTTGTTATTCCATTCTTTATTATACTCAATTGGTTAAAGTTTTGACTTCTATTCTCCATGAAATTAGTGGAATATCCTTGATAATTGCGCTTCATCCAAAGATCTTTTCATGGAAATATTCTTCCGAGCGATCTTGAATTTTTCTACAAAGCGATGATCATGTTGACAATTTGGACGTTATTGGTTCTTGGACAAATTAATTCTTGAACTTATTTTATTGAATTCTTATATCATTGTCACCATCCTCATATTTATATTTTTTTTGAAAGTCATCAGTGAGTTGTAGTGCATAGATGGACTTGGTATGATTATGACCGAGGATTATTGATTATGTAATCATGGCCGTAATGTTACAAATGATGTGGTAAAAGTCCTCATTGGCCCGTAGTGCATTGATGGACGATTGTTGGCATGTTCATGACCATTAATGAATACACAAATATTCTTGGCCGTAGTGCATGGATAATTGTGGTCGTTATACTAAAGAATATCCTTGGCGTAGTGCAGGGGTGATTCGATGATGCGGATTATTTATTAAAATCGAGTCCCAATGATAAAAGTGATGAAAAACCTTTTAAATCATAAAAGATAGTAGATTTTATTCTCTACTTGACTCTTTTAGTGGATTGCTTATTCACCGCAGCTTAAACTTGATGTTTGTTATATTGTATCGGTTTAACATCTTTGTTTAAGGCTAATGATAATTTATTCTGCATTATCTTAGTCATAATATTTCTTACTGGGCTAGTTGAGCTCACCCTTTCTTTCACTGTTCTCTTCAGGAAATGAGAATATAGCTGGAACAAGTCGAGGAATGGAGTGATGGTCCTAGATGGTGCATTAGTAGTCCTCACTATTATGTGAAATAGTGTTATAATAATTGTAATGAGGACTCCTTTTGAGTTTATATACTCTCTAGTAGACAATATTTGTATTCAAACTCACAGTTTATGTTTTGTCATATTGTAGATGACAGTTGTATTATTAAGTTGTATTTGAATTTTGTACCATGTATCTGCTGACTCAAGATGGGTGATGTATACCTAATTTTGGGGGCGTCACAGTTGGTATCAAAGCTTAGGGATATGATCCCTGGCTAAGATGTGAGACTAGAACTAGGAGGGGAGAGACGGGGAATTCTTTCGCTAGTATGACCTACTTAAATTTATTTTGTATTTAAATTGGTTGGTCAGAGTTTAGAGATAATATGTTACATGTCAACTAACCCTTGTTTTGTGGCGATGTCTGAAAATGACATCCGAGAATGTTGAGAATAGCAATGGAGCACAAGAGACCTGCTTGAGTCTCCACATATCAATAATCGATAATAATGTGCATCAGGAAGGCGACAATCCTCATGCAAAAAAAAACACGGACCAAATAATGAATGATGGATTATTCAGAGGCTTTATGCAATTCATGCAACATCAGGCGAGAGCGACTCCTGTCCGAAATATAGGTGGAAACACTGGAAATTCTCGGACGGTCACCGCTAAATAGTTCAAGGAGCTGGGACCAACGGAGTTTATTGGAGAGCCACAACCACTTAAAACGGAAGCATGGATAAAGCAGATCACTAAGATATTTGATGTCTTGGGATGCTCCGAGGAGAAAAAGGTTCCCTTCGCCACCTTCTTGTTGCGTGAAGAGGCAGATTACTGGTGGGAATCTATAAAACGTACCCAGCCTGACGCACTCAAGATGTCTTGGGAGAAGTTCCAAGATCTATTCAATGACAAGTACTTTCCCGAAAGTATTTGTCACATGAAAGAAGCTGAGTTTATGAAATTGGAATAAAACAATATGACCGTGTCGCAATACAAGGCTAAATTTGTGGAGTTATCCCGGTTTGCATCCCATTTGGTCGATAATGAGGAGCGAATGACGCAAATGTTTTTAAGAGGTTTGAAACCGGAGATACGTCAATATCTTATTTCTCATAAACTGTGTTTGTACTCAGATGTTGTAAATAAGGCTCAGTTATTGGAGCGCGGTAACGAGTCAACGCAACCAAGAGAAAGCAACCGACAGCATGAAAATACCAGTGGTATCAGTCATCGAAACGGTGACAACAAACGTGGAGGGAATCAACATGCCAGAAATGGTAACCACTTCTATGGTAATCATGGCCAAGACAAGAAAATGGACTTTCAAGAAAAGGAGATTCAACAATGATGGAAGGACGTCGACCAACACCGTTGTTAATGAAGGAGAACGACCACCTATCATATGCTTCAAATGCGGAGGGGAGGGACACATCAGTCCAAACTGCGGGATGTCGTCCAAAGCATGTTATAATTGTGGAAGAGAAGGTCACTTAGCCTGATTTTGTCATTCACCAGAAGACAAGTTCAAATGGAGATGGAGGCACCAAAGGTCGTCCTAGAAAAGCTAAAGCCGTAGTCTGAGGGGAGCGTTTGTTGTGACCTCCCAAAAAACAAAGAACCCGAATGAGGTCATCACGGGTAAGCTTATCATAAACTCTAGCGAAGTCTATACCTTATTTGATACTGGTTCTACCCATTCTTTTATTTCTCCTACTTGCGCTCAACGATTAAATTTGACTCCGGAGAAATTAGACTTTGACTTATCTATAAAAACTCCGTTGGGAGAAACCTTCATTACATCCACGGTTTATAAGTCTTGTTTGGTTCAAGTTGGTTCCCACACATTACTTGTCGATCTTATTTCATTGAAAATATTTGCATTTGATGTAATTCTAGGGATTAATTGGTTAACTACTCATCATGAAAAAATTGATTGTTTTCATAAGGTTGTTAGCTTTCATATTCCTAATCAACTTATTATGAGAATTCAAGCAACCAAACCATTAAAATCAATCACTGTCATCTCAAGCCAAAAAGCTATTCGTTTATTGAAAAACGGATGTCAAGCTTTCTTAGCTCATGTCACGGATCTAAACAAAAATACGTCAGTTTTGAATGATATTTCTATTGTTAATGAATTTCCCGACGTATTCCTCAAGAACTTCCCTGGCTACCCCTCAGGCGTGAAATTGAATTTTGTAACGACCTTGAACCTAGTACAAAACCTATTTCCAAAGCCTCATATCGAATGGCTCCTATTGAACTTCAGGAGTTAAAGATCCAACTACAGGAATTGTTAGACATCGGTTTCATTCATCCTAGTACTTCTCCTTGGGGTGCTCCTGTTCGATTCGTGAAAAAGAAAGATGGGAGTATGCGACTTTGTATTGATTATCGGGAGTTGAACCATGTCACCATCAAAAATAGGTACCCATTGCCACGTATTGATGACATGTTTAACCAGTTGCAAGGAGCCAAATTCTTTTCAAAGATTGATCTTCGTTCTGGATATCACCAATTGAAGATTAGAACCGATGACATTCCAAACACGGCTTTCAGAACTCAGTACGGGCATTATGAATTCCTAGTCATGTCCTTTGGATTGCCTAATGCTCCAGCTGCCTTCATGGATATGATGAATCGAGTATTCAAGGAATATTTGGATCACTTTGTGGTCATCTTTATTGATGACATCCTCTTATATTCCAAAACCCATGAAGATCATGAGCAACACTTGAGGCTGATACTCCAAAAGCTTCGTGAATATAAGCTTTATTCCAAGTTGAAGAAATGCGAGTTCTGGCTTGAGCAAGTAGCATTCTTTGGGCACATGGTATCAAGTAATGGAATATCTGTTAACCCAACAAAGATTGAAGCTATTCAAAGCTGGGAGAAACCTAAATCAGTGACCGAAGTACGTAGCTTTCTCGGCTTAGCTGGTTATTATCGGAGATTCGTAGAAGGGTTTTTTCAAATTGCTACTCCACTAACTCAGCTGACTCGGAAAGATACAAAGTTCGGTTGAAGCTAGGAATGTGAGAAGAGTTTTCCAGAACTAAAGAGGAGACTCATTTCAGCACCTGTTCTGACAATACCATCTGGTTCAGAGGGATTTGTCATCTATAGTGATGCTTCGGGCAAAGGGTTAGGATTTGTTCTCATGCAACATGGGAAAGTCATAGCCTATGCCTCACGACAACTCAAAGAATATGAGAGGAATTATCCTACACATGATCTAGAGTTAGCAGTTGTTGTCTTTGCACTAAAGATTTGGAGGCATTGCTTGTATGGGAAGAAAGTGGAGATCTTTAGGGATCATAAAAGCCTCAAATATTTCTTCACTCAAAAGGAACTCAACACGCGACAACGACGTTGGCTTGAACTGTTGAAAGATTATATCATACCATCCAATACCATCCTGGAAAAGCAAACGTGGTAGTTGACGCATTGAGTAGAAGATCATATGCAAGTGCAAATACGATATTGTCAACGCAAAGGCCCATTTTGTGTGACTTGAAAAGGATAGAGATAGAGTTAAAGACTCCAGGGACCCATGTGATGTTGGCAAATATACGAGTAGAACCGACTTTAATTGATAAAGTTAAAGTTGCTCAAGCTACAGACCTGGAGCTGATGCGTATGAGGAAGAAAGTGCAAGAAGGTGCTATGTCGGAAGCAAGAATTGATGAAGAAGGAATACTTCGAGTCAACTCTAGACTTTGTGTTCCTAACGACCCTAATTTAAAGTATAAAATCATGATGGAGGCGCATAACACACCGTTTGTAATCCATCCCGGGAGTACCAAAATGTATCATGATCATTTCTTTCGTCCGAGGGAAACTTATACATAGATCTCGTAGAAGGGGGGAGGATGAATAGATCCTTTTTCATTTTGATCAAATACTTTTCAAGATTTTATTAGTTGCTAAAAGCTATGAGCATTCTGATTTAAGTATCATCCTCGACAAACATAAGAATCTTTTCTATTAAGACTCAAATGTCCTTGACTAAGTAAAAGATTCCCTTCATTGATCCCGATATTCATAATAGATCCTTTTTATTTCAAATACTTTTCTAGTTAATGTTCATATTTAAGTATATGACAAACATAAGAATCTTTTTGAGTTTAGTTAAGTAAAAGCCCTTCAGAATATTCATAATCATACATACATTGTTCGTTTATTAGCGATTTAGCGGTAGAACATAATGTAAATTATAGACATAATGTAAAAGACACAAAGGGTTTTAAGTGGTTCGTAGACTCAAGCTCCTAATCCACTCTTCCGCTTTCAACTAGCGTGATTTCCACTAAGGAAGGGCAAGACCACAATCTCTACGATTTCTTCAAGGCCAAGTGAGCCTTGGGACTTTAGTTCACTAAGAACTCTTCAAGGCCAAAGAGCTTTGGGACTCCTCTAGTTCCCTAGAACTCTTCAAGCCCAAAGAGTTTGGAACTTCGCTTTAGTCCCTCCGACAAGGACCCTTTGGCCCTGCTTTATTTAGTCCCTCCGGACAAGGACCCTCTTGGCCCTGCTTCATTTAGTCCCTCTGGACAAGGACCCTCTCAGGCCCTGGCTTCGTTGAGTTGTTTGTTTGTTGTTGTTGGAGTCGATGCTGAGCTGCTAAGATGTCTTCATGCTCTGAACATCTTCTATCCTTAGCAGCTTGGCTTGATCATCCTTGAAGAGCAGTTGAGTGTTGCATGATGCTCAGCTTCTTAGGTTGCTCAACTACTCCGGATGACCCCTTGATGAACCGCCTTGAAGATCATTCTTCTTGGTACTTGATGACTGCACATGAGAGGCTTCTAAGATGACTGTAAGCTCTTCTGTAAAGTACTTAGAAGCTTTCTCATGCTTGACACCAAGATGGCTTTTGTGATCTCCCTTCTTGCTACTCGATGCCTTCTCATGATGGACTTGCTAAGATGACCATAAGCTCTTCTCTATTGTACTTAGAGTCTTCCCATGATGGACATCCAGATGGCATGATGCTCTCTTTTCTCTCGGCCGTTCAGAACACTCTTCATGTAGTAGAACTCTCACTTCTACATAGTAGAACTCACACTTCTACTTCTTTCTTGATCTAACTTCTGAGAGTTCTTGGTGGATCATAGAGTGAGCCTTCGGACTCACTATCACATGGTTTAGATCAGTCCACCTTCTCTCCAAAACTGACAACTCCAGCACCCATGGATCTTTGAAGCACTTTCTCATTAATACTTCTTCCCAATCCTTCCGTTGGAAAGTAACCGTTGAAGGCTATTCAAATATCTTCATAGATCTCAAGTTGCTTGATGTAGACTGCTTGATGTGACTTGTCATACTTTTTCCGATGTCAGCAGCTACTATTTCACCTACCTCGCCGATGTATCACTTTTATGTCTTGGACAGGTCGAAGACTTTACTTCTTCTGATTTCTTGATCAGAGGTTGTCCTTTTGCATCGATGCTCTCAATAAGCACTTGTCCAAATGTTACCCTTCAGATTGAACCGTTGCCAATGCTTCATCCTTCGTGTATTCAAACTCTACAATTCTGATGCATGTCTTCAAGGACCTGATCGTAGTGTCTTATTAATTGTTGCTCATTGACTCATAGAGCTAACACTACGATCCTGAAGAGTGTTGATTGGATCTTCAATGTAGAACACCTCTTCCTTGTATTGTGCAGCCCTTCAATACTTCTATTTGCTTCGATCGTTCTCGAGATCATCGATGGCCTAATTCCTTGCTCTGGTCCCCTTCTGAATATCAAGACACTTCAGATTTGTGGCGCGTCCAGCTTACTTTCTCTTGGTGATCTTCCGCTCACTTATCATCAATGAACTGACCCTGCACTTAATCAATTTAGCCTTGCTTCTTCGTGAAGTCGACCAAGATCTCGGTTCACCTTCCATCAGTTCCTTCTTTGTTTAGCAAACACTACGATCTTGTTTGCTTCCAAGATCGTTGTCTTCTTTACACTTGATAGCTACTACATAAGCTGACTTTCCTTTGTCAGCTTCTGAAGTCTTCTTTGGATCTCCTTGTGGAAGACTTCATCACGAATGGCCTTACACTTCAATCTTAATGCTGATTGGGTTTGTGCTGAGATCTTTTGTTAGCCTGCATGCCATTCGTTGAGTGCTCTCTGGTTCCCTTTCTGTGGATTGCATCTTTGCTGTGCAAACCAGAGGTTTTGTGCCTTTGGATATTCTGGGAGTGCTCATTCTTTGAGAACCGTATCTTCTCTACGATTCTGACTTGGCGTTGTGAGCACTTTTGTTGGAGTCGTAGTTCTACACTCTACGATTCAGCTTTGGCTGTGCAGACACTAAGATCCTGAGATCAGATCTTAACACTATACGATTTCTGCCTTGTGCTTGTTGTCTTCATCTGATCTTGCCCGACTACGATCTCTGTATGCACTTAATGGACTCTATGAACTCAGAGTGTAGTCTACGATCCTTGACTTGGCTTCAGCATCACTAGGCTCTACGACTCGGAGTGTAGTCTACGTTTCGGACATGGCTTCGGCAGATGATCGTTCGGCACTTAGGCAAGCTATCTCTACGATTCTGAACATGACATCCTCAGCACACTACGATCCCGAGGAAGCTCTTCTCGATACACTACGATCCTTCTTCATTTCCCCTAGCAGTCTACGAACTCCGAGATCTACTATCTTTCATACTCCTATTCTGCCTCGATAGCTCCCAAGTTAACCTTGACTCACCTAGCAGACTACGACTTACTCGTGCGGTGGTTTCGACGATCAGACTAGCCTATCTATTACATCATAAGATCAACCTAACAAGCTTGATCTTTCTATATTTATAGTCCTTGTACATCATTTCTTTTTAAGGACTTTACAAAGTTGTTTTGCTCATGTAGGATCAACCTAACATATTTGATCAATTCATTCTAAGTCCTTGTACATATATTTCTATTATCTATCAAAGGACTTTACAGCTTTTCTTAATGCAAGCATACTTGCATATTATTCATTCATATATATATATATCATAATCAAATCATATATAAATAGGAATAGCATTCACATGCTTATTCCTGACAATCTCCCCCTATTTGATTATGACAAAAACAATAAGTGCATATGCATGTTATGAATGAATCTTATATACAAAGAAGCAGCTTGTATTTCTAAAATAGTTAATCATGAATGTCATTTATATTGATATGGCAATTTATACATTAAGACATTCTACATCCTGGATCCAGAACACATTCCTAACAGATTAGAGATGTACCTCCTTGGCTCCTTGTGTTTCCAAGATGCTTGTTGATCAGCTACTCATCTTTTTCTGCTTCTTGCTCTTGCTCCCCCTCTGATGATGACCTTCTATCTTTGCTTGGCTCCCCTTCATCACCTTTCTGATCTGGCTCCCCTTCAGCTTCTATGATTTTGGTATCATCATCTTCAGGCTCCCCCTCAGATGATGATTCTTTATCTTCTGCTACTATCTTCTTCTTTGGCTTCTTCTCCCTTAACCCTCTGCTCTTCTTTGAGTTCCTTTTGCTCCTCTTCTTTCTTTGCCTCTTTTTCTCCCCCCTTTTGTCATCAATCATTTGAGAGAGCTGCTCCATGTTGGACATAAGTTGCCCATCAGGTAGGAGGAATTTGCAACTCAAAACTTTAGTTCTTCTTTGCCGAGCTCTCAAGTTACATGTAGAGAAGGACTGTTTCAGATCGTCAATCTTGTCAGAGAGGGCTTCGATCTGCTTTGCATTGGCCTCCTGAACTTGTAGAGCTACTGCCTTCAGATCTTGGATGGCCTTCTGATAGATGTTATCTCTCTCTTAGAGTTTGAGAGATACATCAGCCAAGATAGCTTGAAGCTTGTGCTGGAAAGAATCATCTCCTGCTGTTGTCTGCTTCTGTGATTCTTCAGTGAGCATAGATATCTTCTTGCTTAGATCATCAGAGCTCTTCAGTAGTTCCTGCTCCAAAGCAGTTTGATCCTCTTGATTGGTAGCTTCAGGTTGAGCAATGGATTGGACTCTACGATTTTCATCTTTGGACAGAGTTTCAAATGTTTGGATAATCTAAACAATCGTGGAGTTCCAATTGCTTATGGAGGATGATGGAGTGACTGATAGCAGTGCTTGATCATAAGGTGGCTTTTGAGATTGGGCTTGAACACCATAAGTCGTAGAATGAACAGACTCTACGATCAGCTCCTTGGTCATAACCCTTCTTCCTTCAGAATCTACTCTACGATCGTAGGGGATGTAGAGGTTTTTAGCTTGTCGATAGACCTTGAAGTGAGGTTGGTTGGTTATCACCTTGGTAGCATAGGTTTTCGCCCTTGGGAAGTTTTGGGCTACCAGTTCCATGCTTGGAAAAGTCTTGTAACACCAACTGAAGGAGCTTCCATCCTTTTCAGTGTGGGCCTTGAGCCATGGCATCCACTGGAAGAACCATCTTTCTGTGGGAGCATCCGTCGTAACATTTGATACTTCTCTCTACGATACTTCACAAATCTCTTTCGAGAGAGGAACTGGATAATCTTCTTGTTCGCCTCGCTTTCGAGGTGCGTAACCGTAATCTCCTTTAATCTCTTCTCTCTCGAGCCTAACTTTCTTTCTTGATTATCTTCAGGGAATTCCTCTAGTCGCATTTCATTATCGTAACCTTCTTCAAGATCTTCAATGTAAAAAAACTTTCGTCAATTTCATTATCGTAACTATCTTCAAAGAAGTTTTTCCTTAGATTCTTCTTCTTCACTGCTGGCTTCTTCTTCAGCATCTTCTCCTGGGGATACAGATTCATCATCACTTAATTCAATGATGGCATTTGATTGGCTGCTGTTCCTTTTGGAGGCAAACTGGGCTTGCAACCTGTAGCTCTTCCTTTTACGTGGAGGTTCAACTATTGGAGAGACAGACTCTTCTTCTTCTTCTTCTTCTTCTTCTTCTTCTTCATCTTCTTTGACTCCTCTTGCTCATCAGATAAACTTCTTTGGAGAACAGCACTGGCAAGAGCAGATTCTTGTTTCTTGGACTCATCACTTCATGGGTCATCATGAGAGCTTTCAGGATTGGAGAATACATTTTCATCTTCTTCTTGAGCAGTATTTTCTAACACATTCTCTGGGCTTGTTGGGGCAAGCTCTTCTTCTTCAGACACAGCATTACTTGTCCTATCATCTTGGGTTTCTTCTTTATCATCAGAATGACTGCTCTGAGAATCAGCCATTGGGTTTTCTTCATCAGCAGTTGTTGCACTTTCTTTCATCACATCAGCTTCACTTTCATTTCTGGATGCTGACTGTGGGGATTGGACCACATCTTCTGTTTCTTTCTCTTCTCCTGACTCTACGTCCCTTTCTTCAGCAGATGCATTGATTTGAGAAGCTAAGGCTGGTTTGTCATCCACCTTAGCTTTCTTCTTGATCGCCTTGAAGCAACTTCTTCGCTTCTTTTTTTGTGGTTTCAGTAGTTTGGGCCTTTTCTTCCTTATCCTTGTTCAAGGAGGAGACTCTCCTTGGTGGGGCCTGGGCTTTATTCACATTACCAGCTCTTTTCACCATTTTTGATTTCTTCTTGGCTGGTGTGATTTCAGCTGCTGTAGAGTCATCAGACTCAATGCTCTTTATCTTTACTGTCTTCCTCTTCTTTGCAGAGGCTCTACTGCTGCTCCCAGCTATCAGCCTCTTGTTCTGCTTTGGGTTCTTCTTCCAGTTTTCAAATAACTGTGGAGACATTACTTTGTGCACATTCAGGGCTTCTCCCTCATCATCCTTGATCTTATCCCCTAGCTTTTTCTTCAGTGTGATACTCAGCATCCTCCCATGAAATACCTTGGTCAGGGGCTTCTTCTCAGCCTTCTCTACCCACTTGGAGATCTGATCAAACAAGATAGCTCCAAAGTTGATTTGTTTCTTCAAAACTATTGCTGACATGATTTTTAACTGCTGGTCAATCACTGTGTCATGTGCAGTGTTCTTACACAGTATGGACTTTCCAACTATTTCAGCTAGGAACTCATACTCTTAAGGAAATTCCTTCTTCTTCATGTCTTTGAAGCTAGGGTTTCTTTGGTATCCCATCAACTCCTTTGCTTGCTCGATGTTGACATCTTCAAGGTTCTTTAGCCCTTGGCTAGGGAAACCTAGGCATTGATTAAGGTCCAAAGATTTCAGCTTCAGAATCTGACCTTTAACCTTGGTAGAAAGAGTTCCAGAGTTTATGGAGACGTTTGAGTAGAACTCCTTAACCAGGTCAATGTATACACGAGTACTTGCCTCGAGACATTCTGAAAACCCAGCTTCCTTTACGAGTCTAAGTATGTCCCTGAACTTCTTCTCCGATTTCTCAAACGATTTGGTTCCAAGTTGAATGCCGGTGATAACTTGCCAGTTCTCCATTTGAATAGTTCGAAGACTGTGGGTGTTTGATTTAGAGAGATTTATGTGAGATGGTATCTTTCGTTGGTAAGGCTCGGGGTTAATCGATTTTATTCTTGAAAAGCTTTCTAGGGTTTTGAAAATGGGAGGGAGAAAGGTTCGATATCTTTTGATAACTGTCTGCAGATTTGAACTTGTCTTTATGGCAGTTCCTTCTAACCCTGCATACTCAGTGATGTGTCAACTGTCCATTGGTTACACGTTGCCCAGTAATGAGCTGTAACTCCCCACAACTTTTTAGTTATTAGAGGAGTGGACGTTTAATTGATGTGGCTTTGACCGTTGACCTTTTGATTCATAGAGTAACATGATGAGATAGCTATAGACTCTACGATTTCCTTTGTTGACTCAATGATCAACTTCTAAGAGATGCTATAGTGGATGGCTTTGTCTTTCCTCCTTTCTTCGATGCAGCATAGCTCAATCACTGATGTATTCGAACTTATCTCCTCAACTTGAATGGCTTAACAATTGTCTCATTCTTTATTGCTCCTTGTGAACTAGAATACCCTTTGGTAGGACTACGATCGTTGAGTTGACTTCTTCTGTCGCTGAGGTTGCACTACGATCGTTTAGATAGCATTACGATCGTTGAGTTTGTACCACAATCGTTTAGTCCTCTTCAAGTTCAACTCTACGATTGTTAACTGACTTGGTTCTTTTGAGATGAACTAGATCAAACATTCCTTCTGGATAAGGTAGCTCAGGAAGGGCCAACCTCTTAGAATGATCTAAGGGTCAGGTTTGTCCCTGAGGCGCTTTCTAAATGAAATACTAAAGCAGTGATTTTCAATGACATCTCATTAGACCTTTTCTGATGGGGAGGTCTTTCTCTACCACTCGGATATCTCGCATTCATTGAAATCGTGGTGTCCTTCGCTTTCTTACACTACGATCATGTGGTTGATCGTAGAACTTCACGATTATGGATTTGGTGGTCAAGGGTTATCGTGAGTACGCTTTTGAGACGCTCCTACCGACTATGGATCTTTATTTGGTTCATCGACCACAAAGTTTTGGGACTCAGAGTGGTACATCTCTTCCGTGTTTAATAGTGTTGTTATTCCTTAAAAGATCACCGCTCCCCATTGTTGATGTTGTCTTCTCGAGATAGATGTGATTCCTTCTTCATGTTCATTTGAAGGTCAGCCCAAAGATTCCTCCTTCCGATTGGAATCATCATCGTTGCTTAGTTTTCCTTGTATCGTAGAGATGAGTATTTTCGTGATTAATCACTCTACGATCATTTGACAAAGACTACTCTAAAGTAGTCTTCTTTGATCCTTTGTTTTGAGAAGTTCTCTCAGAAAGAACTCCTTTTGTCTTAAGCTCAATGATCTTCTCATTGTGAGCTTTCCTCGAGGATTCTTTTCATAAAGCGTGTCTTTCTTGATATGGGCACATAGAATCCTCTTTATCTTCTCATTGCATGGCATGCTCCCATATACATATTTGCGTACCATGTGAGCTCCATTTCGCTTAGCTCGTGAGGGTCTTTAAGGATAGGCTTGACAATTAGGAACCTTATCGCACTCATCTCTCGAACCGCCTTTAGCCTTCTCACCGGATGAGTCCTATTGAATGAAGTCTTCGCTTCAAAGATTCCTTAGTGTGGTCGACCGACCAAGTACCGCAGTTTAAGTATATTTCTACTTTTGGTCCCCATGTTTGAATGGGTCCCGCTAGGTTAGTTTTCTAAACCCTGCTCCTCTTAATCGGATAATCATCATGTTTATCACCAATGTATATATTCATGCATGCAACTATCTTGAGATAATACATTTTTGAGATGCATGATGGTGAGTGTGTGTAGGATTTGACAATATAAAGACACACACTCTTTATCTATGATGGTTTCATCATTTACTGGGCTATGTTCACAATGTTTAAGTGTTCACAGAGTGTGAATCAACTCTACGATTTATGAGTATCTAGTTGATTTATGGATGTGATCAGCTTTCTACAAATCAAGCAGATCCTCTTGTGAATCGATCATTCTCTCGTGTGTTGTCAAACACTTAGAACATAGGCTTGTACATACATACTAAAGCACATCAAAGAATGATTACTTAACATAAAAAATTTGGTCTCAGGATACTCTTATGATCTATTTCAGATTTTCTTCAAGATGTCATCTTCAACCTAAAACTTGGTTAAAGAGAAAGTTTGTAGACATTTGAATTTTCCATCTTCAGACTACTTTCTCTCTTCACCTTTTTAGGTAGATTATGACTTCTTGACAGAATACTGTCATAGTTCATAGGATGGTGCAAATATGATGTATACATTAATAATGGTGAGGAACCGTACCTTTTTACTGTCAGTTTCTTAACAGTCATTTACCTTAGATATACTGAGTTCAGGTATTGATGTGCATAGCTTTTACTTTTGCTCCTTTCAGCTTAATGCTCTTGTTAGCCTTTCATCAATCAGTAGTGTTCTTGAAGATGTAGATCAAGAGAATCGTAGCATTAAGATCTTTGACATCTTTGAGTTTACAAAGATAGCACCCAGTTGTTGGTTGGTCACTCATGAGTTTGAGAATATCTTCTTTCTCCTCTCGATCAGCATTTCTTAGTACGCGTGACCTCTTCATCTTTCAGACTGATGAATGCTTTACTCTTTGTCACTGATGTCTCTTGCTCTCTTTCTCTCGTCTGGTCGTCAGACTACAAGATTGATCGCAGTTAGGATTGGTCTTGTTGATATAGCAATCGATTTATATGGACTAATCTGAGTAACTTCAGTGTGTATACACATTTTTACCTATACACAATATTTCCAACGTGTGAGCTCTTCTCATATATAACAAGTTACTTACTACTAAACTAAGTTTGGAACAATGTTAGTGCCTGGGATCAGACTCAAAGTGATTAGCTTTTGAATATAGCATGAGAACCTGCTCTGATACCAATTGTTAGTTCCCAGAGGGTACAATAGATCTGCAATGGGGGGGTTGAATAGATCCTTTTTATTTATACACAATATTTCTGGTTAATGTTGTATTGTTCATATTTAAGTATATGACAAACATAAGAATCTTTTCAAGCATAGTGGAATAAGTAAAAGATTCCCCTTCATTGATATATTCATAATCATACATACATTGTTCGTTGGGTTAGTTTAGTTGTAAGTAGTTAGAACATACATAACAGTTATAGCAGTTATAGACATAATGTAAAAGACACAAAGGGTTTTAAGTGGTTCAGAGACTCAAGCTCCTAATCCACTCTTCTGCTTTCAACTAGCAGGATTTCCAATAAGGAAGGGCAGCACCCTGAATCTCTACGATTCCTTCAAGGCCAGCAACCTTGGGACTTTAGTTCACTAAGAACTTCTCAAGGCCAGCAGCCTTGGGACTCCTCTAGTTCCATAGGAACTCATCAAGCCCAGCAGGCTTGAAACTTCGTTTAGTCCCTCTGGACAAGGACCCTTTGCCTCGCTTTGTTTAGTCCCTCCCGGACAAGGACCCTCTTGACCCGCTTCATTTAGTCCTCCGACAAGGACCATCTCAGCCCCGCTTCATTGAGTTGTTTGTTTGTTGTTGTTGAGTCGATCTTTGAGTCGCTAAGATGTCTTCATGCTCCGAACATCTTCTATCCTTAGCGAATTGGCTTGATTATCCTTGAAGAGCAGCTTGAGTGTTGCATGATGCTCACTTCTTAGGTTGCTCAACTACTCCTGATGACCCCTCGATGAACCGCCTTGAAGATCATTCTTCTTGGTACTTGATGACCGCATACGAGAGGCTTCTAAGATGACCGTAAGCTCTTCTGTAAAGTACTTAGAAGCTTTCTCATGCTTGACACCAAGATGGCTTTTGTGATCTCCCTTCTTGCTACTCGATGCCTTCTCATGATGGACTTGCTAAGATGACCGTAAGCTCTTCTCTATTGTACTTAGAGTCTTCCCATGATGGACATCCAGATGGCATGATGCTCTCTTTTCTCTCGGCAGTTCAGAACACTCTTCATGTAGTAGAACTCTCACTTCTACATAATAGAAATCACACTTCTACTTCTTTCTTGATCTGACTTCTGAGAGTTCTTGGTGGATCGTAGAGTGAGCCTTCGGACTCACTATCACATGGTTTAGATAAGTCCACCTTCTCTCCAAAACTGACAACTCCGGCACCCATGGATCTTTGAAGCTCTTTCTCATTTATACTTCTTCCTAATCCTTCCGTTGGAAAGTAACCATTGAAGGCTATTTAAATATCTTCACAGATCTCAAGTTGCTTGATGTAGACTGCTTGATGTGACTTGTCATACTTTTTCTGATGTTGCAGTCTACTATTTCACCTACCCTGTCAAATGTATCACTTTTATGTCTTGGACAGGTCGAAGACTTTACTTTTTCTGATTTCTTGATCAGAGGTTGTCCTTTTGCATCGATGCTCTCAATAAGCACTTGTCCAAATGTTACCCTTCAGATTGAACCGTTGCCAATGCTTCAGTCTTCATGTATTCGAACTCTACGATTCTGATGCATGTCTTCAAGGACCTGATCGTAGTGTCTTATTGATTGTTGCTCGTTGACTCATAGAGCTAACACTACGATCCTGAAGAGTGTTGATTGGATCTTCAATGTAGAACACCTCTTCCTTGTATTGTGCAGCCCTTCAATACTTCTATTTGCTTCGACTGTTCTCAGATACTGATGACCTAATTCCTTGCTCTGGTCCCCTTCTGAATATCAAGACACTTCAGATTTGTGGCGCGTCCAGCTTACTTTCTCTTGGTGATCTTCCGCTCACTTATCATCAATGAACTGACCCTGCACTTAATCAATTTAGCCTTGCTCTTCGTAGGTCGACCAAGATCTCTGCTCACCTTCCATCGCCTTCCTTCTTTGTTTGCAAACACTACGATCTTGTTTGCTTCCAAGATCGTTGTCTTCTTTACACTTGATAGCTACTACATAAGCTGACTTTCCTTTGTCAGCTTCTGAAGTCTTCTTTGGATCTCCTTGTGGAAGACTTCATCACGAATGGCCTTACACTTCAATCTTAATGCTGATTGGGTTTGTGCTGAGATCTTCCGTTAGCCTCGCATGCCATTCGCTGAGTGCTTCTCGTTCCCTTCTTTACGCGGATTGCATCTTTGCAGCGCAAACCAGAGGTTTTGTGCCTTTGATATTCCGGGAGTGCTCATTCTTTGAGAACCGTATCTTCTCTACGATTCTCGACTTGGCATTGTGAGCACTTTTGTTGAGTCGTAGTTCTACACTCTACGATTCAAATTTTGGTCAGTGCAGTGACACTTCAGATCCCGAGATCGATCTTAACACTCACGATTGATTTCGCCTTGCCAGCTTGTCAGTTTTTATCTCGATCTTGCCCGACTACGATCTCTCAGATGCACTCAATGGACTCTACTGAACTCAGAGTGTAGTATCGATCCTCGACTTGGCTTCGGATCACTAGGCTCTACGACTCTGGAGTGTAGTCTACGCTTCGACTTGGCTTCTAGCAGATGATCGTTCGGCTCTTAAAGCAGTCAGTCTCTACGATTCTCGAATACGACTTCCTCAAAGACACTACGATCCCGAGGAAGCTCTTCTCGATACACTACGATCCTTCTTCGCTTCCCCTAGCGCTCACGAACTCCGAGATCTACTATCTCAGATACTCCTATTCTCGCCTTCGATAGCTCCCGAGTTAACCTCTGACTCACCCGGGCATCACTACGACTTACTTCGTGCAAAGGTTCGACGATCGCAGACTAGCCTATCTATTACATCATAAGATCAACCTAACAAGCTTGATCTTTCTATATTTATAGTCTTTGTATATCATTTCTTTTTAAGGACTTTACAAAGGTGTTTTGCTCATGTAGGATCAACCTAACATATTTGATCAATTCATTCTAAGTCCTTGTACATATATTTCTATTATCTATCAAAGGACTTTACAACTTTTCTTAATGCAAGCATACTTGCATATTATTCATTCATATACATATATATCATAATCAAATCATATATAAATAGGAATAGCATTCACATGCTTATTCCTGACACTTACCATTGGTGGAGTTTTCCTACAACAACAGTTATCAAGCAAGTATTGGCATGGTTCCATTCGAAGCGTTGTATGGAAGAAAGTGTCATTCTCTAGTATGCTGGGATGAGCTGGGTGAAGCAACGTTGTTGGGACCGGAGTTGGTACGTATGACTACGAAAAATATTCAAACGATCCGACAACGTATAAAAACCTCACAAGATCGACAACAAAGTTATGCTGATCTTCATCAAAAGGACGTGAAATTCGATATAGGAGATCATGTGTTGTTACGTGTTGCTCCATGGAAAGGAGTTACGAGATTTAGAAAGAGAGGAAAGCTCAATCCTCGATTCATCGGCCCATTTTTAATCCTTGATCGAGTAGGAACTGTGGCCTATAGACTCGCTTTACCGCCAAGTATGTCTCGTGTTTATAACGTTTTTCACATATCCATGTTACGTAAATATGTGGAAGACCCGAACCACATTATTGAGTTAGAACCGATTTAAATAGCGGAAGATTTGAGGTATGAAGAGGTTCTGTTCAAATCTTGGATAAGAAGGAACATATTCTACGCTCCAAGGTTATTCCTCAAGTCAAAGTTTTGTGGAGAAACCACGATGTTGAGGAAATGACTTGGGAGTTAGAATCTGACATAAAATCAAGGTATCCTTACCTCTTCAATATACCAGGTACGTACCCTAATTTTGAGGGCGAAATTTTATAAGAAGGGGAGATTGTAAAACCCCAACTTTTTGAATAAATATGAATTTTCTATAAATATTATTTTTGAATATTATGGAGTGAAATTGATATAATGTTATAGTTGTGGGTAATATTTATAAATTTTTTAAAGTACGCAAGTTGTTATATAATATTCGATTGGTCGGGGAATATTCATTTTAACAGAAATATTTGTACAACTAAGACAATCATTGGTGGACCCCTACAACGGAATTATTATTTGATTGAGAAAACAACAAAAATACTTTATGAAAATAATGGTCAAGTTTTACCGTTAACTATTGAAACACCCGGTGTTAAAAGTACAGTAATACGCGTGGTTGCATAGTAGCACACGGTATTAATTATTGATGCTTACGTGATAAGTCACTCGGTTTTGTTGGTATTATTAATGTAATAATACGTAAAATCTTTTATATAAAACAAAATACTTTTATAAAGTTATTCTATAAATAGAATATATTATATTCTATTACGCATAATGTTGCATAATTATCTCGCATAGTGTTTTGCATAGTAAAATTATTTTATATAAAATGTAAAAACTTTTATAAAGTTATCTGCTTTTATTAGACAATAATTAGAATATATTATATTTTATTATGCATAGTGTTTTTGCATAGTGTAGAATAGTAAAATATTTTATAATGTTATTCGTTTTATTAGATTATAAATAGAATATATTATATTTTATTTAAAAGATTTTGCTTTAAATATGGACCGTCAGATTAAAGTAAATCAATCTGGACTATTCATGAGTTAGTTACTATGCAGTCTATTTTTCTATAAATAGAAGCTCATTCCTTCATTATTTTCTTACGAATTCACTGAAACTCTAGATAGATAAACTATAGAGAGAAAGAAGAAAGTATTCTGCTACTTCACTACTTATATATCCAGTACTCTTCTTCTTAAGGTAGGGAATATTATTTGTTGTACTCTCGTAAGGGGTGTTATTCTTTTGTATTCATGAAAAGAACTTATGTTATTCCATTCTTTATTATTCTGTTGGAATAACCGATATACGCGGGCTACCCTATACTTGGTGACATTCTTCTATTATTCCGTCTTTACTATTCTCATTGGAATATCCTCGTCATGCGGCGTTTACGCTTTTCCGATTCCGCCTTTTTATTATTCTCGTTGGAATATCCTCGTTTTTGCTTTTACGCCGACACACGTTTCGCCTCTTTATTATTATTCATTGGAATAACTCAGTATATGCTAAGTACCGCATGCATGGTGATTTCGTTGTTATACCATTCTTTATTATTCTCATTGGAACATCCCGTTTGCGGTGCAAATTTTGCCTGACCTGGTTCCGTTATTTAGTATTCTGTTGGAATAACCTGTCCATGCGAAGTACCGCATGCATGGTGATTTCTTTTGTTATACCATTCTTTATTATACTCAGTTGGTTAAAGTTTTAACTTCTATACTCCATGAAATTAGTGGAATATCCTTGATAATTGCGCTTCATCCAGTAACTTTTCATGGAAATATTCTTCTGAGCAGTCTTGAATTTAACTCTACAAAGAAGTATCATGTTGACAATTTAGACGTTATTGGTTCTTGGACAAATTAATTCTTGAACTTGTTTTATTGAATTCTTATATCATTGTCATCATCCTCATATTTATATTTTTTTAAAAGTCATCTGTGGCCTGTAGTGCATAGATGGACTTGGTATGATTATGACCAGGGATTATTCGGTGTAATCATGACCGTAATGTTACAAATGATGTGGTAAAAGTCCATATTGGCCCGTAGTGCATTGATGGACAGTTGTTGGCATGATCATGACCATTAATGAATACACAAATATTCTTGGCCCGTAGTGCATGGATAATTGTGGTCGTGATACTAAAGAATATCCTCGTCAGAAAGTAGTGTAAGGGTGATTCGATGATGTGGATTATTTATTAAGTCGAGTCCCAAATGATAAAAGTGATGAAAACCTTTTAAATCATAAAAGATAGTAGATTTTATTCTCTACTTGACTCTTTTAGTGGATTGCTTATTCACTGCAGCTTAAACTTGATGTTTGTTATATTGTATCAGTTTAACACTATTTAAGGCTAATGATAATTTATTTTGCATTATCTTAGTCATAATATTTCTTCTTGGGGCTAGTTGAGCTCACCATTTCTTTCACTGTTCTCTTCAGAAATGAGAATATAGTTTGGAACGAGTCGGGGAACGGTGATGGTCCTAGATGGTGCATTAGTTGTCCTCACTATTCTCGTGAAATAGTGTGATAATAATTGTAATGAGGACTCCTTTTGAGTTTGTATACTCTCTAGTAGACAATATTTGTATTCAAACTCACGCTTTATGTTTTGTCATATTGTACACGATATAGTTGTATTATTAAGTTATATTTGAATTACATACCATGTATCTAGCGACTCAAGATGGGTGATGTATACCTAATTTTGGGGCGCCACAGCTTGTATCAAAGCTTAGGGATATGATCCCCGCTAAGGTGTGAGACTAGAACTAGGAGGGAGAGACGGGAATTCTTCGCTAGTATGACCTACTTAAATTTATTTTGTATTTAAATTTGTTGGTCAGAGTTTAGAGATAATATGTTACATGTCAACTAACACTTGTTTTGTGGCAGTATCTGAAAATGACATCCGAGAATGTTGAGAATAGCAATGGAGCACAAGAGACCGTTGAGTCTCCACATATCAATTATCAGGATAATGTGCATCAGGAAGGCGACAATCCTCATGCAAACAACAACACGGACCAAATGATGAATGATGGATTGTTCAGAGGCTTTATGCAATTCATACAACATCAGGCAAGAGCGGCTCCTGTCCGAAATGTAGGTGGAAACACTAGAAACTCTCGGACGGTCACCGCTAAACAGTTCAAGGCACTACAAGAAAAAGCTTTATCAACGATCATTTATCAATGATCGACATACAAATATCAGATAACCATCAAGAACCGCATGTCGTCATTGAAAAGGCGTCGCACAAAATCTGGTCACTGAGATGCACATCATCGACCACTATTAGCGACCGATATATCTGCGACCGCTATGAGCGACCGGAAGACAAATCGGCCGCTAAAGTTTAGTCAAGATGGTCCAGTATTAAAGCTAACGTGTTCCACGTGGCGGCCGACGATCGTATCGCCGAATCGCCTACGGTCATTGTTGTCCACAAATAGTATCTGTAGCTATTACATATCAGCGACCGCATGCGGTCGCTGATATGGAAAAATAAAAAAATAGAATATTGCTATTTTGCAGAAATCCCAAAAACCTGTACCTATTTTATCCCAACACACATACCCAACAACATACACAACTATATAAACATCCATCGTCCACCAACACATACACCAAACTAGTATATAAACCATTCAAAACTAACATGATTTTAAATAAATATAATAACATTTCAAAACTTGTTTAAGTAACATACAAACATCCTAAGAATGAATATACAAGTACAAACTTATACTATAACTATAAAACTAATCTAAAGCAGGTACATCAAGCATCACCGCCTCCTTGATCACCCTGTAATTAACAAAATAATAAAACAAGTTACAAATATATACTTATTATGTTAATATTGGTATATTACGACAATATACAACAAATTGATTTTATACCTCGTCGCTATCCCCTCTGTTATGACATCTGCACTACTGCCATCGCTTGCAAATTAACTCCTCAAAGACTCAGAGCCCCCAGATGTCCGCCCAGTTGTGAGGTTTGTAATATTCATGTGTGCAATCAAATTGCATAAATAAGCAGAAACGTGTAAAAAAATCAGAGTTTAAATTTTACAAACCATATACCCGGATCACCCTTTATGCACAATTATTAATTAAACAAAAAAGATGAATAAGAAACATACCCTTGAAGATCCGAGCTTCCTCAGGTACAAGTTCACCTCCAATCCTTTTCGCGTTCAACTTGAATCCACCGGGTTTGGTTCCTTCCTTTGATCAACGTTAGCCACCCAAGTGTTTGGCCTCTAGAGGTGATCCACCAAGGAATAATAAAGATTCAAGAAAATGGGTGGTTGGCTAAACCCTAGTTTTTCTATCTCTATAGAAAAGGAGCATACTCTCCCAACTATTGGAATTATTACGTATATTGATATGTGATATAAGACTCCTCTTATATAGATATCAAATAACCCTATTAAAATAAGGTATTATTTAGTTAAACTCTTTTAATTAAATGGGCTCCCTAATCTTATTAGGGATAATTAATTAAACTCCTTTAATTAATTTTCCCTCCTAATCTTATTAGGAATAAATGAGAGTACTTACATTAAATTAATTCCTAAACTCTTTTAGAAATTAAAATAATAATAATTGTAATAATATTAATAAGACTCTCTTTATTAATTTATATTTAATATTTCTAAAATATAAAATAATAAATATTAAGCTATTTAATTTATTCTATCACCATAGATTAAATTAAATATACTTAACATATTATTATGATTATGCCATTAACTTCTTAAATAATTATTCTTCCTTTTATGGTGTGACCCTTTAGGTTCTCCATATTAAACCCAGGTTGTGAATAAATCAATTAGAACAATTCTAATCTTATTTAAACAAATAAATTAAACAATTAATTTATTTAAATAAATAATATTTATTCTACAATAGGGATAAGCCTCCTAGCGATCAACGACTTTCCGGATAATATAGATTTCAACATTAATCATTAAAGAACCTTTGAGTAAATAGTTACTGCATAATTCAATCCTTCCACCATACAATGTCCCAATTAAATATAAGACATGGAATTATCATCAAGTCTTATTTTATTTAATTATATGTATTTCGACTCTTAAATGCACAACTCCAAATAATGCAAATTAGAAACTCCTTTCTAATTTCATTCTCATTTAACCAAGGACTACTTTGGGTTGTCATTTATCGAATCACATAGACATTTCTCTTCTTTTAATAAGTGGTAGATTCTTTATCGATCATACATTATCTCCATGTACAACTTATTATACCCAAGCATACCCTTTGATATACCCTAAGGGTCTTAAGGAATAAGTCAAAGTATAACTCATCATACACAAGATACTATGATGATCTCAAGTCCAAGGATCACTTGTACTACTACCACTACAGGAATTCCTATTGACAGACAAGTAAAACTCCATTAGGTATTCCTTAGCGAGCCACGCTTCAAAGAAACTTATTCTCTAATAAGCACCTACATACTTGGTTTAGTGTCTCCACACAAATGATCATGAGATCAATCATCCTCATCCAATGAGCAAAGTTAACGTATGTACCAATCTATCCGGATTCACTAATCCCCAATTTAGTAATCCGATGATTGGGAACTATTTTAGTTTTAAGCTTTCTAAGAATTTAGATCTCATTAGAATGATCATCATCATTATTCTAAAAGCATTGCTTAAAACTATGGGTTTATCACATATTATAAAACAAAGATCATGTAGATAATTAAAAGCCTTTAATAAATTAATACTTTTTATTAATAAATGAATAAGATTGTTACAAAGTATATGCTTTATCATCAAACATGATTGGCTTGTGTGCATATTACTTTAAATCTCCCACTTGCACTAAAGCCAATCGCCATTGTATCTTATACTCTTCTTCTCTAAGTGACGATTATCCTGCTGTTGGATAAGCTTTAGTTAATGGATATGTAATGTTGTTCTTGAGAGTCCACCATCTCTATAGTGATTTCCCATCTTTCAATGATTCTTATAATCAAATGAAAATGCTACAACACATGTTTAGATCCAAGATGAGACTTAGGAACTATTCCTAATCTGTAATGAACTTTTAATCCAAACAATCAACTTGCGACTTTCATTTATAGCTATATACTTTGTCTTTATCACTAAACCAAAGAACTCTTTCATTGTTTGGAACCTTTCCAATTCACTGCACCACTGATCAAGATAACACTTTACCTTAAAGTGGATTTATCTGTCGTCTTAGTCTGTTTGAAAAACTTGAGTCTGTTAAGCCCTCTAGTTTTAATTTAGACCCACCATAAATATGATCACATCCTTAGTGCCAGTAAAGTACTTTAAGATGTTTTTCACTGTCTTATAGTGATCTTCTCCAGAATATGACTGATCAACATCAGGTCTCGTACATTTCATTGCATACATGATAGTTACTCATGCGATCTCTCTTTTATGAGTCTGTGGGGACTATTAAGAGAGATACACTCCATAGCTCATCGACATGAGACATCTCTTGGAGTTTTCCATGCTAAACGACTTTAGCATCAAATGAATATACGTTCCTTGGGTTAAGTCGAGCATCCTCTTAAATCTATCTATATAGATTTATATCCCCAATTAAGATACTCTTCCAAATCATTCATGGAGGAATGTTTAGACAACTTTATCTTTACTAATTGTAGCATTGGTATGTCATTCCTTATCCGTAGTATATCAACATATAATACTAGAAATTTCATGACGCTCCCACTGACCCTTTTGTACACACTTGGTTCATTCTTATTTTTGATAAAATCAAACTCTTTTGATTGTCTCATCAAAACGAATGTTCCATTATTTGAGAAACTTGCTTCAATCCATTTCTCTGAGTGTCTACAACTCTTACCTCATCGTATGTAACTGGATCATCATCTTCTATGATACGTACCTCATCATCATCATCCATGATGAATCCATATCTCCCGTATCTTCTGTGATTATTCCGTTTTACGATTCGGTTGTGGTACAATAGTTCATCTACAGGTTCCTCTTATTTGACTTATAGTGTTTTGTGGTTCTTGAACTCTTCAAGATCTATTATCCTCCCACTAGCCCTTTCAATGATAAACACCTTTATCTTAGAAGGTAGTGTGTTTCGCAACAAACACCTTTTGCTAAGTAGGATTATAGAGCATATACCCTAAACTTACTTTAGGATGTCCCATAAATCTACACTTGTCAAATCTTGTCCCAAGCTTATCTTTTTGAAACCTTTTCACATAAGTTGGACAACCCCTTATCTTAACATACTTAAGATTAGGAATCCTCCCTATCCATAACTTTTATGGAGTCTTGGGGCTGGATTTTGAGGTTACCTTTTTTGTAGATATGCAGCCATTTTCTAGGACATTATCCCAGAAGGATACTGGAATGTCGGTAAAATCATTTTGGACCATACCATGTTCAACAAGGTATGATTTTTCCTTTCAGATACATCAATCAATTATTACGTATCATGAGGTGTCCATTATGAGAAAAACCATTTGAGATGATCTAGAAACTTATTGCACAAGTATTTATTCCTTGATCTAATCAAAGAATCTTAATACATTGTCAATTTGTTTCACTTCTGAATTCTTTGAACCTTTCAAATAATTCATACTTGTATTTCAACAAATACACACATTCAACTCTTTGAATGATCATCTCCTTTTCTTATACAAATTTGTTCAATATGCAAAATTATTTTCTTGTAAGTCAAGTATACAAAATCTATTAAGTAATATTTCAGTTTTTTACAAAACATTATTATTATAAATAGAACAACAATTGTTCTTAATTATAATATCAAATTTCATTGTCCAACAATAAAATGGAAATAATATTTTTAACAAGAACTGGAATACAACAATAACTTATTGACTTAATAGATTTGCTCGTAGGCATTGCTAAACTATAAGTTTCTATGGCTAATATGGCAACCTTTGCTACATTTCCCATTACATAGGATTACTTATATTTGTTTAGCTTTCTACTACTGCTTGGTCCTTCATAAATCTATATTTATGATAACCAAAGTCGTTATCCAATACCCAAGTAGAACCTTGACTTAAAGAAAAATTTATTTCAATCATGAACAAAAACTGTATTGTAACCGAAACTTCACTAAGCTTCTTTGGTTAGCCACTACAAGGTGTTTCTTGCAGTTTCTTTCCAGTGTCCATGCTTATTGTAGTGGAAGCAAGCTCCTTTGCTATCCGTATCAGTTTTGTTCTTATTATCCTTTGTTTTTGCCTTTCTATTTACCTTCTTTGAATCGTTCTTCTTTTCAGAAGATATTTTGGCCCCTACGAGTAAGACATGATCTTTCTTGGTTGAAAAGTCACTCTCAACATTTTCAACATAAAGTAAGCAAATCAAATGAGGTCGATATCTAGCTTGTTCATATGAAAAATTCACAACAATTGTAAAAGGAGTCTGGGAGTGAGTGCAAGATCAAATCTTGGCTCAACTCTCCATCCATGACAAAACCCATTGTCCTGATTGATCAATCAAATTGATTATATTAAGGACTTTTGTCTATACTGTAGTGTCATTAGTCATTCTAGATCGGAAGAGCTCCTTAGATATCTGATATCTATCAGTCCTACTTTCCTCACCATCAACTACTTGATGTGCAGGAATATAGTAGAAGCATCCATAGTTTCATCTTGTGGCAAGCTCGTTACTCATGGATGCGAGCATGATGCATTGAGCCAACTGTGCATCATCTTGCCACTTTCTAAAAGTAGCAATCTCTCCCTCAGAGGCATTGTCTGCAACAAATGCAGGGATAGGCGTATTAAGGACATAAGATAGCTTTTCAGCCATGAGAACTATTCTTAATTTCCTTTTCTTATCCATTTAATTCGGTCTGGTTAATTTAGCATCTAATATGCTTCGCAATGATAGTAATTTTAGACATTGTAAAATTCTGTAAATGAATTTGTAATTAACAACATTTTAACATACATTCTTTTATTAATTACCAAAATAAATTAGGTCTTGTTTTAAATTGGTATCTCCCACTATTTTCTTCAAACTATATTACCCTCATTTATATAGTTAGGCAAAATCTAATTAAAGATTTGCTAGTGAGAATAAGGATCCCATTTCAAATGTATATAGCCTTGTGGTGACACAACAAACTATATATAAATAAATAGGTAGACAACTTTTGTCAATTACATCAACTATCTGACTCCTTTTCTTTTGCCTCTTAGATTATTTTGATCAAGTGGTGGCACATCCAAATCAAAATTATCCAAGTTAAGTCCGACTTAGCATTCCATATATTCAAAAAGAAAATATCATCCTTATGCGGTGACACAACAAAACAATATTGTTCAATTTTCTTTATAAGCATGAAATGTGATAAATTAACATCTTAAATACTTAATACTTGCCTTGTGGTGACACAACAAACTCATATTAAATATTTAATACTCTATTAATTTTATCATGCTAGAAGGCTAATGCGTTCAATATTCCAAATATCTTTGAACGCTTAGGACTTAATATAAAAAAAAAAATTGAGGGGTTTGTTATTAATTTGTCTCATCTTGTTTAGCTGCATACATATATATATATAAATACGAAATAGTATTAATTAACATGCGAAGCATGTTTGCATAATATATAATATATATAGTATAAGCATGCACATATAGAATACTATATTCTACCCGGATTGATTATGGACTTTTATTCTAGTTTGGTTCACTAGAGCCACCAAGTGAACCAAAAGGTCAAACCCTAGGGGTGCAAGAAATAATATTTAAATATAACTATTACATTTAAACCCGGGCTCCATTACAAACGGGTCTTCTAGCGCTCCTTGTTCCTTGATCTCCAATTCTTCAAAATTAATTCTAACTATTCCTATTACAAAACTATTTAAAATAAATAGAAACCTTGATCGTAAATAAGGGAAGTACATAGGAGGAGATAGAATTTATATTAAGAAAAATTAGAGAAGACGAGGCACGCAGAATTCCCATTTAATAAAACCCATACATTCATGCATCCAACTAAAATAAAATCCAATCACATTGGTCAATAGTCCATAATCAATCCCATTTATTATCATACATCATCATATGTATCAATAAATAACATTCATCTTATGAATAATAATCATTTAATATATATATTGATATCATTTAATGGGCAAATTTAGTTAGTATAAAATCTAATTTTGAATCAAAATAAACTCCTTTATTTTAATCCAAATTTAAATCAAAATAAAACTATTTTATTTTAATTTATCTAATTTTGAATAAAATAAACTATTTTATTTTAATCAAAATTTTAATCAAAATAAACTCCTTTATTTTAATTAATTATGGAATCCAATTCCATATATAAAAAAAACAAAATAACTCCTTTATTAAAGGAAACACAGATTCTCTTTCTTATTCACAAATAAACTCTTTTATTTTGAATAATATGAAATCTTATTTCATATCTAAATAAACTCCTTTATTTAAGGAATCGGGAATCTAATTTTAATTCTAATTAGTTATCATGGAATCCAATTCCAACTCTAATTAGTTAGCATAAAATCCAATTTTAAAATTAAAATAAATATTTTATTTTAATTATAAAATAATTGAAAATATATATTATATATATAATCAATTTATTTAAAAAACGGTCGGCTTTTTTTACTTTTCAACGTATATATATGTTAACTCATCCTGATTCTTCACGTGTACATATTATAATATATATATATAAACTTATCCTTGAAATACTCCTGACTTTCCGTGAATAAAATGTTGCTGGGTCATGATTCAAGATTATATATATATATATATATATATAATAGTTAGTATATATATTACATAGTCTTGATAACATGATATATATAAAACTAGTATTACTCATATGAAAGCCACGTGAAGCACCAGGATTAGAAACCTTTTATATACTACGGTAATATATACATATTATATATATATATAATATATAAGTATTACATTTAATAAAAACGTGGTATTGCAGACTACGTTAATTCCGAAGTACAGGAGCGAAATCAACTATTTCGTGGTTTTTTTTTTATACAACAAAATTATGCCCAATTAAATTGTTCTAAACACATATCAACATACATATTAAATCAAACAATTAATAATTCGCATAAAGGTTTGGCTCTGATGCCACTGTTAGGTTTGTAATATTCATGTGCGCAATCAAATTGCATAAATAAGCGGAAACGTGTAAAAAAATCAGAGTTTAAATTTTACAAACCATATACCGGATCACCCTTTATGCACAATTATTAATTAAACAAAAAAGATGAATAAGAAACATACCCTTGAAGATCCGAGCTTCCTCAGGTACAAGTTCACCTCCAATCCTTTTCGCATTCAACTTGAATCCACCGGGTTTGGTTCCTTCCTTTGATCAACGTTAGCCACCCAAGTGTTTGGCCTCTAGAGGTGATCCACCAAGGAATAATAAAGATTTAAGAAAATGGGTGGTTGGCTAAACCCTAGTTTTTCTATCTCAATAGAAAAGGAGCGTACTCTCCCAACTATTGGAATTATTACGTATATTGATATGTGATATAAGACTCCTCTTATATAGATATCAAATAACCCTATTAAAATAAGGTATTATTTAGTTAAACTCTTTTAATTAAATGAGCTCCCTAATCTTATTAGGGATAATTAATTAAACTCCTTTAATTAATTTTCCTCCTAATCTTATTAGGAATAAATGAGAGTACTTATATTAAATTAATTCCTAAACTCTTTTAGAAATTAAAATAATAATAATTGTAATAATATTAATAAGACTCCTCTATTAATTTATATTTAATATTTCTAAAATATTAAATAATAAATATTAAGCTATTTAATTTATTTTATCACCATAGATTAAATTAAATATACTTAACATATTATTACGATTATGCCATTAACTTCTTAAATAATTATTCTTCCTTTTATGGTGTGACCCTTTAGGTTCTCCATATTAAACCTATTGTGAATAAATCAATTAGAATAATTCTAATCTTATTTAAATAAATTAATTAAACAATTAATTTATTTAAATAAATAATATATATTCTCTGATAGGGATAAAGCTCTCCCTAACGATCAACGACATTCCGGATAATATAGATTTCAACATTAATCATTAAAGAACCTTTGAGTAAATAGTTACCGACAATTCAATCCTTCCACCATACAATGTCCCAATTAAATATAAGACATGGAATTATTGTCAAGTCTTATTTTATTTAATTATATGTATTTCGACTCTTAAATGCACAACTCCAAATAATGCAAATTAGAAACTCCTTTCTAATTTCATTCTCTTATTGCCAATGACTCACCGGGTTGTCATTTATCGAATCACATAGGACATTTCTCTTCTTTTAATAGAAGTGGTAGATTCTTTATTGATCATACATTATCTCCATGTATAAACTTATTATACCCAAGCATACCCTTTGATATACCCTAAGGGTCTTAAGGAATAAGTCAAAGTATAACTCATCATACACAAGATACTATGATGATCTCAAGTTCAAGGATCACTTGTACTACTATCACTACAGGAATTCCTATTAATAGGCAAGTAAAACTCCATTAGGTATTCCTTAGCAAGCCACGAACTTATTCTCTAATAAGCACCTACATACTTTCTTTAGTGTCTCCACACAAATGATCATGAGATCAATCATCCTCATCCAATGAAAGCAAGTTAACGTATGTACCAATCTATCCCGGATTCACTAATCTCCAATTTAGTAATCCAATGATTGGGAACTATTTTAGTTTTAAGCTTTCTAAGAATTTAGATCTCATTAGAATGATCATCATCATTATTCTAAAAGCATTGCTTAAAACTATGGGTTTATCACATATTATAAAACAGCATCATGTAGATAATTAATAGCCTTTAATAAATTAATACTTTTTATTAATAAATGAATAAGATTGTTACAAAGTATATGCTTTATCATCAAACATGATTGGCTTGTGTGCATATTACTTTCACCAGTATCTTCAGAAGATCCCGATCTTGACATATAGCTCTCACACAGTCACCTGGAGTATGAACAGCTGGATGGCTCGATGACTGTGTAGACTGGGTAGAAGAGCAGCCTGAGCCACTGAAGGATGGGCGTCGTCGATGTCCTTGACCTTTAATGTAGTTCTTCTTCACAACAGACGCCCTCTCCCATAACTCTTGATCGGTAGACAGACGTGGAGTGCCTTCAGGATAGCGCTCATTCAATAAACACTTATAAGTGTCCTGTCATCATGTTAACAATTAAATAGTTAAAAATAAATTAATTATGTAAGCATTAATTAAAGATCAAGTTGTTAAAATTTATTACCGCTATCTAGATAGCCTCAAGCAGACCATCACGGGTGGTCACGTACACATCCAGCCAATGGATAGGCTGACCTTGAGACTGAGACTCCTATACAAAAATAACACAATATTACTAAGTAAAAATGGGATATATTTTCTACAATTCATGATTGAAAACATATTAAAACTTGTAAATCGTGCACTCGGCAAAGTTGATATCTTCAGAATCGTGAAATATCGCCGCCTTTATGTATGTTCCTTTAGCCTTTGTGCCATCGGATACACCCGAGTCTCTGTTGGTGGCGGCAGTCTTTCATCTTTTCACCCAGCTCTCAGCTCTCCATTGGGCACACATCTCAAATTTATATGGATCGGGTGCACCACCGAGGGCTATGCTCGCGGCATATAATCCTCTCCCTGGCCTGGATGGTCGATCTCGGCATTGTGAATGGCTTTTTGTCGTTCTTTATTCAAGTTGTCCTTGGTGCGGACCGCGCACTTCTGCCAGAATAATGTCTGAATCACCGAAGCATGCGCGTCCTCCCATCTATACCTTTTCTGCAAATAAAACAACAATAATAACATTACTAAATAATTATCCTTTGAATATTATATTAATATTATCTGTCATAATTAAAAAAACATACCCAAATTACGCTTAAACAAGATCCTTGTGGGCGATAGGTGTGCTCGCCCATGTAATCACAGTTGTAGGCCAATTCTGTAAACACAGCTGTGATATGCACTTGACGATTTTATTATCTGAAAAATCACTATAATATACAACATCAATTAGCATATATTTAAGTAATTTACATCTAAGTTATAATACTTATGAACATTTTTCAAACTTATACTTATATAATACTTAAAAAATTTTTGCCAAAGTCTCCCCTACAATATGGACTAGCCACATGCACGACGGCATGCATATATGGACATTTCTAGGCACCCAAGACACAAACCAATATAATATCAATCAAAACATTACCAATATACAATAAATGGAATCTTAAATGCTTATATAAAATTGATATATGCGGGACGTACGTGCTATTCGAAGGAGGGCGAATTTGAATAAGAATCCAATCATCCGGATTAGTAGGGGCCTTGGGCACATGATTAGGCCCCCTACCCAAGCCGCGCGTTTTCTGCGCTGCTTCAGAAGCCATCTGTATATTACAAATTTTAAGATGTTTTGTAGAGTCATATTTGATTACATGTATATATGACAATAAACATGACAGTGATATAAACATGTATATATATGAATATAAAATGACAATAAACAAAAATTGCATTTAAATAGTTTAGTACATAAACATGACAGTGATATAAACATGTATATATATGAATATAAAATGATAATAAACAAAAATTGCATTTAAATAGTTTAGTACATAAACATGACAGTGATATAAACATGTATATATATGAATATAAAATGACAATAAACAAAAATTACATTTAAGTAGTTTAATTACAACAATATCTGCTTTAATTGATTCCCTCATTTGTTTCAAGTGTCAATGTCTGATTCAGAATCATCTTGTATACGTGTTGTAGATTCATAACCATCATCTACTTCAGATTCAGTGTCAGATTTAGTCAATAACTCTTCCTCTTGAGTATTAATGTCATCTGACACAAGTATTGACTCAGGATCTAATTCATGTGGTTCATCTCCACCATCTAACTGGATTACTTCATTGTCGTCCTCCACATTTATTATAGTTTGACTATGAAGCATCTGCTCTTGGTAAATCTCCCCATCAACTAATTCTACACGACTACGCGCAGGAGTATGAATTACAACTTGCCAATCTATAGGCGGTCTATACCTTTTTCTAACAGGACTAGGAGTGTAGTATACTTGTACTGTTTGAGTTGGTAAAAAAAACGGTTCGTTGGAGTACACAGACCTATGGAGGTCAATATCAACGATTCCATGTCTGTCAACACGTATCCCTTTTTCTGAATCAAACCAACGGCACTTGAACAAGTGAATATGACCCCCGTACGTTCCCTTGTACGACAACTCTATGATTTCCTCCAACTCCCCATAAAAGGCACGACCAAGCTCATTATAACAATCTCCTTAGACACACACTCCAGAGTTCGTTGTTCTTTTACCGCGCCCATATGCCTTTGTGTGAAATTCACAACCATTTATTTTGTAACCATTGCGGCTGACTTGGTCCCTGTCTGGTCCTATAGCTAGGACTTGTACATAAGCCAGAATCGTTGATCCCTCAGTTAAAGCCTACAAAAACTCCATCTTATTTAATGAAGTCATAGTTAACATGGAGTATATATATATATATACTAAGTGCTTAAAAATTGAACTTACTTTGTCCTTTAGCCAAAGTGCAAATTTTTTATCCCGATTGATTTGAATATCTTTATCAGTTATGCCGGGATGCTTCACTTTTAACTCGTCATCGTACAATCTCCTCGCAATTGAGAAGAATGTAAGTATGTGCAGCATGTAATTCTTGCTCAGAGAGGAATATGCGCTTCCCTTTTCCATAAGCGGGGCCTGATAGACCAAATACAGAGAGCCGGCCATTTAGTTCAATATTTGCCCCATCATCATGTCTCGATACTCAATTGGCCTTTGTCAAGACTTCATCCGAAAAATAGTTTGAGATAAACGTAGATATCTCATCGAAACTGTATGCATCGCATATCGACCCCTCGACATAAGCTCTATTCTTCACCTTCCTCTTAAGGTTTCCCATCACCCTCTCGAAAGGGTACATCCATCTATATTGAACTGGACCCCCAACACGAGCTTCATAGGGAAGATGGATTTGCAAATGCTCCATGGAGTCAAAAAATCCAGGTGGGAATATTTTTTCCCAGTTTACACGTGATCTCTATGATGTTCTTCTCAAGTACAAACATGTCCTTCTCATTCAATGATTTTGAACACAATTCTTTGAAGAAATGACTAAGATCTGTCAAAGCATCCCATATTGGTTTATCAAGCAGATCCCAAAATGCTATAGGCATGAGTCTCTCCATGAACACATGACAGTCATGACTCTTCATCCCTTGTAATTTCCCACCCGTAACACACTTGCAATGCTTGATGCATATCCATCTGGTAGTTTCAGAGACTTAACCCATGTGCACACATCTTCAACTTGCTTTTTGGACAATGTGTACCTTGCATACAGTTTGACAATCTTACCATTAGGAGATTCATAAAGTTCTAATCCAGAACGCTTACAAATATCTTTCATGTCCAAACGTGCCTTATCGTTATCTTTTGTCTTCCCCGTAACATTCATCACAGTGTTAAACACATTGTCAAACACATTCTTCTCAATATTCATCACATCTAGATTATGACGAATCAAATTTGTAGACCTATAAGGCAGTTCCCAAAAGATGCTTCTCCGAACCAAGTTATGAGATTCACCAAACCCATTGATTATGTTTGTGGCATCAACCTTACCAAATGGGATAATTGACAATCTCATCACACGATCTCGCATCTCCGTTCCCGACAATCACGGTGCAGGCATATCATTATCTACTTTCCCTTTGTTGAAGTGTTCTCTATTTCTTCGAAACGGGTGATCTACCGGTAAGAACCGACGATGACAGTCAAACCAACAAGGCTTTCGACCTTTTGATAGATTAAACGACTTTATATGCTCCATACAATACGGACAAGCCAACTTCCCGTGTGTACTCCATCCAGCTAACATACCATAAGCTGGGAAGTCACTTATAGTCCACATAACCGCTGCCCTAAGGGTGAAATTTGTTTTCGTTGCAACATCCCATGTCTGTACTCCATCCTCCCATAATACCTTCAACTCGTCTATAAGAGGTCTCAAGTAAACATCTAAGTTCTTTCCAAGACTCTTAGGACCAGGAACCACGAGTGAAAGAAAAACAAGTATGGTTGTTTCACACATCCAAGGAGGCAAGTTATGCGGAGTAACAATCACGAGCCAACATGACATAGTGCGGAACAATTTGAGTGGCCAAACGGATTGAAACCATCGGTGGTCAATCCAAGCCTCACATTTCTAGGTTCCAATGCAAATCCAGGATGTGCAAAGTTGAAATCTTTCCAAGCCTTCCCATCATGGATGATTTAGTTCTCCATCTTTAGTTTGGAGATTTCGCATGCCAACTCATATGTTCAAATTTGTTCTTGAAGACATGTACAATCTTTTTAGCCGATGTGTTATTGGAAAATACCTTACAATCTTAAACGGTATACTTAATTTTTTTGTTGTCACACCCTCTTTATTAGGCCTAAACCGATCATGACTGCAAAACATGCACCTTGTCATCTGTTCATTTTCCTTATAAAACAACATGCAATCGTTGGGACATGCATCGATCTTTTGGTATCCAAGACCCAACTTCTTCACCATTTTCTTACAAAAGTAATAGTCACCAGCTAATTTCTCACCGTCAGGCAACATACTCTTAATGGCCTTCAAGAGCGACTCAAAACACTCATGGCTCATGTTGTGATCAGCCTTGATGTTAAGTAATGTCGCCACTGCAGACAATGTAGTGTGTTCGGTGCATCCATGCTACAATGGCTCGCTACCCTCGTCTAACAACTTAAAGAAGTCTTTGGCATCAGAATTCATAGGTTGCTCTCTACCTTGTTCCCAATAAAAATCTGGCCCTGCAATATCATGAACCATTTCATTCATACGATGAGTACTACTTGCCCCAATTGTGTACTTGTGTGATGCCAAAGACCTCTTCTCCTTTATGTGCCCACCAACATTCTTCGTAATTTCTCATGAACCCAGAAACAAGTAAATGATAGTTTACCATGTCTCTGTCCATATAATTTACATTCTTACACTTCAAACATGGACATCGTATATGTGACTTACCATTCATACATTCCAGGTGACTATACGCATACTCCAAAAACACTTGGCAACCAGCTCTAAATTCAAATTGTAGCACTATCTCGGCACTTGACTTTAAATCGTGCCATCCAACTACGGTCCGAATAGAGGTCCATGATTCCACGGTACCTACTACAGACAACATGAGCTTATTAATCATATGACTTGAGCATACTTGTAACCATATAACTTGAGCATACTTGTAAGCATGCATATGATTAACATTTAAGCATACTTGTAAGCATATGACTTGAGCATACTTGTAACCATATGACTTTGGTTTAATAGTTATATTATATCATGTTATTTTATTTTAATTTGTTTTAAATTTGTTTTTATTGTTAATCGTAAGTGAATACGTAAGGTATTTCATTCATTCTAGCTTTATATCAGTAATACATATTTGGTTGGTATTCAAATGCATTAAAATGTTTCTATAATTTTTCTATAATCTTTTATGTTTTGGGATATTCACAACTTGGCTGAGCAATTTATAGCTTCTATAACATTTTGTAGCTTTATTCTTGTATACATAAGTGTTAAAATACCCTTGTTTTTCTGTAATTCGCCAAAACAGTCTCTTTATTGACCAAGTGTGTCTATTTACCTTCTCTGTTGCACTAACAGTTCCATAACACTACTTATTTTGGCTTAATGACCCCCAATAATAGCTTACCATGCTTGACAACTAAGCTTGGCTTGGCCCTCGTGAGGTTAGGCTAAGCTTGGCGTAGCCTTCTCGCTGACCCCAAGCCCAAATTTATCATCACCCAACAATTTTCTTAATAGGTTGTAGTGGAGCACCAATATATTTATATCCAATTGATAAGCAACACCCAGACTCTCCTACAAACTTATACTTATAATACTTATGAACATTTTTCAAACTTATTCTTATAATACTTAAAAAAAATTCGCCAGGGTGTCCCCTACAATATGGACTAGCCACATGCACGACAACATGCATATATGGACATTTCTAGGCACCCAAGACACAAAACATTTCCAAATAATATGAAGTCCCAAATCAAAGGATGTGAATTCCAATTTCAAAATATAATCCCAACAACAAAACAGAATGCGCACAACTATAATTCACATAGAGCATTATAGACATGGTTTAATACCATTACACCAAAATAGTACCAAGCAATGAAATATCTGCATTTCTAAAGCAACAAGTAAAAAAGAATTGGTTACTTACATAATATCTAGTAGGTATGTCTTTCATCCGGATGACCTACTTTAGCTACTTCTTAGACAATCCATGACCACACCTCTTAGACATTAACATTCTTATCGTGAAGCTTTAAAGTGTCACAAGGACTGATTTTGGTTCCTTGAATTATAACAAGCTTAAGATTCATAATTATAAGCATTAGTGGGTTGGAGTGATAGATATCATGTTATAGTATACTAACCATATTAGAAGCAAATGATAGACATTACCTTTGTTTTGGTCTCAAATAACAGTCATTAGGGAGCTTACTATTTCAGTCCATTCTTACTTGCTTTGTCTAAGTTTTTTAAACTACCCAAGATTACAAGTCATAATGAACTATGATGAGGTCAAGCATAAACTATTCTTGAGGTATTACCCCCATTACAGGAGCATTTTTACTTTAGTTGGACTCCATATAATAGTTAGTATACACAGATACTAATATTAGTCCTTAACTTGACAATTTATCAAACATATAGAGGGAAGTTTATATACTTTCACATAATACATAATTCTTGGCTTATTGACCCCAGCCTTATGGCTTAAAACAACAACAAGCACATAACCATACTTAGTCCCAATCACAGCAGTTCACATAGCAATTAAAATAGTCATATATTGTATTAATTACAATACATCAGCCATTTATGCTACTTAGTCCCTAACAATCCAATTGCTATCATTTAAAGGAACAAGGATGAAGGATTAGGATGGCCAGAATGAACTTACTTGATGATTCAAAGGTCACAAGTGGTTTTAGGAGAGGCGGTGGCCAAATGGCGAGTGGGCGGTCTGCGATCTTGGGTGAGGTGGAGTGAGGCAGTGGCGGAGTGAGGTGGTGGCGATGGCTGGCTTCTCCTTCTTCTCTTCCCCCCCTTTCTCCCTCTTTTCTCTATTCTGCTCGCTCGTTTTTTTCTTCTTCGCCTGTGTCGAACGAATGACTGAAATTGGTAAATATTAATATGATCAGCGACCGCCATCTGCGACCGCATACGGTCGCTAATTTTTAATGACGTGGACACATCAGCGACCACCTAGCGGTCGCTGATAGAGATTGGTCGCAAAAACTAAATGCGCCAACATTTGGCACCAAATTTTGGGAGGGAAAATTAATCCAGCGACCGCTCAGCGACCGCATGCGGTCGCTGATAATGATTAGCGACTAGAAGCAAGTCCGGTCACAAATAGCTGTCGCTATTATATATATCAACGACCAAAAAGGGCGGTCGCTGAAAGGGTTGGTCGCAGATAGAGAATTTTCTTGTAGTGAGGAGCTGGGACCACCGGAGTTTATTGGAAAGCCAAAACCACTTAAAGCGGAAACATGGATAAAGCAGATCACTAAGATATTTGATGTCTTGGGATGCTCCGAGGAGCAAAAGTTTCCCTTCGCCACCTTCATGTTGTGTGAAGAGGCAGATTACTAGTGGGAATCAGAATCGTAAAAGCGTATTCACCGACTGGCCTCAAGATGTCTTGGGAGAAGTTCCAAGAGCTATTCAACGACAAGTACTTTCCCGAGAGTATTCATCACATGAAAGAAGTTGAGTTTATCAAATTGGAACAAAAACAATATGACCATGTCGTAATAATGAGGAGCGAATAACGCGAATGTTTTTGAGAGGTTTGAAACCGGAGATACGTCAATATCTTATTTCTCATAAACTGTGTTTTTACTTAGATGTTATAAATAGGGCTCAGTTATTGGAGCGCGGTAACGAGTCAATGCAACCAAGAGAAAGCGGTACGTGAAGATGAAAATAACAAAGGGTATCGGTCGTGAAACGGTGCCAACAAACGTGGAGGGAATCAACATGCCAGAAATGGTAACCACTTCGATGGTAATCATGGCCAAGACAGTAAAAATGGACATTTTAAGAAAAGGAGATTCAACAATGATGGAAGGGAGTCAGCACCAACACCCGTTGTTAAGGAAGGAGAACGACCACCTATCATATGCTTCAAATGCGGAGGGGAGGGACACATCAGTCCAAACTGCACGATGCCGTCCAAAGCATGTTATAATTGTGGAAGAGAAGGTCACTTAGCCCGATTTTGTCATTCACCGAAGACAAGTTCAGCCAGGATGGAGGCACCAAAGGTCGTCCCAGAAAAGTCAAAGCCGGTAGTCTGAGGAGAGCGTTTGTTGTGACCTCCCAAAAAGCAAGGAACCCGAATGAGGTCATCACGGGTAAGCTTATCATAAACTCTAGCGAAGTCTATACCTTATTTGATACCGGTTCTACCCATTCTTTTATTTCTCCTACTTGCGCTCAACGATTAAATTTGACTCCGGAGAAATTAGACTTTGACTTATCTGTAGAAACTCCATTGGGAGAAACCTTCATTACATCCACGGTTTATAAGTCTTGTTTGGTTCAAGTTGGTACCCTCACATTACCTGTCGATCTTATTTCATTGAAAATATTTGCATTTGATGTAATTCTAGGGATTGATTGGTTAACTACTCATCATGCAAAAATTGATTGTTTTCGTAAGGTTGTTAGCTTTCATATTCCTAATCAACCTATTATGCGAATTCAAGCAACCAAACCATTAAAATCAATCACTGTCATCTCAAGCCATAAAGCTATTCGTTTATTGAAAAATGGATGTCAAGCTTTCTTAGGTCATATCACGGATCTAAACAAAAATACGTCAGTTTTGAATGATATTTCTATTGTTTATGAATTTCCTGACGTATTCCTTGAAGAACTTCCTAGCCTACCCCCAGAGCGTGAAATTGAATTTTGTATCGACCTTGAACCTGGCACAAAACCTATTTCCAAAGCCCCATATCGAATGGCTCTATTGAACTTCGTGAGTTAAAGACCCAACTACTGAGGAATTGTTAGACATCTGTTTCATTCGTCCTAGTACTTCTCCTTGGGGTGCTCTGCTCTATTCGTGAAAAAGAAAGATGGGAGTATCGACTTTGTATTGATTATCGGGAGTTGAACCATGTCACCATCAAAAATAGGTACCCATTGCCACGCGTATTGATGACCTGTTTGACCCGGTTGCAAGGAGCCAAATCCTTTTCAAAGATTGATCTTCGTCTCCGGATATCACCAATTGAAGATTAGAACCAGATGACATTCCAAAGACGGCTTCGAAACTCAAGACGGGCATTATGAATTCCTAGTCATGTCCTTTGGATTGACTAATGCTCCTGCTGCCTTCATGGATATGATGAACCGAGTATTCAAGGAATATTTGGAACACTTTGTGGTCGTCTTTATTGATGACATCCTCATATATTCCGAAACCCATGAAGATCATCAACAACACTTGAGGCTGATACTCCAAAAGCTTCGTGAATATAAGCTTTATGCCAAGTTAAAGAAATGCGAGTTCTGGCTTGAGGAAGTAACATTCCTTGGGCACGTGGTATCAAGTCATGGAATATCTATTGACCCAAAGAAAGATTGAAGCTATTCAAAGTCGGGAGCAACCTAAATCGTTGATGAAAAATACGTAGCTTTCTCGGCTTAGCTGGTTATTATCGGAGATTCATAGAAGGGTTTCTCGAATCGCTACTCCACTAACTCATCTGACTCGAAAAGATACAAAGTTCGGTTGAAGCGATGAATGTGAGAAGAGTTTTCAAGAACTCAAGAGGAGACTCATTTCAGCACCTATTCTGACAATACCATCTGGTTCGGAGGGATTTGTCATCTACAGTGATGCTTCGGGCAAAGGGTTAAGATGTGTTCTCATGCAACATGGGAACGTCATAGCCTATGCCTCACGACAACTCAAAGAATATGAGAGGAATTATCCTACTCATGATCTAGAGTTGGCAGCTGTTGTCTTTGCACTAAAGATTTGGAGGCATTACTTGTATGGTGAGAAAGTGGAGATCTTTACGGATCATAAAAGCCTCAAATATTTCTTCACTCAAAAGGAACTCAACATGCGACAACGACGTTGGCTTGAACTGTTGAAAGATTATGATCATACCATCCAATACCATTCTAGAAAAGCGAACGTGGTAGCTGACACATTGAGTAGAAGATCATATGCAAGTGCGAATGCGATATTGTCAACGCAAAGGCCCATTTTGTGTGACATGCAAAGGATAGAGATAGAGTTAAAGACTCTAGGGACCCATGTGATGATGGCGAATATACGAGTAGAACCGACTTTAATTGATAAAGTTAAAGTTGCTCAAGCTACTGCACACGGAGATGATGCGATGAGGAAGAAAGTGCAAGAAGGTGCTATCGCCAAGCAAGAATCGATGAAGAAGGAATACTTGAGTCAACTCCGCACTTTGTGTTCCTAACGACCACGATTTAAAGTATAAAATCATGATGGAGGCGCATAACACACCGCTTGCAATCCATCATGGGAGTACCAAAATGTATCATGATATTCGCTCATACATTTTGGTGGAGCAATATGAAGAGAGAGATAGCGTTGTTTATCTCAAGGTGTCTAACGTGTCAACGAGTCAAAGCGCAGAGCATCAAGTGCCAAAAGGTCCATTGCAACCACTTGAAATTCCGTATAGAAGTGGGAGCACATTACCATGGATTTCAAGTATCGATCTTCCCAAAGTTTCTCAAGGCATAGATGCGATTTGGGTCATTGTTGATAGATTGACCAAAGTCCGCTCATTTCTTACCGATACGAGAAACTTATACACTTGAACTTCTTGCTCGTATGTACATAAACGAGGTTGTAAGGTTGCATGGTATGCCAAGATCCATAGTTTCGATCGAGACCCAAGATTCACTTCAAGATTTTGGGTTAGTTTGCAAAAAAGCTATGGGCACGCATTTACGATTTAGCTTCAAAGATATCATCCTCGATTTTGGACGGGCAATGGAGAGGACGATTCAAACTCTTGAAGATCTATTAAGACTCTGTGTCCTTAACTTCAAAGGAAGTTGGGACAAGTTCTTACCATTGGTGTAGTTTTCCTACAACAACAGTTATCAAGCAAGTATTGACATGGCTCCATTCGAAGCGTTGTATTGAAGAAAGTGTCGTTCTCCAGTATGTTGTGATGAGGTGGGTGAAGCAACGTTGTTGGGACCGGAGTTGGTACGTATGACTACAGAAAAGATTCAAACAATCCGACAACGTATAAAAACCTCACAAGATCGACAAAAGAGTTAAGCTGATCTTCATCGAACGGACGTGAAATTCGATATAGGAGATCATGTGTTATTAAGTGTTGCTCCATGGAAAGGAGTTATGAGATTTGGAAAGAGAGGAAAGCTCAATCCTCGATTTATCGGCCCATTTTTAATCCTTGATCGAGTAGGAACTGTGGCCTATAGACTCGCTTTACCGCCAAGTATGTCTCGTGTTCATAACGTTTTTCACATATCCATGTTACGTAAATATGTGGAAGACCCGAACCACATTATTGAGTTAGAACCGGACGAAATAGAGGAAGATTTGAGGTATGAAGAGGTTCCTGTTCAAATCTTGGATAAGAAGGAACATATTCTACGCTCCAAGGTTATTCCTCAAGTCAAAGTTTTGTGGAGAAACCACGATGTTGAGGAAATGACTTGGGAGTTAGAATCTGAAATGAAATCAAGGTATCCTTATCTCATCAATATACCAGGTACGTACCCTAATTTCGAGGGCGAAATTTCATAAGAAGGGGAGATTGTAAAACCCCAACTTTTTGAATAAAGATGAGTTTTTTATAAATATTATTTTTGAATATTATGGAGTGAAATTCATATAATGTTATAGTTGTGGGTAATATTTATAAATTTTGTAAAGTACGCAAGTTGTTATATAATATTCGATTGGTCGGAGAATATTCGTTTTAACAGGAATATTCAGAAACAACTAGACAATCAATGGTGAACCCCATTAACGGAATTATTGTTTGATTGAGAAAACGACAAAAATACTTTATATGAAAATAACTACGAAAGTTTTATCATTAACATTGAAACACCCTTGTGTTAAAATAGTACAAGAATACTGCTGAGGTTTGCATAGTAGCACACCAGTATTAATTATTGATGCTTACGTGATAAGTCACTTTCGGTTTTGTGGGTATTATTAATGTAATAATACTGAAAAATCTTTTATATAAAACAAAATACTTTTATAAAGTTATTCTATAAATAGAATATATTATATTCTATTATGCATAGTGTTGCATAGTATGCTGCGATAGTGTTTTGCATAGTAAAATCTTATTATATAAAATAGAATACTTTTATAAAGTTATCTGCTTTTATTAGACAATAATTAGAATATATTATATTTTATTATGCATAGTATTTGCATAAAGTATCTGCATAGTAAAATCTTTTATAAAGTTATTCGTTTTATTAGATTATAAATAAAATATATTATATTTTATTTAAAAGATTTTGCTTTAAATATGGACCGTCAGATTAAAGTAAATCAATCTGAATTTGTTCATGAGTTAATTACTATCGCATCCCATTTTTCTATAAATAGAAGCTCATTCCTTCATTATTTTCTTGCGAATTCAATTTGAAACTCTATGAGATAAACTATAGAGAGAAGAAGAAAGTATTCTGCTACTTCACTACTAATATATCCAAATTACTCTTCTTAAGGTAGGGAATATTATTTATTGTACTCGTAAGGGTGTTATTCTTTTGTATTCATGAAGAGAACTTATGTTATTCCATTCTTTATTATTCATTGGAATAACTCAGTATACGCCATTTACTACCTATACTTGGTGACATTCTTCTATTATTCCGTCATTACTATTTTGTTGGAATATCATGTATATACATGCTTTTACGCCTGACCGATTCTCTTTTATTATTACATTGGATATATCACATGCATGCGTTTTACGCCGGACCTAGTTTAAAATCTTTATTATTATTCTGTTGGAATAACTCGTATATCTGCAATCTGCGCATGCACGGTGATTTCATTGTTATTCCATTCTTTATTATTCATTGGAACATCCTGGTCTTGCAAATTTTGCTGCGACTTCGGTTCCGTTATTTAGTATTCTGTTGGAATAACTTTATCTATCTAATCGCATGTATGGTGATTTCTTTTGTTATTCCATTCTTTATTATACTCAATTGGTTAAAGTTTTGACTTCTATACTCCATGAAATTAGTGGAATATCCTTGATAATTGCGCTTCATCCAAAATTTTTCATGGAAATATTCTTCTCGAAAGCGATCTTGAATTTTACTCTACAAAGCGATATCATGTTGACAATTTGGACGTTATTGGTTCTTGGACAAATTAATTCTTGAACTTGTTTTGTTGAATTCTTATATCATTGTCATCATCCTCATATTTATATTTTTTTGAAAGTCATCTGTACCATGGCATTGTAGTGTATAGATGGACTTGGTATGATTATGACTAGAGATTATTCGGTGTAATCATGACCGTAATGTTACAAATGATGTTGTAAAAGTCCTCATTGGCCCGTAGTGCATTGATGGACAGTTGTTGGCATGATCATGACCATTAATGAATACACAAATATTCTTGGCTCGTGAGTGCATGGATAATTGTGGTCGTGATATTAAAGAATATCCTCCTACCAGTAGTGCGAGGGTGATTCGATGATGTGGATTATTTATTAAAATTCGAGTCCCAAATGATAAAAGTGATGAAAAACCTTTTAAATCATAAAAGATAGTAGATTTTATTCTCTACTTGACTCTTTTAATGGATTGCTTGTTCACCGCAGCTTAAACTTGATGTTTGTTATATTGTATCGGTTTAACACTTGTTTAAGGCTAATGATAATTTATTCGCATTATCTTAGTCATAATATTTCTTCTTGGGCTAGTTGATTTCACCCTTTCTTTCACCGCTCTCTTGAAATGAGAATATAAATTTGAAGCAGAGTCGGGAACGGGAGTGATGGTCCTAGATGGTGCATTAGTAGTCCTCACTATTACGTGAAATAGTGTGATAATAATTGTAATGAGGACTCTTTTTGAGTTTGTATACTTTCTAGTAGACAATATTTGTATTCAAACTCATATTTATGTTTTATCGTATTGTATACCTGCAGCAGATGTATTAATAAGTTGTATTTGAATTACATATCCCATATCAGCATTTCAGATGGGGGCGTTGCAACAGAGCTATGGGAGTAAAGCAGGTCACGCCTTAGGGAAAATCGTGTTTCCCAATCGGTGAAAGGGCCTCACTTAATTAGGACTGGATTGGAGTTGTTCAAGAAAGCATGACAGGAACGATTAGGGTTTTAATCTGTTCCTCGTTGGGTTCATGATATGTACTTATTTAGGATTGAGTTTTTTTAAAATAAATAATAATTGATATTTGAAATGTTTTAATATATTTAATAATATGTTTCTTTTATGTTTAAGCCTAAATTTATTGATTTTATTGTATGAATATTAATATTAATTTTCAAAATAAAAATAATAATTAAAAGAAAGGAAGAGAGAGAAAGAAAAAGAAAAAAATGTAAAGAAAATGAATTAAAATATTTATTTTAATTTATTATTATTTTAATAATTTTTTTGCCACATAATTAATGATTATATATTTTTTATTTTTTTGTGTTGCCACACAAGAAAAAATGATTTTTTGATTTTTTTTTTCCAATATCACGTAAGAAAATATTTAACGCTTGTTAATAGAATGGGGTAATTAATAGTTTTTAACAAGTACGGTGTGTCAATTTCTTTTGTTTAAAATTCAGTGGTCTAATGCTTACAAGCCGACAACCACAATGAGAGTAAAAGTACTTTTTGCCAAAAAAATAATATATGACAAATTCTAAAAAATTTAAGTGTAATTTAGAAATTGATTCCACTAAAATTTTATAAATTTTTTAATCTAATCAAATTAAAAAAAATTCAATCAAATGTTAATTCTATATCATTCCTAACCTCCCTTATATATGTATCTCCTATAATATTTTTTAACTAAAAACAATCTAATTTATATTATTTTACGTAGTATTTAAGAATTATTTATGAACAATTTGTGACTAAAAAAGCATACTAAGTAAAAGGAAAATAAATTAGATTGTTGAATATATATTTATAAGTAAGAATATAATAAAATTGTTTTATAATTTATTGGTTGATATTCATTATGGACTACTTTAATTTATTTAATTTTAACCTTGCATTAAAACGTAAATTGATAAAAAGTAGCGCATCCATCACACATCTCCTTGTAAATATTACCATCAACTTAATAATTACTTGATCCATGTACAAGCCCGTCAACAAGGTTAAGGGAGTCAAACCTGGGGACATTTTGGAAATTAAGAATATAATATTCTAGAGTATTCCTAAAAAGAAAAGGAAGTACATTCGAGATTTTCTTGGCCGCCAAGTTCTGAAGGGTTTCGTGAGGCTCAAGATTTGGTCAAAGATCGCTCAGATAATCATTATTGCCAAATTGTCCAACTAAATGGTTGTTTATTGAGCCACGTAATCGAATCAAAATTTATTGTCCGAAAGTTTAAAGTCATGTTATTTAAGTTTTCACTTTATATATCTCTATTAATAAAACGTTTAGCTTTAACAACTTATGATTAAAAAAAAGTAATAACTATTGTGTCTTTAAAAATTATTAGCATTTTATTTCTTTTTATTTTTTAATTTTCTCCTCTCTCTTTCACACTATATCATCTCCTAAATTATCCTACATAAATTCCTTCCAACATATGTTATAGACCACAATAAATTTCTTCATGTGAGAATTAATATGTAGAGCTATATTAGTATAAATCCTATTTTAATTTCTCCAATACATTATAAATTATTCCAAATTTGTCCACAGTTAAATCCACCATAAATTGATTTATTAAAAGTAAAATCTAAAAGATAATAGAATATGAGAAGGCTACCAAAAAAACTGATATATATAATACAATAATAGCCATATATATATATATATATATATATATATATATATATATATATATATATATATATAGCGAGGATCAAGAAGTTTCTTTCGAAATAACATTCTCTTTAAAATATTCTTTATTAAAACGACGTCGTTTTGGAGTGACTTAAAAGAGAGTGGTCTCACTTATTTTCTTTTTATTTACAAAAATGCCACCCGCGACCACTCCAAAATGACGTCGTTTTAATAAAAGAATGCTATTTAAGGAGGAATGTTATTTAAGATGAATGCTCTTGATCCTTGCTCTGTCTCTCTCTTTCTCTCTCTCTCTCTCTCTCTCTCTATATATATATATATATATATATACTCATTTCGTCCCATAGTTATAGACTGATTTCTTTTGGCATATAGTTTAAGAAAATCAGTGACAATTTTTAATATAAATTTTCCACATTATACCCTTTAATATGGAATTAATGAATAAGTTAATTCCTCCTTACTTATCACACTGGAACTCTCAACTCCATTGATTGACGTGTATTGACCAGTAAAGTCCATAACCATAGAACTTTAACCAAAGAGAATACAATAACATTAAATGTGGTGATAAAAATAATGACATTGAATGTTGGTTGAATATTTATTATAAGGGCATAAAAGTAAAACAATGAACCAACTAAAATTTATAAATAGTAAGTAACCTATATATTGGGATATTTTAAAATCGAAAATCAGCCTATAACTATGGGACGGAGGGAGTATATAGGAAAGGGATCCAGTCTGGGAGTCCAGACTGACTTAATATGCGGACCAATTTTTATTTTTTTTTAGAATAACTAAATATTTTTTTATATTTTATGGAACTGGAATTTTATCATAATACAGTATTTTTGGCGTGATTTAGATATATATATTACAAAAGCAGTGCAGATATATTCTATACGCATCGCTTTGTTATATATATCTAAATCATGTCCAAAATACTGTATTATGTAAAAATTCCAGTTCCATAAAATATTAAACTTTTTTTTAGTTATTTTAAAAAAAAAAAAGCAAAAACAAAAATCCGCATTTTAAGAAAATGCTGGAGTCCGGATAGGAACCGGACCCTATATATAATAATAATAATAATAATAATAATATTAATAATAATAATAATAATAATAATAATAATAATAATAATAATAATAATAATAATAATAATAATAGGGATCAGATCCGGGCTCCCGGGCTTGATTAAAATACGGACCATTTTTTTTTTTTTGCTTTTTTTTAAAAACAACTAAAAAAAAGTTTAATATTTTATGGAACTAGAATTTTTCCATAATACAGTGTTTTGGGTGTGATTTAGATACATATAACAAAATATTTATGTACAATATGTACAGACTGTACAGACCTGTTTTGTTATATATGTATCCAAATCACACCCAAATCACTGTATTTTGAAAAAAATTCAGTTTCATAAAATATTAAACTTTTTTTTAGTTGTTTTAAAAAAAAAACAAAAAAAAAAGTCCGTAACTTAAGAAAATGCGGGAGTCTGGATAAAAACCGGACCCTATATATATATATATAATACAATAATAGCACATTTAGTGTCTTAATATTAATTTAATTTTGGCATTGTAATAACATACATTAATTACAATAAAAACAAAAAAAAAATTATATTTGTCCATACGCTAAATCATTTTAAGTTACTTTAACAATTCATCAAATTTAAAGTAATAAAAAAAGATATATCATATAACAACATCACCAAAACAAATTTAAATATTAAAAGATTTATAACAAGTTTCAAAATTTTCTTTTAAGAAAAATAATAAAACTAAACATTTGTGGCTCCTGATTTCGTTTAAAATCGATGTCATAAAAGCTATAACTGTAAATCCCCCAAACTCGGATACTTGAAACCCGAACTCGGTGTTTTACGATACTATTTCTATGAGCGAAATAATACTAATAGTAATAACAATAATATAAAAATCCAACTTAATTTATATTTATCAGAGTCTAATCCCAATTACGCAACCTTTACTATAATTCTTTACATGATATATATAATACATATCATTGTCTATATATTGTCTAACTATTATAAAAGACACCATTAAACATGTTCTGTTTGCTTTCCTTTTCACTTGTTCTTGTCTGAACCTTCGGGTTGATCATGCCTAGCTGAAAATATTTAAATTTAAGCAAGGATGAACACGTGGGTGCCCAACAAGTAATAACAATTATGAATATAATTAGCTGAAAAAAATAAATGTTTTCTTTGTACATCACTTCTACAATGAATTTATAGTTATAAAGTAAACTGAACCGATAATAACAACATAACAATTCTACCTCAAATTTTTGAAACTACGTATTGACTATATATATAGGTATTAGTCGATAGATTATGAACATTGTTTTTTTAAGTTTTCGCTAAGGTTTAACAGAACATCATCTGCAAACCGTCATAACTTACGGGCGTTAGGTTGTACTTCCTATGGGCCCTGTATTGATCAATACTACATTACAAGAACGATAGGATCGTTCACTCTGTCCGCCTTGGGCGCATAAAAGTTTTCCCATGATCGGGATGTTCATACTTAGTCTGGAATCTGAACCAAAATAATTTGATTGGATACAAAAAGGTTTTATCATATTCAACGATATTTCAAAATTTGTGTTTAGCTGGTCAATTAGATTGGATATATATATATATATATATATATATATATATATATAAAATAAAAAACCAACCAACATTCGGTTAGTTTCGATTCGACTCGATTCGAAAAAATACTGAACGAGACTTTGGATTCGTTAATAATATGATCCAAATCGAGCATTAAAAATAGTTCAATAAAAATATGAGTAGAATCGAGCAAGGTTATACTCGACTCGCTTAAGATTCAAACTACTCGAATTTTTTATCAGTGATTCGATACATACTCTAGCAATACATATTCGATTAGATGTTCGATACATTCTCTTATAATATATATAAATTTAAATTAAATTAGGATAATTAGTTATTATTTTGTTTTGTTTTTAATTTTTATTGTGATTTTATATTTGTAAAGTGTAATAATAAATATATTTTTCTCATTTTTAAGTAAAATAACAAATTTAATTTATAATTATATTTATTATAAAACTAGTTATTATGTGAAGACTCGAATTCGAGCTTGAATTTGAAGCTCGCGAGTAGTTTGAATAAATTTTCGAGTCGAGTTGGATCGAATTCGAGTAATAAATATTCGAGTCGAAGTCGAATCTGAGTAGGATTTTTCAAATATAATTGAATTGAAATCAATTCTAAATGCAATTTATTTTTTTCGAGTCGAATTTAGTAGCTCTCATTCATTCCTGTTCTCGACTCGTTTACCTATATATATATATATATATATATATATATATATATATATATATATATATATATATATATCAACATGTGTTTAACTATAATGACTATCCAAGTGGGGACACTTGTATAACCATATTTTGAAATTAATTAATGAATATATATATATATATATATATATATATATATAATATCATGTTGGTAAACAATGATCGGATATAATATATACGACAATAAGGTTAATAATTTAGTACAATAATAATATAATTCTGAAACTTCTTATTCATGTCCATTGCATAAAAGAAATGCAAAAGTAAGATACTTGCCTGATGCGCTGCTTACAGTTCGTAACTTAGTTCTATCTCTATATAACACCTATCAGTAATAAGATCATTTGATCGATTAGAATAACATACTAAAACACATAGCACTGCTTATTGCAGTCAGCACATAACATAATCACATTGTCACATATGTTTCACAACCATTGAATCACAAATAAACACATATCTAATCAAATTATTTAAGTCCAGATCAATTTTTGAAACATGTCGGTGTACTGACAGCTTTATCGAGTAATTATCGAGTCTAAGATTCTATCCTGTAGTTCAATATCTGTAAGTATCAGTCATATTATTTTTGAATGACTTATAATAAAATTTTAAACAATTATTATAATTTATCACGAATTTTCAAACACCGGAATCATTATTAAATAATTTAAATATTAAGCAATTCTATTATCATTAATATTTAATTAATATTAAACTATTAATGAAACCATTGCCAAAATATTAAAGATATTTATTGTGACAACCCGAGAATTTTGAATATTTTTAAAATTTTTATTAATTGATTTGAGGTTCAATGTAACGACCGAGAAATTCGGATCTTATTATGAAATGATTTTATTAAATTAAATAATAATAAAATTCTATTCTATGTGTTATCAAGATGGTTGTCATTGTATAACCTATTGATGTTAGAATGTCGTAGTATTTGAGCTACGTGAACGAATTAAAATGTTTGAATTTCTAAGACGAAAATAAAAGTTTTCTAAGAAATTTTTCGAAAAACACTATTCATCGGTATTTGCTCGGGATTTCTTTTTGATTTTCTGAGAAATACGTAATGATAGAATGATAAGGTAAGATGGATTATGTAATAAAAATCTAGTTATAGAAAATGTAATATTTTGCTTGCGGACTTAATTTATAAACGTTAAGAAGGGAAAAGTAGTAACGAGTAAGTAATAATTGTATGATACTTTGGTATTGTGCAAAGTAATGAAAACGAGTATAATACGAAGTATTATACGAGTTTTTATGAAGGATGAAATATCGTATATAAATTCTATATGAGTTAGAATACGAGAATGATACATAGACAATACGTTTTATATATTAAGCTATAGCATTGGACTTGTAGGAATTTACTACAAGTCCAAATGATTTAAAGGGTGAGGCCCAATTATTGATTAATGAATCAACTAGTGTTTGTTAATGCAAAGCCCAAAGGTTGATTTAGTGTAAGCCCAAGATAGAATCTATGAGTTGTTTGACCCATGGGGCAAACCATATTAATATGGTTAATATGATGACCAAGTTAATGTGGTGACCAAGTTAGAAGTAATGACCAAGACTTAGGAGTAATGGCCAAGCAAAAGATAAGAGTTGTGCTTAGCTGTAATGAATACTAAGGAGGTGATTAAAGGAGGTGGGAGGATTTAATGACTAAATTACCCTAACCTTGTAAATTCTATAAATAGAAGAAGCTTGCTAGCCATTTCTTACTTGTTCAAACATTCAAACATATTACAAAGTGCTTAAGTGTTAGAGAGAATAAGCTACAATAAGTTACTTTCATTTGTAAGAAGAAGAAGAAGGCTACTTTAAAAAGACTTCAAAGAGTAAGACTTCTTCTCCATTTATTTTCTATCTCTACCATGATAGGTTGATAAGAAAAGTATGGATTAAGGAACATGGATGTTAAGAAGTAAGAAGAATGATTAATCAATGAACTTAAGCCAAATAAGTTGGAAATAAGTCATTTGAACTTATAAAAGTTATGAACTTATTATAAGTTAACCTTGAATGTTAGTATGAAAATTATGAACTTGTAATGAGTTTATTAAGAGAAGTGATGTGGATGTAAAAGAATTTTTAGGATCATATGTATCATGAATACATAAGTAAATTTTTATGTTAAGAACATATAAGGTGTGATGATTAAGAAACTTTAATTGTCATAAGTCATGAACAATGAAATCTTAAGTAGTTTATAATTTGATAAGTTATAAGCTCATAAAGAAATAAGTCTAAAATCCAACGATGAATATAAGTTGTTGTAATAAGTAGGTTGAGATGTTCACATGATGAATGGAATTCATTTGTAATGTTGAACAAATCATAAGAATGAAGATTTGCCGGAAATTACACGATTGGACGATAATCGTAGAATTCGTAAAATTCTCGGAATAGAAGTCAAATTTTGTGTTTGAACTCAGAACCATTGTTTTCCGATGGATACAAGTCATATTTGGCATTTAAGAGTTGCGGACTCAAAAATGACCGGATTCCGACTTAGAATGAAGAAATGAGCGTTGAACGTTCACGGACGTTTATCGTTTTCGTTAAAAATTAACCAATAGGTGAATTTTTAGCAAACAAAGTCAAATAGATAAAATTCATGCATGAATACGTAGATTACGTAATTTGTGACCCGTAGGCTTTTGAACGAGCCAATTCGGACTTATAACAAAGAAGTTATGCGTCCGGGAAGTTCACAAAAATTCAAGGACTGAATTTTTTTTCGGTGCCTGAGTTGGCCATGGCGCCAAAAACCTAAACCAAATTAGTCACACCACGGATAATAAAACGATGTCTCGAACACACTACAAGTCGTGCGTGGCATGAGCGAACCAACAGTACATGAATGGTGGCGTCCATGATGCACCATGCATAGTCTGAAACCTTCGAAGAGTGGTAGCCATGGCCTTTTCACCAAGTAAGGACTCGCATCGCAATGCCAAGCCCGAGACAATGCCACTATTAACACGCGCCACAACGCGAGATGTAAGTATAAAGCTGGCACTACAGCGCCAGCCTCAGAACAAGAATAGTAATGAATGTTTTTAATTACAAAGAAAAGAAAGTTAATTAATTTAAAAGTAAACACAACCTAAGGAATGTAATGTAACATTGTTTAAACTTTTTTAAACCTTAAGGATGTTGTATAAAGGTTGAGATAACCTAGTCAAATATAAATGCAAGGATAATGATAAACCAAAATAGATAGTAACTGAATCTACTACACAATTAGATTGAGATGAAGGGTAAGATATAGTCATATACATACTTGATTAAATGTGACCTAATGTAAGGCATTATGTGATCATGTATTGTAGAGATTTGAAAGACTTGAACATAAAGTAAATATACCGTAGCAGACGCTAAAGGCAAGTATTCTAACTCTTGTCTCAGTTCAATCTGAACAAGTTTTTGAAATTCATGTATCCTTACGCATGAATTGAGATATGTTGAATTTAAAGCCAATTCCTTTGGCTAGACTTGATATATTGCGTGGATTATTGATAATCTATTCATCTATTATCAAATGTTGTTATCTTTTGTCAACTACTTGATATGGTTTTCAAAAGAAGACTGGAATGTTAAACAAATGTTTTGTCGGTAAAACAACAGGCACGTGAAGTTGCCAAATGATTAAACGTACCTACGTTTAATGGATGTAGTGTTGATCAACATAGAGTACAATAGGTTGATCACCTAGAAGTGCTCGTAAGTAATATCAGGCTTACGGACTTAGTTCCAGGTTGTCCTTTTCCAATAAAGAATGAATACTCGAGGTCTTTGACTGGAGTAAATGTTTTACTAAATATTGTTATTATTGTAAAACATTTTAAAAGAAAGATGAAGTGCTATTTTGAATTATCAATAGTTCTTCATAACTATTGTTCAGTTATTGAAGATATACGATTCGTATGTGTCAAACATGTTGTTATTGAATTGTTATACTTGCTGAGCTAGTTATGCTCACTCTTGCTTGAACCATATGAATGAAGCTAAGACTGAACGTCCCGAAGGATCGAAAAAGGATAAAGGAATAGCTAAGGCAGATTGTTAAGCTGTCTTGTAATAGTATATGTTTATTGTTGTAATGTAATTGATATTATGACAAAGAACCTTTGTAATGGGCATAGAACCTAGGAAATGTAAATATTACTTTAAATATATAGAAGTTATGTTCGTTCTTTGAGACTTTTCAATTGAATGAATGTATGAAGGTTGTACAGTATAGCACCATCTGTCGGGTTGGAAGATACCCGGATTTGGGGGCGCTACAAGTTGGTATCAAAGCCTAGGTTATAAAACTTAAAGGGGAAAGTAGAACCTTAAGTTATAACCTTAAGAAAGAATAAAGAAGTAAAAGATGGAAAGTAACCCTATAAAAATGCATTATATTATGTTATGTGTTTCTATTATTTTACTGATGTGTAATAATCAAACTATATTGTTTTATTGTAGATGTCAAGAGAAAATGATATGTATAGAGACATACATATAATGAGCGAGGATTCGGTTAATCGGGTAGAGATACTATCAAATCCCATAGCAGTAGAACCAGAGGTGGTGACAATCGAGTTTGGAGACTCGGACGATTTAGACTACATGTCTATATTTGATGGCATGCTAGAGGAGGAGGTGGACGTGATGTCCTTTGACCAGGTTCCACCTACAGAGGAATTGTCTACGGGGGAATCGATGAAGGCACTATTTATGTCAGTATTGGATAGGAATGTCCATTACTTCCAAGAGGTTAAGGAGTTGAAAGAGGAACTCCAAGCTGTCCGTGAGGACAAGACTAGCATGGAGGGAATGTGGGAAGAGGAGCACGATGATAGAATTCAAGCTAAGGACAAGGTCAGGAAATTTGAAAGGTGAAGTCTTTGAGCTCAAGCGAGGAGCTAAAGACTAAACAATGGAAGTTGGAGAGGATGTCCTATATACATAGGAGTTCTCATGTTGATTTCAATGACGCAGTAGTGGGTATCCTATAGAAGCGGGACGGGACCGACACACTATTAGTAGAGATGTTATTCTTAGGTGCGCGACAAAAGATTTTGAGAATGCCCTACGTCAGATGTAATCTAGCAATAGCTAGAGTAGCTTAGATATGTAAATATTATGTATCTAGTAGTGACGTAAAACCCTATTTTGTATAACAAAGTGTAGTCTTTTGTAAATCCCAATTTTTGGAAAGTAATTACGGGATGATAATGTAATCAGCTAAGGCTGAGTAATGTAAACAATGTAGTGTTATACTACAAGTTATGAATCAATATAAGTCTTTTAATGGAATATATTGAGTAATGAGTATGAGTTATTGTTTTATTACAAATAATAACAAACTAACAAGAATAAAGTAATAATGATGTGTTGTTTTCTTAACAACAAAATGCCGCCAAGAAGGAGACAACGAAATCAAGGCACTAATGTTAACCAACCGGAGGGTGGTCCTATTAATCCAATGCAGGAGTTCGTTAATCTTTTAACGGCTGCATTTAATAGAACGAGGGCTAATGTGCACGTGATTCTTGAGTAATCTGAGCTACTACTTTTAAGGATTTTAAAAGTGTAGGTCATGGGAGTTCAAAGGAACTACGGACCCTATATAAAGCCAGACTTGGATAAAAGAAATCGAGAAAGAATTTGTAATAGCAAATGTTGAGGAGGGTCAAAAGGTTGCCTTTGCAACCTATTTGATGAAAGAGAGGCCAACTTACGGTGGGAGGCAAACCAAGCTAGGGCCGATATAGAAATCTAACGTGGGAGTGGTTCAAGGAGATTTTCTTGAGAACTATTTTCCCACAGTATCTGAGGAGGATGGAAATGAGGTTTCTTGAATTGAAACAAGGGGATATGACAGTTCCCTAGTATGCTGCCAAGTTTAATGAATTGACATGATTTGCTCCACATCAAGTGGACACTGAAGTGAGAAAAGGCTAGAAGATTGACGGGGCTTGAAACCACAGCTCTATAAATTAGAATTTACGTGTTCCAAAGTACTTCCTTTGTAACTATATTAGAAAAGGCAATAATTGCCGAAGGTTGGAATGAAGTTCTCAGCCAGTACCACAAGGAAAAGAAAAACAAGGGCAAGTTTGATGGAGGAATCAAGACCGAGGGAGCTAGTGGAAGTGGCAACGGTCAAAAGCGGAAGGGCTTTAACTCTGGGAATACCGGAGTAAAACAAGGGGATTCTAAGAGGAGGATGGAGGCCTGTAAAATCTGCGGGAAGACTCACTTAGGAGTCTGTCTCAAAGGAAAGGAAGTATGTTATAATTGTGGACAGGAAGGGCACATTTCGCCTAACTGTCCAAATCCGAAGAAAAATCACGAATGTTTTGTATGTGGATCAATGACCACATAGCGAAGAACCCGCCCAAGAAGGGACGAGAAGAAAATAAAGGGAACTAATAGCGGTAAGTTGGCTATTAGTGGTCCATTTCAATAAGGGTAAATCAATGGCCCGCACTTTTATATATGATGGTCCCAAGATCTGGGTGGCATCGGGGATGTAGTTGCGGTATTATTCCGATCAATAACATAAATGCATACGTGCTATTTGATTTGGGTGCTACTTGTTCGTTTATAGCATGTGATTTTGCTAGACAACTAGAATTATTTCCCGAAAAATTGCCTATACCTTTGAACATTAAGGTAGCAAATGAAGAGATAATTCTTGTTGAAGATATTCATAGGAGTTGTTGCGTAGATGTACATGGTTGTAAGTTATCGGTAGATTTAATACCGATAAAGTTAGGAGAATTTGAAGTAATTCTTGGAATGGATTGGTTGATTAACCATGGAGCAATTATAGATTGCCAAAAGAAATGTGTGAGCATCAGGACGTTGAAGCAACCTCCTGTAGTATTTTACGGTAATAAATCGTCGTGACGTTCGTGTTGCCTTACGATGACACAAACTAGAAAACTTTTAAGGAAGGGATGTGTAGGTTATCTATGCCATGTTGTTGATACCCAGAGAGTGGGAGCAACCATGGAACAAATACCTATAGTAAATGAATTCATGGATGTATTTCCAAGTGAGTTCTGGGGTTCTCTGCTTGGGATAGGAGATCAATTTGTGATAGAAATTGTGCGGGAGGCGGCACCGGTCTCGAAGGGCATCGTCTTATATGGCGCTGTGGAAATGAAAGAACTAATGGTTCATTCTGAGAACTATTGGATGAGAAAGTACATTCAACCAAGTGTTTCCCCACAGGGAAACACCGGTGTTGTTTGTCAAGAAGAAAGACGGATCGTTAAGTCTTTGTATCGACTATTAGGAGTTGAACAAGTTAACGATAAAGAATAAATACCCATTGCCTAGGATCGATGATCTCTTTGATCAATTAAAAGGGAAAAGTATTTTCTAAAATAGATTTCTTGACGAGGGTATCACCGGTTGAAGGTTAGGAAGGAAGATGTACCAAAGACGGCATTCGGGACTCGTTATGGTCATTCTGAATTTACGGTGATGTCATTTGGGTTGACGAATGCACATTTGCATTTATGGATATGATGAATGTAGTGTTCAAACCATATTTGGACAAGTTAAATTGTTGTGTTTATCGATGATATTCTAGTCTACTCTAAGACGCCGTAAGATCATCTTGAACACATAAGATTAGTGTTGGAAACACTAAGGAAGGAGAAGTTATATCTGAAATTCACCAAATGTGAATTTTGGTGGGAAAAAGTGCAGTTTTTAGGTCATGTCATTGACTAAGAGGGGATTTTAGTGGATCCAGCGAAGGTAGAAGCAGTAATAAATTGTGAACAACCAAAAACACCGACTGAGGTGCGGAGTTTCTTAGGGTTAGCAGGGTACTATCGAATATTTATCCAAGATTTTTCGAAGATAGCTACCCTGTTGACTAATTTAATAAGGAAGATGGTGAAATACGTATGGACGGATAAATGTGAAGACATTTTTCAAGAACTGGAGAAAAGATTAAGTGAATCAGCTGTTTTGTCATTGCCAGATGACACAGGAAATTTTGTGGTGTATTGTGATGCTTCGCATAGAAAACTTGGTTGTGTGCTTATGCAGCATGGCAAAGTTATTGCGTATGCATCACGATAGTTGAAGGATTATGAGAAAGTTTATCCTACTCATGATCTGGAACTGGCGGCAGTAGTGTTTGCCCTAAAGATATGGAGACATTATCTTTATGGGGAAAAATGTGAGATATATACGGACCATAAAAGTCTAAAGTATATCTTCACTCAGAAGGAGTTGAATATGAGACATAGAAGATGGCTAGAGTTGATAAAGGATTATGATTGTGAAATCTGTATCACCTGGAAAAGGCGATGTAGTTCTTAGACGCCTTAAGTAGGAAGGGTCGGAAAAGTTGTCTATGTTAACAGCTCAAATTGAGTTAATAACAGAGATGGCTAGGATGGAAATAGAAGTAAAGATGCCGAGTGATTCGAGGTAGATACTCTTTGCGACGGAGATGAAATCTACCATCATAGAGAGAGTCAAGGAGGTACAACTCAAGACTGACGAGTGTAACCAAATGAAGAAGCAATTATCCGAGAAGGAAGATACTAAGTATAGTCTTAATAATGAGGGATTATTAAGATTTGAAGGAAGAATTTGGGTTCTGAATGAGACAGAATTAAAGGAGCAAGTGTTATAAGAAGCTCATAGTTAAGGTACTCGATACATCCCAGTAGCACTAAGATGTATCAAGACCTTGACGAGTTTTGGTGGCCAAACATGAAGAGAGAAATAGCATAGTATGCGAGTAGGTGATTGACTTGTCAAAAAGTTAAGGCCGAACATCAATGACCCAGTGGCTTATTACAGTCATTGGAGATTCCAGAATGGAAGTGGTAGCATATCACGATGGACTTCGTGGTGGGACTTCCGACGACGAAAAAAGGGTACGATTCGATTTGGGTAATAGCGGACCGGGTTGGCGAAGTCGACTCACTTTTTGCCAATTAGGGTCAAGTATAACTTAGACCCGATTAGCTAAACTTTATGTTAAAGAAATCATTTCGGACATGGAGTACCGATGTCGATTGTGTCGGATCGTGATCCACGATTCACATCGAACTTTTGGAGGAGTTTGCAAAACGATTGGGAACACGGTGAAGTTAATCACAACTTATCATCCACAAACCGATGGGCAGAGCGAGAGAACAATTCAGACGTTAGAAGATATGTTGAGGTCTTGCGTCATGGATTTCAAGGGTAGTTGGGATGATCACCTACCACTAGTAGAGTTTTAAGTATAACAACGATTATCATGCAAGCATAGGTATGCCGCCTTATGAAGCTCTATGTATGGAAGAAAGTGCGAGAACACCATTGTGTTGGGATGAGGTGGGAGAACGCTTGGATGCTAGGACCAAAATTGGTGCGGCGAGACAAATGGATGTGGTAAAGTTAATTCGGATGCGTCTCGTCACATTTCGGAATGATGACGAAGAAGTATGCGGACTCGTATAGACTAGGTCGAGAGTTTGAGGTGGGCTCGTATGTGTTTCTAAAGGTATCTCCTTGGAAAGGAAAGATACGCTTTTGAAAGAAAGGAAAGTCAAGTCCAAGGTTTATAGGACCTTTTGAAGTATTAAAACGGGTGGGAGAGGTAGCTTATGTGATAGCATTACCTCCAGACCTAGAACGAATACATAACGTGTTTCACGTATCTGTATTACGTCCATATAAGCCGAACTATAAGCATGTAATCGAGTATGAGCTGATTCATATCGAGAAAGACTTAACATATGAAGAATCGTGATCACGGATCATTGAGAGAAAGGAACAAGTTACGAGGAACAAGGTAATACCATCGAGAAGGTATTATGGAAGAACCACGATCTTTGAAGAAGCAACGTGGGAATTAGAAAAAAAGGATGAAGAAAAATTTTCCTCATCTATTTGATTAAAGTGAGACGAGATTCTGGGGACAGAATCTTTATAATGGGGGGAAGAATGTAACGATCGAGAAATTCGGATCTTATTGTAAAATAGTTTTATTAAATTAAATAATAATAAAATTCTATTCTATGTTGTTATCAAGATGGTTGTCATTGTATAACCTATTGATGTTAGAATGTCGTAGTATTTGAGCTACGTGAACGAATTAAAGTGTTTGAATTTCCAAGACGAAAATAAAAGTTTTTCGAGAAATTTTTCGAAAAACACTATTCATCGGTATTTGCTCAGGATTTCTTTTTGAATTTCCGAGAAATACGTAATGATAGAATGACAAGGTAAGATTGATTATGTGATAAAAATCTAGTTATGGAAAATGTAATATTTCGCTTGCGGACTTAATTTATAAACGTTAAAAAGGGCAAAGTAGTAACGAGTAAGTAATAATTGTATGATACTTTGGTATTGTGCAAAGTAATGAAAACGAGTATAATATGAAGTATTATACGAGTTTTTATGAAGGATGAAATATCGTATATAAATTCTATATGAGTTAGAGTACGAGAATGATACATAGACAATACGTTTTATATATTAAGCTATAGTATTGGACTTGTAGGATTTGGTAGGAATTTACTACAAGTCCAAATGAATTAAAGGGTAAGGCCCAATTATTGATTAATGAATCAACTAGTGTTTGTTAATGCAAAGCCCAAAGGTTGATTTAGTGTAAGCACAAGATAGAATCCATGAGTTATTTGGCCCATGGGGCAAACCATATTAATATGGTTAATATGATGACCAAGTTAATGTGGTGACCAAGTTAGAAGTAATAACAAAGACTTAGGAGTAATGGCCAAGCAAAAGATAAGAGTTGTTCTTAGAAAGTAATGAATAACAAGGAGGTGATTAAAGGAGGTGGGAGCATTTAATGACTAAATTACACTAACCTTGTAAATTCTATAAATAGAAGAAGCTTGCTAGCCATTTCTTACTTGTTCAAACAATCCAACATATTACAAACTACTTAAGTGTTAGAGAGAATAAGCTACAATAAGTTACTTTCATTTGTAAGAAGAAGAAGAAGGCTACTTTACAAAGACTTCAAAGAGCAAGACTTCTTCTCCATTTATCTTCTATCTCTACCATGATAGGTTGATAAGAAAAGTATGGATTAAGGAACAAGGATGTTAAGAAGTAAGAAGAATGATTAATCAATGAACTTAAGCCACATAAGTTGGAAATAAGTCATTTGAACTTATAAAAGTTATGAACTTATTATAAGTTAACCTTGAATGTTAGTATGAAAATTATGAACTTGTAATGAGTTTATTAAGAGAAGTGATGTGGATGTAAAAGAATTTGTAGGATCATATGTATCATGAATACATAAGTAAAGTTATATGTTAAGAACATATAAGTTGTGATGATTAAGAAACTTTAATTGTCATAAGTCATGAACAATTAAATCTTAAGTAGTTTATAATTTGACAAGTTATAATCTCATAAAGAAATAAGTCTAAAATCCAACAATGAATATAAGTTATTGTAATAAGTAGGTTGAGATGTTCACATGATGAATGGAATTCATTTGTAATGTTGAAAAAATCATAAGAATGAAGATTTGCCGGAAATTGCACGATTGGACGATAATCGTCGAATTCGTAAAATTCTCGGAATAGAAGTCAAATTTTGTGTTTGAACTCGGAACCATTTTTTTCCGATGGAGACAAGTCATATTTGGCATTTAAGAGTTGCGGACTCGAAAATGACCGGATTCCGACTTAGAATGAAGAAACGAGCGTTGAAAGTTCACGAACGTTTATCATTTTCGTTAAAAATGAACCGATAGGTGAATTTTTAGCAAATGAAGTCAAATAGATAAAGTTAATTAATTTAAAACTAAACACAACCTAAGGAATGTAATGTAACATTGTTTAAACTTTGTTAAACCTTAAGGATGTTGTATAAAGGTTGAGATAACCTAGTCAAATATAAATGCAAGGATAATGATAAACCGGAACAGATAGTAACTGAATCTACTACACAATTAGATTGAGATAAAGGGTAAGATATATTCATATACATACTTGATTATATATGACCTAATGTAAGGCATTATGTGATCATGTATTGTAGAGATTTGAAAGACTTGAACATAAAGTAAATATACCGTAGCAGACGCTAAAGGCGAGTATTCTAACTCTTGTCTCAGTTCAATCTGAACAAGTTTTTGAAATTCATGTATCCTTACGCAAGAATTGAGATATGTTGAAGTTAAAGCCAATTCCTTTGGCTAGACTTGATATATTGCGTGGATTATTGATAATCTATTCATCTATTATCAAATGTTGTTATCTTTTGTTAACTACTTGATATGGTTTTCAAAAGAAGACTGGAATGTTAAACAAATGTTTTGTCGATAAAACGACAGGCACGTGAAGTTGCCAAATGATTAAACGTACATACGTTTAATGGATGTAGTGTTGATCAACATAGAGTACAATAGGCTGATCACCTAGAAGTGCTCGTAAGTAATATCGGGCTTATGAACTTAGTTCCGGGTTGTCCTTTTCCAATAAAGAATGAATACTCGAGGTTTTTGATCGGAGTAAATGTTTTACTAAATATTGTTATTATTGTAAAACATTTTGAAATAAAGATGAAGTGCTATTTTGAATTATCAATAGTACTTCATAACTATTATTCAGTTATTGAAGATATACGATTCGTATGTGTCAAGCATGCTGTTATTGAATTGTTATACTTGTTGAGCTAGTTATGCTCACTCTTGCTTGAACCATATGAATGCATCTAGGATTGAACGTCCCGAAGGATCGAAAAAGGATAAAGGAAAAGCTAAGGCAGATTATTAAGCTGTCTTGTAATAGTATAGGTCTATTGTTGCGATGTAATTGATATTATGACAAAGAACCTTTGTAATGGGTATAGAACCTTGGAAATGTAAATATTACTTTAAATATATAGAAGTTATGTTCGTTCTTTGAGACTTTTAAATTGAATGAATGTATGAAGGTTATACAGTATAGCACCATATGTCGGGTTGGAAGCTACCCGGATTTGGTGGCGCTACATTCAATATTAGAACCTAGACAGAAAATAAGTGTATGCGTTTGATATTTTTAAGATGGAATTTTGAGGATTTCAGAATTCTGTGAAGGATTTAGGTGAATTATTCAGGATTAAGGGAATACGTGAATATATTCTGTGAATATGGTTATGTATGTGTACAATATGTGGTTAAGGGTCAAGGGTTGACCAGATAAACGATATCTGTAACAAACCCTAATTATATATTAAGAACGTCAACGTTCGGTTAGAAAACCCTAGCGATTAACAAGAAACCCTAGAAATCGGTTCTGGAAACCCTAATTTTAGTTTCAGAAATCTAAAACCCTAATTCGGTAGATGAAACCGTAATTTGGGAATACGAATGCTATGTATAAGGTTTAACGTTATCAATTTATAATTAATTAGGGAAAACCCTAAAGATTTACTCGAAACCCTAATAATTAGAAAACGTAATTATTAAAAACCCTAATTTCGGGATTAAGAACCCTAATTTATAATTAGGAAAAACCTAAGTGTTAATTTAATAATTTTAATGTTAATTAGGATATATTAATTCTAATTTTAAAGTTATAAGTAATTAGAAAACCCTAATCTAATTACAAAATTTAATTTCTAAATTAGAAAATTTATTTTTCTATTAGAAACCCTAATTAATGGTTTATAAACCCTAATGACCATTTTGACCATAATTGCTAAATTAGCGATTTTAATTAGAAAATATTAATCCTAATTAGCAAGATTTAAGTAATGATTAAGAAATTTTAATATAATTAGAAAATTCTAATTATAATTTAGAAATCTTAAATTTTCTATTTTAAAAACTTAAATTGGAAATTTTAGAAAAATTAAATTGCAAACCCTAAGGGTTTCAAACTCTAAGCCCTAAATGTTCTAAACCCTAAACCCTAACCCAAACACTAAACCCTAAGGGTTTGGCTAATTGACCAATTTGCCATTAAAATAAAAATTAAAAAGACCATTTTGCCCTTTGTGTATTTTTATAAAATTGGTGTGTAGGTTTTGACTTTTAGGTGAGTTACTCACCAAAACCTAGCTCTAGCATGTGCATATATCTCAGCCATCAGCCATTTCACACAACCAAGTTCGTTGAATCAATAATTATATAAATTAAAAGGAGAGAGAAAAAGTTACTTGCATTTTCATTTTTCCAAACACTTCTCTCTCTATATTTTGGGAATAGAAAGTGAAAGAGAGTAAGATACAAAGATAAGACCATGTGTTAGCATTCCAAGGTCAGAAAACAATGATCAGATTCAAGATCATGTCTCAAAGAGGTATAGAACCCTAATCTTCAAAATCGTATGATCTCATGTTAGATGTTAAGTTTTTGTGTTAAAACATGTAGTATGCAGTTTAAATAGATGATCTGGGTTGATATATAGTGAATCCATAACATCTAGATGTACGAAATATAAGTTTTTAAAAATCTGGAAATGATGAAAAAAGTGGCCTGACAGTCGAATGTCTGAGGCCTTAGATCTTTCTATGTTAATGATTTGTGTTATTTTAAGTTTTAAACTTGTAGTATGTTATGTGATCTTTGTTCTGAAACTTGAAACAGAGTCATAGCATGTCTAGATCGTAACTTATGAGCAGTCAAAGGTCGTTGACCGTTCACGGAAAGTTGAATCTGGGCAACCCAGAATGTTTTACAGTGGTCTGACAAGTTTCTTCAAGCCTCTAATCTTGCTGTCTTTTTATTGTTTGGCCAATTTGTTGTTGCTATGTTGTTTACTGGTAGGTGAACTACACATATAAGTCATTAGAACACCTAGAACCATTACAGAGTTAAACTTAATCGCGGTCAAATATACGTTGACCAACTGCCTTAGACAAATTCTGGAAAACCTAGAATTCGTTGAAGAACAGTTCATGTCAGGTAGTTTGACCGGCCCAGATCTGTCATGTTTGATGTTGTTATGATGCTCTATTGTTATAGAAATGAAGTCTGACATCTATACTACAAGATAGAACCTCTAAATCACACAAAATAAGTCCAGACAACAAAGATTTAAGGTGGCTAAATAGGAACCTTTAATTCTGAAAAACCTAGAAAAACCCAGCAGCCTCTGACAATGAATTTGGAGGCCTGGATCTCTTTGATTTGTTGTTGGATGGCCATGATATTGCTTGCTAATCATAGTATTACACTTATACGACAATAAAAACACAAATTACTACCCCAGAAACAACAAGATCACGATTATAGAACCAAATTCAAAGTAAGTACACCTAGCTAACTCGAAAGAATTTCGAAAAAGGCTCAAAACACTCAAGAACACCTATAGCGATTTACGTGTCGCTATAGTGGTCCATTAGCTTACAGTTTTAATTTATTTTAATTTACGATTTTCTAAAAATTATTTAAAAATAGATAAAATGGTTTTTAATTATTAAAAATACATAAAAATTCAAAAAATTATTTTAAAATCCGAAAATAATTTTTTATTATTTAGAGTATATTTCATAAATATTTAATATTGTTGGAATATAAATGGTATTTAATTTATTTAATTATAATATTAAATAAATGAGTTAAAATGATTTTAATTCATGAAAAATAATATTATGGTAAAAAAAATATTTGAAGTTATTTTCAGTGACTTTTAATATTTTGTGATGAATTTCATTAATTAATCAATATTAATGATAATTAGTTTATTTAATAAATATATTAAATAAATTATGGAAAAATAGAATTAATGATTTATAAATCATATGAAAATAATTTAAGTGTTATAAAAATATTAAAAGTTATAAAATGATTTAAGTGGTCCAGGTGCTCGGTTTGACCTAATGTAATTCTCTGTTTAAGCATAATCTGGTCCATCTAATGTTGCTAGATCGTAGTACTAATGTAATATTACACTTTCCCACAATCAGATTGGTCATAAAACAATTCAAATGCAAGATCTGAGCCTTTAAAATGATTATCACTACATTCATCAAGTTAAAGTCGCCCAAAAAATTTGGTCAATGCTTAAATTACTTCCTTGGTGGCCTTATTCTGGTTAATCGGTTTATGTCACAGGTATTATAGACGTCGGGTCGTGTAGACTAGCTAACATAGTACATGTCTCAGGCCTTTAGATGGCCTTAAAATCAACAAGAGTCAAAATCTAAGGCTTTAAATAAGCTGTCAGAGCTTATTGGGTTTTTCTGGATAACCCAGAAACCCAGTCAGCTTCGAGTAGGCACTTTTTGGCTTAAATAATTAAGGGTTCTGATTGATGTTATGGTAATATAATGGGTCCAAATTGGAGTCTAAATAACAGAGTACATATAACATTCATCAAATTAGTTAAACTATAACAGAATCATGATCTACCATCCGGTCAAACAATGTCAGACGACATGTTCTTGATTTTTCTGGAAATTACAGAAAACCATTTTTCGGGATCTTTTATACAGGTTTGACCAGCCACTACTTCCACCTTGTTTAACATTTAGGTGATCTAAAGCCTTTAATTTACAGTCCAAATACCAGGTTACAATCTAGATGCAACAAACGGAACAAAAAAACAAACATATGATAGATCTAAGAGCATGAATATCTTGTCAGAGAGTTCTGGGTAACATGAATATCTTGCTAGGTCATGGTCGGTAAACACCTTTTGACCATGAATAACTTTAAATATATATACGATCTGGACTTGATTCAAGTTTTAGATCAAAGAGCTCATAGCATACTACAAGATCAAACCTTTAAACAATAAAAACACCTAACATCCTGTGATCTTCAGGGTCTGACATTCGTTGTCAGACCACAAAAAATAATTTTCCCAGATTTTGAAAAACTTAAATTTCAAGCACTTTGATGTTATGAATCTAACATGTGCCAACCCAGATCACTTATAGACATTACATAGAACATATTACAACACATAAACACTACTTTTAACAGAAGATCAAGGGTCAAATTTTTGATTAGGGTTCTATACCTTTATGCATTAATTCTTGATTCTAGCCTCATGATCTGTTAAGGTTATTCGTGGGGCTTTGTTTTGGGACTGAAATACTTTGTATTTTCAGAGGTTTTAGAGAAAGAAGCTCAAGGTTGAGAGTTTGGCAAAAATAATTGAGCAAAATGATTTTTTTTCCTCTCTCCTATCTATATATATAATGGTATACAATGGACTTGGCTGAGATCTAGAGCTGATCTGCTGGAATTTTGTCACATGGGGTGATCATAGAGTAGTTTACCAACTACACTTTAGCTAGATTTACAAGCAAGCCTCACTTATGCAATAAGGGCAAAAATGTCTTTTGTCTTTTAAAATTAATGGCATTTTTGTAATCTTGCAAACCCTTAGGGTTTGACCCTTAGGGTTTAACCCTTAGGGTTTAGCACAAATCATTTACAATATCTAGCAATTAGGGTTTGTACAAAATAAATAAAATAAAAAATTTAGTTTCTAAAATTTTGAAATTAGGGTTTCTTTAATTAAATTAGTTTTCTAATTACTTTATACATGAACATTATGATTTAATATCACTAAATACAATTAACCTTACTAATTAAATAATTAGGGTTTACAATTAGTAATTAGGTTTTAAAATTACTAATTAGGGTTTCTAATTATTAAATTAGGGTTCTAATCATTTGGGTTTTAAATTACTAATTAGGTTTTCCCTAATTAGCAATAATATCTATCATACATGATATTAATCACATTAACACAATTTCTGACTGAGCAAAACTCCAGTTTAGATTTCAATTTAGGGTTCTAGATATTATAGTTTTATAATTAGGGTTTTCTAAAGATTAATTAGGGTTTCTAGATTTTAATTAGGGTTTACCTAATTAATCGCAACATCAATCATATAACACAATTATATAACGATATCGACTAATTTCCCATTTAAATTTTACAATAGGGTAAAACAAATTAATGCTAGGGTTTGGTCATGATACATCATAAGTGACCAACCTTTATTAGTCCATACATACAGTACCTATCTATAGCACTGAAAAATCAAAAATATAATTAATATTATATTATTATTCTCATTTCTTGATCAAAATCCAAAATTAGGGTTTTGGATTCCATGTCTGATTTATCTTTCATATATAACATTAATAATTAAGTTAAAATAAATAACTTAATTAATCTGAAATAAATTAATATAATAAAATAAAATAATTATTATTATTGTGCTTTAATCATTTCATATATTATTTAAATAATATAATTATCATATTTTCCTGGAAAATAAATATTAAAAATATTTTTACTATAAAATTAATTATTATAAGAATATACTTTATAATAATCAATAATTCTAAAATAAAATTATTTGTAAATATTCATGTAATAAATATATTTTTATTTATCACATAAATTCATATACATATTATCTTGTACAAATCCTCTTCTTTAAAATAAAAAAAAAATATATGCAAAATTTCTGATTTAATTATGTAGAAAATATCGGGTTGATACAATAATGCCTCCAAATCCCCGTATTTGCTACAACAAATTTGGTGCATCAGGATTCACATACCATCTTATACCATCTTTTACCTTCTTAATATTCAAGCATAAATTATTCTTTTATTTCACATCTGTCACATCAAAATTATGGAAACTATTGGGGTGTGATTGTTTGGGCCTGAATTATGTGGTGGGCCAAAGTCCATATGAAGTTATTTTTGTAACGCCCCAAAATCCATATATCTTTCTACCCTAGATATGTTGCTACACGGTGCTACATCATACATATATAATCAACTATATAACATGACAATATGAATGTAATTACTAATTATTACAACATATCCGAACATCATCCTGGGTTTCTATAACCATTACATTATTTGTTTGTCATAATATCATTCATTACAAAAATAATATTATACTATTACAAGATAATTTATTTATCTATCTTATCATTTCCCTTATCTTTACCAGATCCTTCAATCCGTTCGTTCTTAGTTGCAATCATATAATTCAACCAAGGAATGAGCATTAACAAGCTCAGCAAATTTAACAATTATAATGCAACAACACAATCAAGAATCATATGATTTACTTCAATAACTGAACAAAAGTTATGAAGTACTATGAATAACAAAATAACAATTTTCTTTTCCTTTAAAAAATTTCCAGATGATAAAATGTCATTTAAATTCTGAGTTTGGTTAACAAGACCATGAATATTCTTTTCTTTCTTTCTTTGAAAAGGACAACCCGACACTAAGACTGTTAATATGATATTTCTTACGAGCACTTCTAGGTGATCAGCCTATAGTACTCTATGTTGATCAACATTCATCCGTTAAACGTATTTATATTTAATTTTTAGCAACCTCATGTCTTAGTCGATATACGACTAAAACCTTTGTTTATTTTTACTCAGGCTTACCTTTGAATTTGTACCAAAGCAATTGGTATAGGATAACATCAATAATATTTTGAAAGACTTTTAAATAAATCAACAAAATATTTTACATCACTGTCTAGCCGAATCAAATGGCATCGACTCTTTCTTAAACAATTCATGCATATCATATCATGAATTCACAAAGCTTGCCTAACACAAGGTATAGACAAGGGTTTAGAAAACTTGCCTCAAGCATCTTCTAACTTTTAATTCAAATTTACTTTGGTCTTTTATGCTCTACACGATATAATAATAGAGCACACCAATTAGCTACCAAACAATCTATGCACATTGTTTATTCTAATTTCTTCTTCCTTTATAGCTTATTCGAAGCGTTAAACTAAGAAAGTTATTTATCATTCATTACAACTTTTTCATACTTGGATATCATAACTTAATATAATTCCATAATGTCCAAGTCATACCACCAATGCATGCTTAGAACGTTTATTTAACGCGAATACGATCCACGGACATAGTTTACATACTTTGTGTTTACCTTTTATAACCTTTAATTAACATTTGATTGTTTAAATTTAAGGTTTTAATCACCCTTTGAGGTGTTACATTAAGTATAATTAAAGTTCATAATTGACCATTAATCATTCCCTAACTTTTATGCTTATAAAAGCTATTCTCTATCTCTTGCTATGTACCAGCACTGCGGCGCCTGATCCGTTTACAAAACCGGTGTTGCGGTGCGAGTTACTAGAACATGGGTCTCGCTGAGGCGCTGTTGCGCCCCATAACATGCCTTTGCCGACACTGCGGTGCCAGGCCAATTTCTTTGAAAAATTTTCTAAGTATTGAAATTTCTCAAAACGTTTACTTCCCGAATTCGTATCTTGTTCGTTATAAATCGGAATGGGTTCGTTCCAAAACAATTTTCTTACTTATCTTATATACTACAATTTTCCCAAACAAAATATTTTTCTTGATCCGTTAACAAGTCTTTTAATTAGATTAAAATTCCTTGTTTGTTCATTTCATTTCTTTTAACGTTCTTCGTTCGTTCGTTCGTAATTCATTCATCCGAGATCCGAATACGTTCATTCTTTAGCCTATGACTCATAAATTTCACGTTTTTCCATATTCTAATCAAACCCTAATTTTTAGGTTCATTAACACAGTTCCAAATTCATCCGAAAACCATAGTTAATAACGTATTTTACTGAAATTTTTGCCATAACTTCGTTATAGCATATTTTTACTCCATTCCAAATGAAACAATTCCATGACTTGTTAATCTAATATCCTAACCAAGCATATATCAACTAACTTATACTCGATGGTTTTAAACTTGTCCATTAACAACAAGCTCTAAAATTTTCATGTTTTCTTCATTAAGTTTGTTATTAACGATTATGATTTCACTTATTTTGCATTCATTAATGTTTTAAGTCCACTAATATTTGTGACACCCCCAAAATAGGTCCACACAATCCATTTTGAGTCGCCAAATATGTACCACAGAATCCAAATACAAATCTTCCTTTTTACAACTATTAAACTGTCATACAAAATATGATAACACATAAGCTGTGAGTTTCAATACAAATAACAGTACTCACACTCCAAACCAATGATACTTTACATAAAGGTACAGTCGATAACTGTTTTAGGAATTAAAATTTTTGGAAAATGCTCAAGGAAGCCTTCATACATGGGAGGCCATCCATCTAAGTTATAATAGATATAATAGGACTTGAGAATTAACCTTGGTTGACCCAATAGACCCCAAAGAAGAACAAGAAGATTACTTTCCTGTTCATTCCAAAGATGTGTATCTTCTTGTCATATAATTATCTCCATTGTCTCAAACTGAGGATTATATTCCAACCACACTTCAAGATTATATAGATAATGCTCATAGATATAGTCAGCAACTGGATGCACACAACCATATCTTATGATAACACAAATTTGTATGTGGTTAGACATTATGTATGATAGTGGCAACACACACTTTAAGCTCCTAGTACAATTCTGTCATCTTCATTCTAATAGGGTGCATTTTTGACGTTTCCAAAGTCGGGTTCTCATCACTTTATTGTTGTTCACAAAAATTAACTATTAAATGACGTATAAAATACGTCACACACATATTAAGTCCTCAATACAATCATATATTGTCATGCCATTTTATAATGTATTAAGAAACTTTAACAGTCACATAACATCACTTTATTCCCTTGTTATCTCCGCTCAACCCAGCTACACTTTTGTTACCTGAAAGGAATTGTGAAGCAAAATGGTGAGTACAAATAGCCCAATAAAGAATATTATGATTAAAGATAAATTAAATTATCAATAGCCTTCATCAGTAATAAAAAAGATATTTAGAACATATGGTAGATGATAATAGTTTTAAACCATAATTGCAGCGGAATCAACAATCCATTAGAAGAGTCAATTAGAACATAATGTCAACTATCTCCTCCAAATTAAAAGTCCATCATTAATATTTCATTCTTGTAATAGCCATAAACAGTTCTTTGTTGTGCCCAAGTAAAGAGAACTTTTATCACCTGAACCACCAAAGATTTTAGTTAAATTCACAATCCATGTTTATAATAATATAAATCAACAGTTTCTCCTTGCCACGAAGGCGTAATAGAACTTTCACTCAATATCTTTGCCACAAAGGCTAAAGACACTTAATAATCATATTGTCTTTACACCCTTCACCAAAGACATTCAAATATAACAACAATGATTATGATCATACCAATCAATTGTCTATCTTTGCACTACGGGCCAAAGATATTCAATTGTAATATCAATGGTCATGACCATACCAATAAATTGTCTATCTTTGCACTACAGGCCAAAGATATTCATTTGTATCATCAGTGGTCATGATCATGTCAAATACATGTCCATCTTTGCATTACGGGCCAAAAATATCAATCAACAATTCTTCTTTGCACTACGGGCCAAATAGAACTTTCATCACAAGTCTTTATCTGTAACATTAAAGGTCCTGATTATACCAATACTCAGTTCCTGGTCATAATCACACCAATCAACAATTCATTTTTGTACTACGAGCCAAAGATATTCATCAATCAATAGTTGTAACGCCCCGAGAAAATCAGATTTTTGAGAATTAAATTTTTATTTTTATTAAATGAATTTAATTAATTATTTATGGAGCAAGCTAATCGAACGTCGTTCTCTGGCCTAGAAATGTCAGAACATCGTAGGATTTTGACTACGTGGTAGAATTAAAGTGTTTGAATTTCCAAGATGAAAATAAAAGCTTTCCGAGAAATTTTCTGAAAAACACTATTCACGCATTTCTGCTCGGGAATTATTTTTGAACTTCCGAGAAATACGTAACGATAGAATATTGATGTGAGATGGAATATCCAATAATATTTCAGTTATGGAAAATGTAATATTTCACATGTGGACTTAAAACCTAACGTTTAAGGAAAATGATTTACGAGAAGGAAATGTAATGTGATTAATGAAGTAAAGCGATGATCGTATTATACGTATGTATTGTACGAGGTAATGAATACGAGTATGATACGAGGTATTATACGAGTATGTATGAATGATGGTATATCATATATGAATAAGAAATATACGAGGGGAATACGAGATGAATACGTGATTATATGTTATAAGGCTTTAAGCTCCATATATTGAATTTGTAGAATTGGTAGGATTTTTTAAGTATTATGTGAGCCCAAGTATTGAATGGTTAAGTCCAATGTGAATTTATTAATGTAAGCTCAATGTTTGTTTAATTACAAGCCCAAGGTAATTTAATGTGAAAGCCCAAATGATTAAGCTTTGATTAATTACGATAAGGCCCAAGGCCTATATCCAATGGGTTAGGGGATGGTTTAAACCAATGGGGCAACCCATGGATAATCCAATGTGATGAACAAGTAAACTTAGAAGCTAAGTTAGTGTAGTGATCACACAAAGTGCTTATAAGTGATGACAAAGTAAACTTAAGGGCTAAGTGTTGTGGGGAGCAAGTAGACTTAATGATTAAGTAAGTGTGATGGCCAAGTATATGTGGTGAGCAAGAAAATAATGTGGGGAGCAAGTTTACTTAATGCCTAGGTAATGAATAGTAAGGAGGTGGATGGATTTAAGACTAAACTACCCTAACTTAGGATTTCCTATAAATAGCAAGCTTTGTAATTCATTTGTGGGTTGTTATATTTTCATCCAACTTAAGGTTGAGAGCTTATTTGGTAGAGAGAATAAGCACTTATAAAAGCTAGACTTCTATTATTAGATTTTCCACAACAACTTATAGCTTAATGGCTTGAGAGAAAAAGCTAGAGAAGCTTGAGTTCTTATTAAGCAAAAAGCAAGAAGAAGTTTAAGGTGTAGCAAAAGAACATCAAAGGGTAAACCATCTTTAACCATGTTTCTCTTTCTCTCCCATTGTTAGAGAAAGGGGTATTGGTAGAACTAGCATGCTAAGGAAGGGTAAGAATGAATGGTTAATGGACTTAAGCCGTAATAAGTCATGAATAAGTCATTTCTACTTATATAAGTTATGAACTTATGAAGATCTTGTAAGAACTTGTCATTTGATAATGGTGATGAAGTTAGTATGAACTTAATAAGAAAGTGTAAGAACTTGTAACATGTTTACTTTAATGGCACTAGTATGATAAGAAGATGTAAGAATAATGATTAAAGGACTTAACTCATTAATAAGTCATATAAAAATAAGACATAAGTCATTAAATGGAAATATAAGTATTTTATACTTTAATAAGTTGCAAAAATCATCAAGAATAGGTAATGACTTATCATGAATATAAGTTAACGAAGCATGTATGTCAAGGTGATAGTAAAATGGATTGAATCCAAGTGAAATGGTTTAAAAATCTCAAGTAATGAAGTTTCATTTAATTCATTATCGATTAGGCGACGATCGTCGAATTAAATAAAATTATTCCGGAATGGAAGTCGAATTTTGATATTGAGCTTGGAAACATTGGTTTTCAATGGAGACAAGTCGTATTTGTCATTATAGAGTTTCGGACTCAAAAATGGTCGGATTCCAACTTAGAACGAAGAAACGAGAATTGAACGTTCACGAACATTTATCGTTTTCGTTAAAAATGGACTAATAGGTAAATTTTTAGCAAACGAAGTCGAATAGATAAAATTCTTACATGACCGCATAGAGTACGTAATTTGTGAACCGTAGGCTCTTGAATGAGCCAATTCGGACTTATAACGAAGAAGTTACGAGTCCGAGAATCTCGCAAAACTATCTGTGGCTCAGAGTCCGCGCTGCCGCGCGACTCCAAGCAAAAATGACTGGCACCGCAGTGCCAAAGTGAGCTCCAGACTCTGTAAACTCGCGCCACAGTGCGACCTTTTAACAAAGGGACTCATGCCAGCAGTACCGAAGTCCTGGCCTCCAACCCTAATAGGCGACCATGCAATGACACACAATAAAGATCACCGTAGCTATTAATACCTCTTAAAAAAGCTAGACAATGAAGAATGGTTACAAGTGGAAATGAATGGGAATTGTTAACAATGAGTTAAGGAACTTAATCAAACATTGTTATGTTATAATTAAACCCCAAGTATGATATCTTAGGGTTAAAGAAGGTCAATTGATTATGAATGTGAACTATACATAATAAGTACACATAACCAATGACGATCGAGTTTCGATTAATAACGTAAGGACGTTAATAAGCCGTAAGGAAAGTTGATTAACTCGAACCGAGTTGTATTAATGAAATAACTTCGCTTAAGTTATGGAAGAGATAGAAGGCGGTAAGAATGATGTAAAGAATAACGGAAAGCCGGAACCAATAATAACAAATCTAATACGGGATTAGATTGAGAAGTAGGGTAAGATTCTTTAGGAACTATGTATGTTCATTCATGACCTAATGTGGTATATTATGTGATTATGTATTATAGAGATTGTAAAGACTCAAAGGAAACGTAATTATTCGGTAGCAGACGATGAAGGCAAGTTTTTCCTAAACCCTTGTCTAACCTTCATGTTAGTCAGGTTTTCAAATGATTCAAGTTATGAGATGCATGTATGGTTTTGAAGAAAGGGTCGATGCCAGTTTTGACTCGGCTAGACTAATCTTGATAGAGTGATTGATTTATTTACAAGTCTTTCAATATAGAATTGCTAACGCTATCCTATGCCAACTCTTTGGTACGGATTCAAGGTAAGCCTGAATATGTATAAACAAATGTATTTTCATCGAGTATTCGATGGGTACGTGAGGTTGCCACAACTTAAACGTACACACGTTTAATGGATGTAGTGTTGATCAACATAGGGTACTATCTGATCATCACCTAGATGTACTTCAGTAGCTATCTTGGGACTTACGGACTTCGTGCCGGGTTGTCCTTTTCAAAGAAACTATAAGACGTTCACGTCTTGAACTTGAATTGATGAATTGATGAATATATTTATTGTAAAATGTTTTGAAGGAAAAAGGAAAGCTATTTTGAAGTATTGATAGTACTTCGTAACTATCATCCAATTATTGAAGATATACGATTCCTATGTTTCAAGCATGCTTTTAAAATGAAATTGTTGTACTTGCTTAGCTTGTTATGCTCACTCTTGATTGAACCATATGAATGCAGCTTAGACCGAATGGACCGAAGGATTCTACAAGGATAAAGAGAAGGCTAAAGTGAACGTGTAGATTGCCTATGTAATAGTATAGGTTTGTAATGATAATATTTGATATTATGACAAGAACAAATGTAATGGTTATAAAGAACCTGGGGAATGGTAGTATTGTTTTGGAATATATATAAGACATATTCATTCTTTTGAGGCATTTTAATTGAATGTTTGTGTGAATCAGTAGACCGCAGTGTAGCACCATATATATCTGGTTGAAAGAGACCCGAATTTGGGGCATCACGAGTTGGTATCAAAGCATTAGGTTATAAAACTTAAGGGGAAAAGAACCTTGGGCTCATAACCTCGTTAAGGAAGAGAAGTCCAAGAAAAGTAAACTTCGAGATTTACTTGAGTTGAATGAGTCAATAAGGTATTGAGGAAACTCGATCAAAAGATTTAAAAGATGGAAAGTAACCCTAAATAAATTAAATGTGATTTTTGCTTATACGATTCTGTGTTATGTACTAATCATCATATGTGTTATTGTAGGATGTCGATCGATAGCTTGATGTATAGAGATATACATGCGGTGAGCGAAGAGCTTGTGAACCAAGTAGAGTCTGTACCTATGCTGGTGGCGGAGGTACCAATAGTGATTCTAGAGGAGTCGGAGGTATAGGAGTACTTTTCTGAGGAAGACTACTCTGAGGGAGAGATGGATATATCGTCATACCGTAGTATGATGAACGATGTGGAAGAAGAAAGAGAGGTAACATCGGTTACTACGGTGGTACCTACATTGGAGTCATCACCTCCAGATGCAATGGAAGCATTGTATCCGGCGGTAACAACAAGAATGTGCAACTGGGTACAGTTGTGCAGAATCAGAGTGAAGAGATTAGTTATCTCCATGAAGCTAAGATGTCTGCAGAAGCAGATTTTGAGTTAGAGCATGATAAGTAGGTACTTATGGCAAAGCAGGCTAGGAATTATAAGGCAGAGGCAGATGAGCTTCGAGAACTGGGGGAGAAGGACCGGAAGATATCACGGATGTCTTACATCCATGAGAGTGCACATAAGGATTTCAAGCTGAAGGTTGCTTGTTATTCCATTGAGTCAGGACAAACCCGTCATATGATTAGTCGGGATACTGTAGGAATGATTGCGAATGAGAAACACGAGGATGCTATTATGCATTATTAGAAATCTAAAGTTATAAATATGTGTGTAATGACGTAAAACCATCTTTTAAAGGGTAGTCTTTTGTAAATCCCAACTTTTGTGAAGTTCAATTGCGGGATAGAAAATGTAATAGCTTTTGGCTATGAACGTAAATTGTAAATAATTTCAAACTATAAAGAAACAGATGTATATAATGAAGTTTTCATGGAAATGATTTGTTAGGATGCAATTTGGAATGTGGCGATTAATAACGAAGTAAGTAAATAGATAATAATGAAATTTTATCTAAAAATGCCGCCTAGGAGAAGATAACAGAATAAGGAAGCGGAATCACATAATAATAATTAATGGGGTCAAAACAACCCTATGCAAGAGTTCGTTAAGTTATTAACGGCTGCATTTACCCAAACAGGGGGTAGAGTACCCACGAAACCTAAGGTAGCTAGAATGATTACCTTTAAAGAGTTTAAAAGCATAGGTCCGCCGGAGTTCAAAGGAACGACGGACCCAATCGAGGCCCATACCGGGGTAAAAGAAATAGAGAAGGCGTTTGTTATTATAGGCGTAGGTGAGTTGCGGAAGTTTTCTTTTGTGACTTACACGAGGAAGAGTGAAGCCAACTTTTGGTAGAAGGCTCACTAGGGGTGGAAATTTGGAGCAGTAGGTAATAGCGGGGAACAATTCAAGAAGGTTTTCTTCGAGAATTATTTTCCCTATAAGACATGTGAGGGAGGATAGACACTGAGTTCTTAGAACTTAAGCAAGGGGATATGATATTTCCCCACTACGCGACCAAATTCGAATGAATTGGCAAGGTTTGTTTCACATCAAGTGGACAAGGAGGAGGTGATGGCTCGTAGATTGGAGCAGGGCCTGAGACCCTAGCTCTATAGTGGGATTTTGGTGATCTAGAGTGTTTCCTATGGGATCATTCTGGAGAAGGTGATTATAGCATAAGATGGTAGTGAGTTGTAGACTCAATACCACAAAGAGGGAATGAATGAGAGCAAGGGAAAAGGAGGAACCAAGGTAGAGAATGGTAGTGGTAGTATGCCAAAGAGACAGAAATTTTTAACTCCGGGAATACTGAAGTGGGGTAAGGGGACCCTAAGCGTAAGATATTTGTGGCTCAGAGTCCGCGCCGCGGCGCTACTCCAAGCTTAAATGACCGGCGCCGCAGCACCAAAGTGAGCTTCAGACTCTGCAAACTCACTTTGCCATGCAAATGACGAATTATTTAACAAAGGGACTCATGGCCGCAATACGAGTCCCGTCTCCAAGCGCTAATAGGCGCAGCCATGAGTATGACACAACAAAGGATCACCAGTGACTGCAGCTCGATCTTAAAAGCTAGACAATGAAGAATGGTTATAAGTAGAAATGAATGGGAATTGTTAACAATGAGTTAAAGAACTTAATCAAACATTGTTATGTTATAATTAAACCCCAAGTATGATATCTTAGGGTTAAAGAAGGTCAATTGATTATGAACGTGAACTATATATAATAAGTACACATAACCAATGACGATCGAGTTTCGATTAATAACGTAAGGACGTTAATAAGCCGTAAGGAAAGTTGATTAACTCGAATCGAGTTGTATTAATGAAATAACTTCGCTTAAGTTATGGAAGAGATAGAAGGCGGTAAGAATGATGTAAAGAATAACGGAAAGCCGGAACCAATAATAACAAATCTAATACGGGATTAGATTGAGAAGTATGGTAAGATTCTTTAGGAACTATGTATGTTCATTCATGACCTAATGTGGTATATTATGTGATTATGTATTATAGAGATTGTAAAGACTCAAAGGAAATGTAATTATTTGGTAGCAGACGATGAAGGCAAGTTTTTCCTAAACCCTTGTCTAACCTTCATGTTAGTCAGGTTTTCAAATGATTCAAGTTATGAGATGCATGTATGGTTTTGAAGAAAGGGTCGATGCCAGTTTTGACTCGGCTAGACTAATCTTGATAGAGTGATTGATTTATTTACAAGTCTTTCAATATAGAATTGCTAACGCTATCCTATGCCAACTCTTTGGTACGGATTCAAGGTAAGCCTGAATACGTATAAACAAATGTATTTTCATCGAGTATTCGATGGGCACGTGAGGTTGCCACAACTTAAACGTACACACGTTTAATGGATGTAGTGTTGATCAACATAGGGTACTATACGCTGATCACCTAGATGTACTCGTAAGCTATGTTGGACTTACGGACTTCGTGCCGAGTTGTCCTTTTCAAAGAAACTATAAGACGTTCACGTCTTGAACTAGAATTGATGAATTGATGAATATTGTTATTGTAAAATGTTTTGAAGGAAAAAGGAAAGCTATTTTGAAGTATTGATAGTACTTCGTAACTATCATCCAGTTATTGAAGATATACGATTCCTATGTTTCAAGCATGCTTTTAAAATGAAATTGTTGTACTTGCTTAGCTTGTTATGCTCATTCTTGATTGAACCATATGAATGCAGCTTAGACCAAAGGATTCTACAAGGATAAAGAGAAGGCTAAAGTGAACGTGTAGATTGCCTATGTAATAGTATAGGTTTGTAATGATAATATATGATATTATGACAAGTACAAATGTAATGGTTATAAAGAACCTGGGGAATGGTAGTATTGTTTTGGAATATATATAAGACATATTCGTTCTTTTGAGGCATTTCAAATGAATGTTTGTGTGTGAATCTGTATGCAAGTGGAGCACCATATGTCGGGTTGAAAGAGACCCGGATTTGGGGGCGTCACAATAGTTCATCTTTGCACTATGGGCCAAATATAACTTTAACCACAATTTAAGTATGAGGATTATGACAATGATATAAAGAATGAATCAAGTGAGATCAAGGATAAATATTAGAGATTTATAATTCAATTTATCCAGAGTTCAAAAATGTCCAAATGGTCAACATGATGATCAAAACATGGATTCAAATTTAAAATAAGATTCATTTATCAAAGATAATTTGGACAAAAAAAGAAACTAATTTTTTCATGAATAGTACCCCGAATGAATAGTACCCCATCATGCAAAGTACCCCGAATGAATAGTATCCCGAATGAATAGTACCCCGGATAAATAGATTAAAATTTAATAAGAAAGTTTAAACCAATATTCCAGTGAAATGATATTAGATGAAGCGCAAAATATTAAGGATATTCTACTAATTTCAGAGATTTTCATCATGTAATAATAAGGTTATGGAAAAAACAATAATTGCGTACCATAAATGGAGAAATATGAAAAAAATGATATCCCTTGACGAGTACAAAAGAAATGATATCCTATACGAGTATGAAAGAATATATGAAACTACAAATGGATTTTCTCCCGTCATACGGTAATCCTCGCAGACATATCATTTCCACAACTTAATAAAGAATGAATACGAAGGGTTATTCACCAGGAATGCAGTAATCCGCATATACAGGTTATTCCCACTGATTAATAAAGAATGAATACGAAGGGTTATTCACCAAGCACGCGGTAATCCGCGTAGACAAGTTATTCACATAAATCAATAAGGAATGGAATGACAACCCTTATGAGTATGAAGAAAATAACATCCTTTATGAATATGAAATAAATAATACCCCTTACCTTAGTTGGAGATTGGATACTGAAATAGTGTAATAGCAGAATACTTTTCTTCTTTCTCTCTTATTCTTTCTCTATAGTTTCTCTATAGTTTTAGTGAATTGGCGAGAAAGAAGGAAGAAATGAGCTTCTATTTATAGAAGAATTCTAGCTTAGCCCTTACAATGTGAAGAGGTAAGTGGTTGGACGCCTATAATGTGAAAAGGTAAGTGGTTTGACGCCTGTAATGTGAAAAGACAAGTGGTTTGGCGCCTGTAATGTGAAAATGCAAGTGGTTTGACGTCTGGTAAAGGCAAGTACTATTGACAAAAGTGACTCTTAGATGATAACACATGGGTCCCATAGAATAAGACAAACTTACAAAATGCCATACATCACCATTATTTCCTTCGAGTGTCGCCAACTTCTTACTAATGGTTATGCTACACATCATATAATTAATTAACACCTTTTTAATCCTTCAAAAATTATTCATCATTAATATTATCACTCACAATATTGACAACCAGATCGTTCCCAGGAAAGAGGGGGCTTTCCAATAAACATTTCTTCTTATTGGCGCGCAATTAGACAACCTAACCCCTGTCCTCGACAGAACTTTCTAGACATTGTCAATAATGCTTATCTAATAATATCATTTCAATAATATGAGATATTATGCAGCAACTACTGTGTCAATTATTGAATAAAACTGAGTGACTTCTTACGTAAGCATCAATAATTAGAGATACTGTGTAAATACCATGTGCTACTGTGCAACAACACGTATTACTGTACTTTTATTACCGGGTATTTCAACACTTTAACGGTAAAAGTTTTGCCATTATTTTTATAAAAAGGTTATTTATGTTGCTTTCTATATTCAACAATTATTCCGTTGTGGGGTCCACCAATGATTGTGTAGTCGTACGAATATTCCCCAACAAAAAGAATATTCCTCGACACAACGGATATTTTATGACAACTTGCTTACTTTGTAAAATTTTCACATATCACCCTTAACTCTAACCATTTACTTAATAGAATAAAAATTCTAAGAAAAATTGAATACTTTTATTTCATAAAATTCGGGGTCTTACAATCTCCCCTCCTTATGAAATTTCGTCCTCAAAATTTATGTACCTGGTAGTTCGAAGAGGTGAGAATGCTTTGGTTTCATTTCAGATTCTATCTTCTTGGTCATTTCCTCTGTATGTTGATTTCTCCATTGCTCATCTCTTGGATTTCAGATATCAGTCCAGAATACAGCTTCAAAACAAAGGTTAATTGACATATCACAATTTGTAAACTTATTAACTAAGAAAATTTAACTTAGGTAGGACACACACTAGCGAAGGATATTACTTTTATCCCCCCTCCTAGTTCTAGTCTTAGATCTCCGCCAGAGACTATATCCCTAAGTTTTGATACTAACTGCAACGCCCCTAAAATAGGTCCACATAACCCATTTTATGTCGTCAAATACATACCACAGAATCCAAATACAAATCTTCCTATTTACAACTATTAAACTGTCGTGCAAAATATGATAACACATAAGCTGCGAGTTTAAATACAAATAACAGTACTCACACTCCAAACCAATGATACTTTACATAAAGGTACAGTCGATAATTGTTTTAGGAATTAAAATATTTAGAAAATGCTCAAGGAAGCCTTCATACATGGGAAGCCATGCATCAAAGTTATAATAGATATCATAGGACTTGAGAATTAATCTTGGTTGACCCAATAGACCCCAAAGAAGAACGAGAAGATTACTATCTAATTCATTCCAATTATGTGTATCTTCTTGTCATATAACTATCTGATTCATTCCGATTCACTCTATTCCCTTGTTATCCCCGCTCGACCCAGCTACACTTTTATTACCTGAAATAAATTGTGAAACAAAAGGGTGAGCACAAATAGCCCAGTAAAAATATTATGACTAGAGATAATTAAATTATCAATAGCCTTCATCAGTAATAAATCAAATATTTAGAACATATGGTAGATGATAAAAGTTTTCAACCATAATTGCATCGAAATCAATAATTCATTAGAAGAATCAAGTAGAACATAATGTCTACTATCTCCTCCAAATTAAAAGTCAGTCATTAATATTTCATTCCTTTAATACCCATCCACAGTTCTTTGTATTATACCCAAGATAAAGAAAACTTTCATCACTTGTCTTCACCTGAACCACCAAAGATTATAGTTAAATTCACAATTCATGTTTATAATAATGTAAATAAACAATTTCTCCTTCCCACAAAGGCTTAATAGAACTTTCACTCAATTTCCTTGCCACAAAGGCTAAAGACACTTAATAATTATATCGTCTTTACACCCTACACCAAAGACATTCAAATATAACAACAATGGTCATGATCATACTAATCAATTGTCTATCTTTACACTATGGGCCAAAGATGTTCAACTTTAAAACCAATGATCATGCCAAACAATAGTTTATCTTTTCACTATGGGCCAAAGATATTCATTTGTATCATCAGTAGTCATGATCATGTCAAACACCTGTCCATCTTTGCACTATAGGCCAAAGATATCAATTTGAACTACGGGCCAAAAAGAACTTTCATTTCAAGTCTTTATCTGTAACATTAAAGGTCATGATTATATCAATACACAGTTCCTGGTCATAATCATACCAATCAACAATTTATCTTTGTACTACGGGCCAAAAATATTCATCAATCAACAGTTCATCTTTGCATGACGGGTCAAAGATAACTTTAACCAAATTTAAGTCTGAGGATTATGACAATGATATAAAGAATGAATCAAGTGAGATCAATGATAAATATTAGAAATTTATAATTAATTTATCCAGAGTTCAAAAATGTCCAAATGGTCAACATGATGATCAAAATGTGGATTCAAATTAAAAAATATGATTCATATATCAAAGATAAATTGGATAGAAAAGAAATTAATTTTATCGCGAATAGTACCCCGAATGAATAGTTCCCAAATGAATAGTATCTCGTCATGAATAGTACCCCGAATGAATAGTACCTTGAATGAATAGGTTAAAATTTATCAAGAAAGTTCAGACCAATATTCTAGTGAAATGAGATTAGATGAAGCGCAAACTATTAAGTACATTATACTAATTTCAGGGATTTTCACAATTTTATAATAAGGTTAAGGAAACAAACAATAATTGCGTACCATAAAGGGAGAAATACGAAAGAAAATGATAACCCTTGATGAGTACAAAAGAAATGATATCCCATACGAGTATAAAAGAATATACAAAACTGTAAATGGATTTTCACCCGTCATGCGGTACTCCGCGTAGACAGATCATTTCCACAACTTAGGGATTTTCACAATTTTATAATAAGGTTAAGGAAACAAACAATAATTGCGTACCATAAAGGGAGAAATATGAAAGAAAACAATATCCCTTGACGAGTACAAAAGAAATGATATCACATATGAGTATAAAAGAATATACGAAACTGCAAATGGATTTTCACCCGTCATGCGGTACTCCGCGTAGACAGATCATTTCCATAACTTAATAAAGAATGAATACGATGGGTTATTCACCAGGCATGCGATAATCCACGTAGATAGGTTATTCCCACAGATTATTAAAGAATGAATACGAATGGTTATTCACTAGGCATGCGGTAATCCACGTAGACATGTTATTCCCACATATTATTAAGGAATGGAATGACCACCCTTATGAGTATGAAGAAAATAACATCCTTTACGAATAAGAAATAAATTATACCATTTACCTTATTAGGAGATTGGATATTGCAATAGTGTAGTAGTAGAATACTCTTCTTTTTTCTCTCTTATTCTCTCTCTATAGTTTTAGTGAATTGGTGAGAAAGAAGGAAGAAATGAGCTTCTATTTATGGAAGAATTCTAGCTTAGCCCTTGCAATGTGAAGAGGCAAGTGGCTTGACATCTATAATGTGGAAATGTAAGTCGTTTGATGCTTTTAATGTGAAAAGGTAAGTGGATTGACACCTATAATGTGAAAAGGAAAGTGGTTTGACGTCTGGTAAAGGCATGTACTATTGGCGAAAGTGACTCTTAGATGATGACCTATAGGTCCCACAGAATAAACCAAACTTACAAAATGCCATATATCACCATTATTTCCTTCGAGTGTCGGCAACTTCTTACTAATGGTTATGTTACGCATCACATAATTAAGTAACACCTTTTAAATCCTTCAATAATTATTCATTATTAATATTATCACTTACAATATTGACAACCAGATCATTCACAGGAAAGAGGTGATTTTCCGATAAGGATTTCTCCTTATTGAAGCATAATTAGATAACCTAACCCCTTTCTAGACATTGTTAATAATGCTTATCTAATAATATCTGATAAGTAGGTTTTATACCTACTTATTGTGTTACCAACTTACCGTAATTTTGCTTAACTCAAGTATTTTTGGTATGTTTTTATTGCTTTATGTGTTTATTTTGCAGTGTGCATAGTTGAAACTCCTAAGGCATGGTATGGCATAAAAATGGAAATGGCAAGAAAAGGCATTGTGGGCTTGTGCTAAAATGAAGATGGCAACTAGACTAAAACATGTGAGGAGTACATTAAAAAAAAGTCTAATGAAGTGAAGAAGAATTAGCAACAGCTACTTAGTAGCAAGAAGTTAGCAATATCCAGAATCCAGCACCAGCGCGGTCACGCTGCCCTATAGGCAAGACACGACGTGCCCACACCAGAGGGATGACATACGCATATAAGGCATGGCGCCCCCGCGCCCATTATATAAATAAACATGGTGCGCCCACGCCAGGAACTCGGCAGAGGAAAACACAATGCGCCTGCGCCCGAATCCTCTTGTATCACTGCGCGGCCGCGCCAGTCAAGCTTAATTTAAAAAGCTGACTTTCCATTTTGTAATGCTAGAGCGTATTTGCTATATTTAGATATATTGGCTGGTTTGAAAAGACGTATTCTATTCTATCAATTATTATTACTACTTTTAGGGTTTCATAGTCTAGAGAGTTTACATAGCCTTTCTCTACTATTTTGGGATTCTCTCTCTATATTGTTGTATTGAAAATAATGGGTTTTAATTTTGGTGATGAATGTGGACCTGAACTAGCTTGGAATTAGACTTTGAAGCAAGGTTTTATCAGATTTGATTTCTCGTTTCCCTTATATCTCTTACTTTTATTGTTTATTTCAATGCTTGACTTAAATTCCATAATGGGTGTTGATTCAGCAATGAACTAACTTCCATTATGGGATTCTAATGAAGTTTATTGCATAGTTCAGTCGTGTATGCCTATTTGTGATTGTTTGTATGGTTATCTATGGATCGAATAACATGGTTGCACTTAAATATTTAATGCTTGATCACCATTCACCCTAATTACTTGTATGGAATTGGAAAAGGAAGTATAAGTACAGACTAGACCATGTTAACATGTGTTCATGAGATTTATATGTGTTAGGTTTCATGATTCGTGACCCAAATAGACATATACTGGTTCCCCATGTGTAGTTGTTAAGAGGGCTTGTGCTTAAATCGGTATTGCTTGTATTTCACATAGACATATAGTAGGTTAGGTAATATTGGTGCTCATATGAACTCTATCATTTTGTGGATTTTGTATGATTTTGGACATGGTACATCGAAAGATGGCCATATTTCACTTTTGTACTCTTAGCTAGCTTTCCATTGTAATCAATCAAACATAACAAGAAGCGTACATTCTGGATAAAGCTTTAAATGACATTAGGATCCCATTTCTCTCCATTTGATTCCCTAAATTTAGTATTTTATGATTTTGAGTTTATAACTAATTTAGAATTTAATTTACTTGATTATTGATCGTTTAAGCAATCACGAATAGTGATAAGGTTGTTGCATGCTAGTATAAAATTATTCACCTTTTTCCGTAGTATAAAATTATTCACCTTTGGAGAGCGCGTGCAAGTCAGAATACACAAGTAAATACTGAGACATCATCATCCAACATGGAAGAAGAGCATAGAGAAGAACATAGAGCCTTTAGGGATTATTCAATACCAAAAATTAATGAGTTACAATCGAGCATTATGAGGCCAACTATAGCAGAAAATACCTTCAAAGTTAAGCCAGACACGATACAGATGGTGCAAAATTCAGTTCAATTTGGGGGTGCTGCTACTAATGACCCCAATGAAAATTTGCTGAGCTTCATCGAGATTTATGACATTTTTAAGTACAATGGTGTGTCAGAAGATGCAATAAGGCTGAAATTGTTTCCATTTTCTTTGAGGGATAAGGCAAGAAGCTTGCTCCATTCATTGCTAGCAGGGTCAATCACCACATGGGAGGACTTAGCACATAAGTTCTTAGCAAAATTTTTTCCTATGGCTAAGACAGCTAACATGAGAATTGTGATTTCCCAATTTGAGCAACAGCAGGGAGAGTCACTGTATGAAGCATGGGAACGCTACAAAGAAATTCTAAGGAAATGCCCTCATCATGGAATGCCTGATTGGATGGTTATAAATACCTTCTACAATGGATTGGGATGGCAGTTTAGACCAATAGTAGATGCTGCTGTAGGAGGAGCCTCGTGGGCTAAAAGTTATGAAGAAGCATATGAGCTGATTGAGACTATGACATTGAACGATTTTTAGAATCCTACGGCCAGGATGCCACCACCAAAAGTTGCAAGGATGTTAGAGGTGGATGCCATTACACAATTGTCAGCTCAAATGTCAGCCATGGAAAAGAAGATTGATTCATTGGCGGAGAATAAAGTAAAGCCAGTTGCTTATGTATGTGAGATTTGTGCAGGGTCACATCAAAAAGACAAATGTGCTATCAGTGCAGAATCAGTGCAGTTTGTGAGCAACTACCAAAAAAACCAGAATTAGTACCAAAATTCCTACAATCCCAACAACCGCAACCATTCCAATTTCAGCAGGAGCAATAATCAGAATATGCAACAACACCAACCACCATAACAGTTTCAATCTCAACCACAATATCAACAACAATCTCACTAACAATATGCACCAAAACCTCCTTAGCCTCCTGGATTTCAACAACAACAACAACATCATCCACCACCTGCACCTCAGCCAGAAAAGAAGTCAGAAATGGAGGAGATGATGTTAAAGTACATGGCGAATACCGAGGTTATGATAAAGAACCAAGCTGTGGCTATCAAGAACTTGGAGACCCAAATGGGCCAAATGGCCAATACATTGAACAATAGACCACATGGGGCTTTGCCAAGTAACACTGAAGCTAATCCAAGAAGGGAAGGAAAAGAGCAGTGTCAAGCTATTACACTAAGATTAGGAAAATAGACTACGAATTTACAGGCCGGCGTGCCCGCGCCTAATACTTAAGGGGAGTCAGCGCGGCCGCGCTAGGAGGAAGTTAGTTCTGATGATGGTTTGACAAAAGAAGGTTCAGAGTAGAGGGTAGTGGAGAAGGTTAATGAAGAGTTACCTGAGAAACCCATAACCAAACCCCCACCTGTTTACCCTCCTATTCCTTATCCACAGAGATTGCAAAAGCACAGAGAAGATAAACAATTTGCTAATTTTTTGGAGGTATTCAAGAAACTGCAAATAAATATACCCTTCGCAAAGGCTTTAGAGCAGATGCCAAGCTACGCAAAGTTCATGAAAGGAATTCTATCAAAGAAGAAATGACTAGAGGACTTTGAGATAATAGCCTTGACAGAAGAGTGTAGTGCAGTACTACAGCGTAAGCTACCTCCAAAGCTTACGGACCCGGGCAGTTTCACAATACCATGCTCCATTAGAAGGTTGTCTTTCAAAAGATATATGTGTGACTTAGGTGCGAGCATAAATTTGATGCCTCTATCAGTTTTCAATCAATTGGGGTTGCCGGCTCCAAAGTCGACAAATATTTCACTACAGCTTGCTGACAGATCCATCACTTATCCATGAGGTATTATGGAAGACGTTTTGGTCAAAGTAGATAAATTTATCTTCCTAACTGACTTCATCATTTTAGATTACAAAGAAGATATAAATATACCAATCATCCTTGGGAGACCCTTCTTAGCCACGGGGTGAACTCTTGTAGATGTTTAGAAAGGTGAGCTAACAATGAGAGTACATGATCAAGAAGTCACCTTCAATGTTTTTAAGGCAATGAAGTTTCCCACAGATGAGGAAGAATTCTTTCAGATTGATATGGTAGACAAAATGTTGAATGAAGAAGTTGGAAATATGGCTTATAATAAGCCTTTGAAGAGTGCCATATTGGGAGATTCAGAGATGGAAGATGCTGAAGTTATGGAATATGTACAGATTCTTGACACATCACCACCGTTTTGAAGATGTAAGATTCCTGTCGAGCCACTCAAAATTGCTGAAGAGACATCAGCATGACTCAAGCCATCTCTTGAGACACCCCAGATCTTGAACTTAAACCTCTTCCTGATCATTTAAGGTATGCATTTTTAAATAATTTTTCAAAGTTGCCTATTATTATCTCTGCTACACTAACATCTTGCCAAGAAGATAAACTGCTACGAGTATTGATAGAGTTCAAATCAGCAATAGGATGGACCATAGCAGACATTAAAGGTATCAGCCTATCATTATCTATGCACAAGATCATGTTGGAAGATAATAGTAAACTTTCAGTGGAGCAACATCAAAGACTGAATCCTATTATGAAGGAAGTGGTTAAGAAGGATGTTCTAAAGTGGTTAGATGCAGGGATAATATATCCGATATTAGATAGCTCTTGGGTGAGCCCGGTACAATGTGTGCCGAAGAAAGGGGGTATGACCGTGGTATCCAACAAGAATAATGAGCTAATACCGACCATGATAGTGACGGGGTGGAGAGTCTGCATGGACTACCGCAGACTAATTAAGGGTACAAGGAAGGATCATTTCCCCTCCCGTTCATCGATCAGATGTTGGATAGGCTTGTAGGTCATGAATATTATTGCCTTCTGGATGGGTACTCAGGATATAATCAGATTGTGATAGCTCCCGAAGACCAAGAAAAGACTACCTTTACTTGTTTGTACGGAACATTTGCGTTTAGAAGGATGTCTTTTGGGTTGTGCAATGCCCCGACCACATTTCAGAGGGGTATGATGGCAATTTTTTCAGATATGGTTGAGCACAATGTTGAAGTCTTCATGAACGACTTCTCTGTTCTTGGAGATTCATTTGACTTGTGTTTGGAAAATTTGGTGATGGTGTTGAAGAGATGTGTTAAAACGAATCTTGTTCTGAATTGGGAGAAGTGCCATTTTATGGTACAAGAAGGTATAATACTGGGACATAAGATTTCAAAGAAAGGATTAGAGGTGGATCAAGCTAAATTGGAAACCATTAAGAATTTGCCTCCACCTACTTCTGTTAAAGGCATGCGTAGTTTTTTAGGGCATGCAGGCTTCTACCATAGATTTATAAAGGACTTCTCGAAGATCATAAAGCCACTTTGTAGTTTGTTAGAGAAGGATGTCCAGTTAAATTTGATGAAGAATGCCTGACTGCATTTGAACATTTATAGAGGAAGTTAACTACATCACCTGTGATTACAACACCAGATTGTGACCTTCCTTTTGAACTGATGTGTGACGCACATGACTTTGATGTGGGAGCTATTTTTGGCCAGCGTAGGGAGAAGATCTTCCATGTGATCTATTATGCCAACAAGACCCTTATGGATGCCCTAGTTGAACTACACCACCACAGAAAAGGAGCTTTTAGTAGTGGTGTACGCATTTGACAAGTTTCGTGTGTATTTGATTGGGACTAGAGTGATTGTGTACACAGACCATACATTAATATGGTATTTGGTAGCAAAGAAATATGCCAAGCCCCATCTGATCAGGTGGATACTTCTTTTGCAAGAATTCGACTTAGAAATCAAGGACAGAAAAGGGACTAAGAATCAAGTGGCAGACCACTTATCTAGATTGGAAAATCAGGGAAGGGATGCTAAAGGTAAGGTTATGATCAATGAGTCCTTCCCAGATGAGCAATTGTTCGTGGTGAAAGGTGAAGTGCCATGGTTCGCAAATTATGCAAACTATTAAGTGAGCAGGATAATCCCTTCTGACTTGACTGGGCATCAGAAGAAGAAGTTTCTACATGATGTGAAATGGTTTATGTGGGTTGAACCTTATTTGTTCAAGCAGTGTTCTGATCAAATGATTAGAAGGTGCATTCCATACATCGAGACAGAGGGTATATTGCAGGATTACCACACATCATTGTTTGGAGGTCATTATGGAGGTGAAAGGACAACGACCAGGGTTTTGCAAGCAAGTTTTTGTTGGCCAACTATTTTCAAAGTTGTTTACATCTTTGTTCAGAAGTGTGACAGATGCCAGAGAATAAGGAACATATCTAAGAGAAATGAAATGCCCTCAAATACGATCCTCGAGGTGGAGATCTTTGATGCCTCGGGAATAGATTTTATGGGACCCTTTGTTTCATCATGTGAGAACTTGTACATCTTATTGGCAGTCGACTACGTATTCAAGTGAGTGGAAGTGGTATCTCTACCAACAAATGATGCTAGGGTGGTTCTAAGGTTTCTTCAAAAGAGCATTTTCACGAGGTTTGGGTCTCTTAGGGCAATCATTAGTGATGAAGGAAGCCATTTTTGTATTTGCCAGTTCAAAGCATTGTTGGCCAAATATAGGGTGCGTCATCGAAATGCTACAGCTTACCACCCCCAGACTAATGGCTAAGTAGAAGTATTGAATCGAGAGGTGAAGAAAATACTAGAAAAGATCGTGAATCCCACAAGGAAGGTCTGGTTGCTAAAGCTAGATGATGCGGTATGGGCTTACAGGACTACCTATAAAACACCGTTGGGTATGTCACCATTTCAACTTGTGTATGGAAAGGCATGTCACCTTCCCACGGATCTAGAACACAAGGCATATTGGGCGATCAAGAAGCTGAATTTCAATTTGAAACAGGAGAGAAACGCCTACTCCAACTTAATGTGTTGGATGAATTTAGATTGCAAGCCTATGAAAATTCTAAATTGTACAAGGAGTGAAAAGATGGCATGACCACAAGATTATGGAAAGGGTGTTTGAGCCAGGGAAAAGAGTGTTTTTATTTATTTCCAGACTTAAACTCTTCCCAGGAAAGCTTAAGTTAAGGTGGTCAAGGCCTTTCACTGTGAAGAATGTATATCCACATGGTGCGATAGAAATTTTCGACAAGTTCCCAGACAAGCCCTTCAAGGTCAATGGACAGATGCTTAAGCATTACTACGGTGGTGAGGTGGACAGGCATAAGGTCGCCTTAATTCTTTCTATAACTTGATCAGGACAGAGATAGTTAAGCTAATAGACTATAAACTAGCACTCAATGGGAGGCACCCCATTATCTCTCTTCTCTCCTCATGTTAAATTCTTTGTGCATCATATCTACTTCTCCCTCAAGTTTAATTCTACTTGCATCATCTTTATCTCTCCCTACTGTTTAATTCTTAAGATGCACTTATCTTTATTTCTTTCTACTGTTTAATTCTGATGATGATCATGTCTATTTCCCCCCAGGTTTAATTCTTGTGAGTATAAAATTTTTGGCACAAATTTTGATAGAGCCGAATGCATATATCATTTTTGATAGGAATAACATATAGAGCATTTTTGTATATACAATCATTCATACTTGTTATACAGTACAAATTTTGATTTGGGAATTGGTATATCTCATTTTTGTGAATGCTTGGTATACAGGTTAGTTGAAGAGTGTCAATGGATGTTTATTACTTCTTCATGTGAAAATCGGTTCGATTACAGGTGCGGGTAATGCGCCGCGCATGACTAATCAAGATAAAGATGGCGCTACCATCACTGGACTTCAAAGCATTCTCGACCCTCGTAAAGGCCAAGACCCACATATAACATAATCTCAACGCGCCCACACCATTCTCAACGCGCCCGCGACATACTAAAGCATAGACTTGGCGCGACCGTGCCCGAGTCTGGTTCCAGATAATTTGAAATGCTATAAAACGTGACCCATCCCACTTATATTAGTTACAACCTCCTCTTTAAACGTGCGTCTTTCCACCTCTCTTTCAAAAACTGAAGCACTTCCCCTTCTCATTTGCAAATTAGTTTCCATTCAAATACTCCAACCCCACTACGATTCCTACGCATTCAATTTTCTTCCCAACACTCAACTTCTACATATCATCCATTCAGTCACTTATGGTTTATTTAGAGTATTTCAAAGCAACAAGTTTGGGGGTTTTCTTCAGAGTATACAAAGATTGTTCTTCTTAGTCAAGTTCTCTTCTTCTCATTTCAGTTAGGGCTTCTCTTCATCAATATCCATGGATCCAAAGAGAGCACATTCCTGAACACCTGAGTCATCCTCTTCAAGCAGTCAAAGTGAAGACATCTTGGACCTCACCAAGTTTGTCAGCTTAGATGCTCAGATGGAGTACTATCGGATAGTGGCCAAAACATTTATGAAGGGATGAAGGTTTAATCATGGGAAACAAGATGGACAACTCTAGGAAATGATAAGAGAAAGAGGTTGGGTGGGAGTTGTATCTAACCCCATGCCTGCTCCCATGGCTATAGTTCGTGAGTTCTACGCCAACGCTAAGGAAACAATGAGTAGTTTATCATTTATCAGAGGTGTGCAAGTGAACTATTGCCCATAGGCAATTAGGGGGGGTTTTCAATTTGCCTGACCAATCGACTGGTCGTGCCAATTGGGTGGAGGCTGCAAGGTTTGAGACAAATTTAGACGGGGTGATAGCTGATTTGTGCGTGCCTGATACACAGTGGAACTACAAACCAGACACGAATTAACCCACTAATTTCCCAAGTTCAACGCTTAACCGCTACACAAAGGCATGAAACCTGTTCATATGTGCCAAGTTTTTGCCTTCTACGTATCAGCATGACATCCCGTCTGAAATGGCTATCATATTATGGGGAATCATAACGTGCAAATATATAAACGTGGGCCACCTCCTCAACCAAAACATGCTCCGTTATATGAGGGGGAGTACCACATGCATCATTCCATATGCCTTAGTTATAGCGTATCTTTGTGCAAGAGCGGGAGTAACTTGAGCAGATGAGCAAATGTAGTATCCCAGCCAAGACATTACCCATGCCACTATTGCAAAATTTGACGATTGGGCTGGAGGCATGCCACACCCTAGAGGAAAGGGTTTTATCTTTCCAGCAACATCTTCCATGCCATCTCCGCAGCCAACTGAAGCAGTTGCTTCGCCCCATGCCACTGCAGAAATTGATGATCGCAGGCTACGACGGTTGGAGAGAAAAGTGGATGCCATACATGACAATTTCTTGACATTTGCAAATGGGCTGTCTAGGTCATTATCTGAAGCATTCGCACAGAAGAGGACAATGTTAGAGTGGCCAATATTTGGTTCAGTCGTGCCTTACCCACCACCAGATTCACCACCCAATGAGGGTAGCCATGCCGACACTTAGGGGAGTTTTTTGTGCCCTTTACATTCATTCATTGGGGGATAATAAATATATTAAGTTTGGGGGTATTGGGTTTAATTAGTAGTGTAGTAGCATATAGTGTAATTTCATATTTAATTCATGTTTTATATAGTTATTTGCATGTTAATGTGATTAGTTTAATTTTGTAGATTTTTTTTGTTTTTGTTGTTTATTTGCTATTTAGTTTATCCATTTAGTTCCATAACACTGCATAGTCCCAAGTATCTAGTTAGTGGAATTCTAGTTTGGCCAATGATGAATTAAGAAATTTGATGGATTTTTGAACTAAGTTGATATCTTGAGCTAAGTTATAATATTATACATGATTTGATCCATGCTTGTTGTTTAGATGATACTGGTTAGCACGTAAGTGTTCATGTTTGCTTGTTGGTTAAAGATTAACTTGCTGCCCACTGAGATGAAAACATTGTTTTTAAAGATAAAATTGTGTAAGAAGTGAGCGCTGACTATGAAAACATTAAAACTCAAACTTTGGGAATGTATGGGTATGCTTGCTTTATAAAAAAAAGAAAAGAAAAGAGGAAAAAATGAAAAATTATTGTGGCTAGTCTTGTTTCGGGCCCTTTGTTACTTGAGTAAGTACGCCCGAGGGGATTGTCTCTACACCTAGTGCCCTAAGGTCTTAATGGTCTGGGAGTTATTGGTTGAAAGCTCGCTAAGGGATAGCACTGTTAGCCTAATGGAATGAGACATTGCACAGTCATGGAAAAAAGAAAATAAATCAATAAATACCGCGAAAAAGTGCGAAAATCGCCCTCGTGTGTAAAAATAAAGCAGAATAAACCCATTGCTGAACCTTAGTTTGTATTGACGTGTTGGAGTAGTTGTTGTTTCATTTATATACACAGTTCTTGATTTGAACTTTAGTTTTCTTTCTTAGGCAGTATAACATGTGTAATCTTTGCCTTTGTCAAGCTTATTTGTGAACACATCACACACACACAACATCTTTATACCATGTTTGGATTATTTGATTATATATCATTATGCATGTGGCTTGGTTTGATGCTTTGTTATTCAATATGGATATTTCCCTAAGGCACATCTAATTGGTATTCTAGTATTACTGAAAATCTTGGGGTTCACTTGCATGATAGTGTAGTTTGCATAGCATGTAGTTTGCATTTCTTATTCGTATTTGTGTATTGCTTGAGGGCAAACAATAGTTCAAGTTTGGGTGTATTTGATAAGTAGGTTTTGGGTTGAATAGATATTTTAAATTCTTTTTCGAAATACTTTGTGAGTTTTGATAATGATTTAAACACAAGTGAAATTAAGGTTTGTTTGTTGTCCCTTTAAGATATAGCGAGTTAATAAGAGTAAAGTTGTTATGACAGTTATGGTAGTTATAGCAGTTATAGCAAGAATGTAAGAGACACGCCAATTTTAAGTGGTTCAGAGTATTTAAAGCTCCTAGTCCACTCTTCTTCTCCTCGAGTAGGAAATCCACTAAGGATACCTTTACACTTTCTGAATCTCACAGATTCCTTCAAGACTAGCAGTCTTGGAACTTCTTAGTTCATTTTTGAACTCTTCAAGTCCAGTAGACTTGGTACTTCTCAGTTCACTTAGAACTCTTTAAAACTTTCTGACTTGGAACTTCTTTCTTCACTTGAAAAAAGTTGAGTTCTTGAATGGTACTACTCAGTTGCTGGTAAGCTTGTGTTCGAAAGAACTGAGTAGCTACCAAGCTTTCTTTTACAGATCATTGAGTTGAGCTTTGAGTGTTCTTCGACATTTTTGTTCAATGCTTGCTTCTTTCTTTTCATCTGTTGATGTTTTGTATATATGATGCCTTTGAAATGTTCGTTGAAGACATCCGTTGAAGCATTAAATTTGTGACGCCCCCAAAGTAGGTATACATCACCCATCTTGAGTCACCAAATACATGGTACACAATACAAATAAAAACTTAATTATACAACATGAACTGTGAGTTTTAATACAAATATTGTCTTCTAGATAGTATACAAACTCAATGGGGTCCTCATTACATTTATTATCACACTATTTTATAGAATAGTGAGGACTGCTAATGCTATCATCTGGACCGTCACTCCATTCCCCGACTAGTCCCTGCTACGTTCTCATTTCCTGAAGAGAACAATGAAAGAAAAAGGGGTGAGCTCAACTAACCCAGTAAGAAATATTATGACTAAGATAATGTAGAATAAATTATCATTAGCCTTCAACAATGTTACATTGATAAAATATAACAAACATCAAGTTTAACTGCAGCGGAACAAGCAATCCATTAGAAGAGTCAAGTAGAGAATAAAATCTACTATCGTCTATGATTTAAAAGGTTTTTCATTACTTTTATCGCTGAGACTCAGCTTAATAAATAATCCACATCATCCCTGCACTACGACCAAGGATATTCATTAGTATCACAACCACAAATTATCCATGCACTACGGGCCAAGGATATTCGTGTATTCATCAATGGTCATGATCATGCCAACAACTGTCCATCAATACACTACGGGCCAATGAGGACTTTTTCCACATCATTTGTAACATTATGGTCATGATTACACCTAATAATCCCTGGTCATAATCATACCAAGTCCATCTATGCACTACAGGCCACATATGACTTTCAACATAATATAAACATGAGGATTATGATAATGATATAAGAATTCAATAAAACAAGTTCAAGAATTAATTTATCCAGGAACTATTAACGTCCAAATTGTCAACATGATACTTCTTTGTGGAGTAAAATTCAAGAATGCTCGTAAGAATATTTCCATGAAAAGATATTTGGATGAAGCGCAAATATCAAGGATATTCCACTAATTTCATGGAGTATAGAAAGTCAAAACTTTAACCAACCGAGTATAATAAAGAATGGAATAACAAAAGAAATCACCGTGCATGCGATAGAATCAAGATGCATGAAAGTTATTCAAATGTAATAATAAATAACGAGAACCGTGTCATGCGTAAATGCACGATAGGATATTCCAATGTAATAATAAATAATGGAACGGGACATGCGTAAACACACGTATGGATATTCCAATGTAATAATAAACAATGGAACTGTGTCATGCGTAACGCACGTACAAGATGTTCCAAAGAATAATAATAAACAACGGAACCAGTCATGAATAAATGCACAAACATGATGTTCCAATGTAATAATAAAGAATGGAATAATGTAAGAATTTCACCATGTATGCGAGATTTGCATAGACATATTATTTCAACGTAATAATAAAGAATGGAATAAGAGGAAGAATTTCACCAAGTATAAGGTATCACGCGATATCAAAGTTATTCCAATAGAATAATAAAGAATGGAATAATAGAAGTTCTCTTCACGAATAAGAAAGAAAGAATACCTTTACGTGTACAACAAATAATATCCCTACCGTAAAAAGAAGAGTATTCTCATTTGGTAGGGCGAGGATATTTTGAAGAAAACTTGCACTCACGCCAAAGCTTCTTAAAACACTAAAGAAATACGCTCAAGATTATGAAGAATTCTCTCGAACTTCGGTGTGGTTTTAATTCTAACTAAGCATCCTATTTATAGGAAAATAGAATGGATATTATGCTGCACTATGCAATAAAATATAATATATTCTATTTACAACATCCGAAATACAAACATCATTTATGAGAAATTAGATATTGACGTATCTCGGGTTTTCAAACCTCTTAGAAACATCCGCGTCATTCTCTCCTCATTGTCAACCAAGTGAGATGCAAACCGGACAACTCTCAGTAAACATAGCTTCAGCATCGCCACACGATTATATTGTTCGCTTTCTAACTTGATGAACTCTACCTCTTTCACGTGACAAATACTTTTGGGAAAGTACTTGTCGTTGAATAGTTCTTGGAACTTCTCCCAAGAAATCTTCAGTGCGGCAGGTTTATTACGCTTTATCGATTCCCACCAGTAATCTGCCTCTCCTCGCAACATAAAGGTGGCAAAGGGAACCTTTTGCTCCTCGGAGCATCCCAAGACATCAAATATCTTGGTGATCTGCTTTATCCACGTCTCCGCCTTAAGTGGTTTTGGTTCTCCAACAAACTCCGGTGGTCCCAGCTCCTTCAACTATTTAGCGGTGACCGTTCGAGAGTTGCCAGTGTTTCCACCTGAATTTTGGACAGGAGTGTCTCTTGCCTGATGTTGTACGAATTACAGAAAGCTCCTAAACATTCCATCATTCGCCATTTGGTCGGTGTTGTTGTTCACCTGAGGATTATTGCCTTCCTGATGCACATTATCCTGTGTGTTGATTTGTGGTGACTCAACGGTCTCCTGTGCTCCATTGATATTCTCAACATTCTCGTATGTCATTTTCAGATACTGCCATAAAACAAGGGTTAATTGACATGTAACATATTATCACTATACTCTGACCGACCAATTAAATACCAAATAAACTTAGGTAGGTCATACTAGCGAAGGAATTCCCCGTCTCTCCCCTCCTAGTTCTAGTCTCACATCTTAGCCAAGGATCATATCCCTATGCTTTGATACCAACCGTGACACCCCCAAAATAGGTATACATCACCCATCTTGAGTCGCCAAATACATGGTACACAATACAAATAAAAACTTAATTATACAACCTAAGCTGTCAGTTTTAATACAAATATTGTCTTCTAGATAGTATACAAACTCAATGGGGTCCTCATTACATTTATTATCACACTATTTCATAGAATAGTGAGGACTACTAATCCTATCATCTGGACCGTCACTCCGTTCCCCGACTAGTCCCTGCTACGTTCTCATTTCATGAAGAGAACAATGAAAGCAAAAGGGGTGAGCTCAACTAGACCAGTAAGAAATATTATGACTAAGATAATGCACAATAAATTATCATTAGCCTTCAACAATGTTACATTGATAAAATATAACAAACATCAAGTTTAACTGCAACAGAACAAACAATCCATTAGAAGAGTCAAGTAGAGAATAAAATCTACTATCTTCTATGATTTAAAAGGTTTTCATTACTTTTATCATTTGAGACTCGACAATAAATAATCCACATCATCCCTGCACTACGACCAAGGATATTCATTAGTATCACAACCACAAATTATCCATGCACTACGGGCCAAGGATATTCGTGTATTCATCAATTGTCATGATCATGCCAACAACTGTCCATCAATACACTACGGGCCAATGAGGACTTTTTCCACATCATTTGTAAGATTATGGTCATGATTACACCGAATAATCCCTGGTCATAATCATACCAAGTCCATCCATGCACTACAGGCCACATATGACTTTCATCATAATATAAACATGAGGATGATGACAATGATATAAGAATTCAATAAAACAAGTTCAAGAATTAATTTATCCAGGAACTATTAACGTCCAAATTGTCAACATAATACTTCTTTGTGGAGTAAAATTCAAGAATGCTCAGAAGAATATTTCCATGAAAAGATATTGGATGAAGCGCAAATATCAAGGATATTCCACTAATTTCATGGAGTATAGAAGTCAAAACTTTAACCAACTGAGTATAATAAAGAATGGAATAACAAAAGAAATCACCAGGCATGCGATAGACCACACAGACAGGTTATTCCAACAGAATAATAAATAACAGAACCAGGTCATGCGTAAATACACAGATAGGATATTCCAACAGAATAATAAATAATGGAACCAGGACATGCGTAAACACACAGACATGATATTCCAACAGAATAATAAACAATGGAACCAGGTCATGCGTAAACGCATAGACAAGATGTTCCAGCAGAATAATAAACAACGGAACCAGGTTATGAATAAATGCACAAACATGATGTTCCAACAGAATAATAAAGAATGGAATAACAGAAGAATTTCACCATGTATGCAGTACTTTGCATAGACATATTATTCCAACATAATAATAAAGAATGGAATAGCAGAAGAATTTCACCAAGTATAAGGTATCACGCGTATACAGGTTATTCCAATAGAATAATAAAGAATGGAATAATAGAAGTTCTCTTCACGAATAAGAAAGAAAGAATACCCTTTACGTGTACAACAAATAATATCCCTTACCGTAAAAGAAGAGTATTCTGACTGGTAGGGCGAGGATATTTTTGAAGAAAACTTGCACTACGCTCAAAGCTTCTTAAAACACTAAAGAAATACGCTCAAGATTATAGAAGAATTCTCTGAACTTCTGGTGTGGTTTTTAATTCTAACTAAGCATCCTATTTATAGGAAAATAGAATGGATATTATGCTGCACTATGCAATAAAATATAATATATTCTATTTACAACATCTGAGTACAAACACTGTTTATGAGAAATTAGATATTGACGTATCTCGAGTTTCAAACCTCTTAGAAACATCCGCGTCATTCTCTCCTCATTGTCAACCAAGTGAGATGCAAACCGGGACAACTCGGCAAACATAGCTTCGTACTGCCACACGATTATATTGTTCTGCTCTAACTTGATGAACTCTACCTCTTTCACGTGACAAATACTTTTGGGAAAGTACTTGTCGTTGGATAGTTCTTGGAACTTCTCCCAAGAAATCTTCAGTGCGGCAGGTTGATTACGCTTTATCGATTCCCACCAGTAATCTGCCTCTCCTCGCAACATAAAGGTGGCAAAGGGAACCTTTTGCTCCTCGGAGCATCCCAAGACATCAAATATCTTGGTGATCTGCTTTATCCACGTCTCATATTTAAGTGGTTTTGGTTCTCCAACAAACTCCGGTGGTCCCAGCTCCTTCAACTATTTAGCGGTGACCGTTCGAGAGTTGCCAGTGTTTCCACCTGAATTTTGGACAGGAGTGTCTCTTGCCTGATGTTGTACGAATTACAGAAAGCTCCTAAACATTCCATCGTTATCGCCATTTGGTTTGGTGTTGTTGTTCACCCGAGGATTATTGCCTTCCCGATGCACATTATCCCGTGTGTTGATTTGTGGTGACTCAACGGTCTCCTCCTCTGTGGCTCCATTGATATTCTCAACATTCTCGTATGTCATTTTCAATCATCGCCATAAAACAAGGGTTAATTGACATGTAACATATTATCACTATACTCCTGATTCCACCAATTAAATACCAAATAAACTTAGGTAGGTCATACTAGCGAAAGGAATTCCCGTCTCTCCCTCCTAGTTCTAGTCTCACATCTTAGCCAAGATCATATCCTATGCTTTGATACCAACCGTGACACCCCCAAAATAGGTATACATCACCCATCTTGAGTCGCCAAATACATGGTACACAATACAAATAAAAACTTAATTATACAACCTAAGCTGTCAGTTTTAATACAAATATTGTCTTCTAGATAGTATACAAACTCAATGGGGTCCTCATTACATTTATTATCACACTATTTCATAGAATAGTGAGGACTACTAATCCTATCATCTCGGACCGAGTCACTCTGGTTCCCAGACTAGTCCCCGCCACGTTCTCATTTCATGAAGAGAACAATGAAAGCAAAAGGGGTGAGCTCAACTAGACCAGTAAGAAATATTATGACTAAGATAATGCACAATAATTATCATTAGCCTTCAACAATGTTACATTAATAAAATATAACAAACATCAAGTTTAACTGCAACAGAACAAACAATCCATTAGAAGAGTCAAGTAGAGAATAAAATCTACTATCTTCTATGATTTAAAAGGTTTTTCATTACTTTTATCGCTGAGACTCAGCTTAATAAATAATCCACATCATCCCTGCATTACGGCCAAGGATATTCATTAGTATCACGACAACAAATAATCCATGCACTACGGGCCAAGGATATTCGTGTATTGATCAATGGTCATGATCATGCCAACAACTATCCATCAATGCATACGGGCCAATGATGACTTTTTCCACATCATTTGTAACATTACGGTTATGATTACCTTCGAATAATCCTAGTCGTAATCATACCAAGTCCATCTATGCACTACTGACAGCCACGTATGACTTTCAACATAATATAAACACGAGGATGATGACAATGATATAAGAATTCAATAAAACAAGTTCAAGAATTAATTTATCCAGGAACTATTAACGTCCAAATTGTCAACATGATACTTCTTTGTGGAGTAAAATTCAATAATGCTCAGAAGAATATTTCCATGAAAAGATACTGGATGAAGCGCAAATATCAAGGATATTCCACTAATTTCATGGAGTATAGAAGTCAAAACATTAACCAACTGAGTATAATAAAGAATGGAATAACAAAAGAAATCACCAAGCATGCGATAGACCGCACAGACAGGTTATTCCAACAAAATAATAAATAACGGAACGGATCATGCGTAACGCACAGCAAATGATATTCCAAATGAATAATAAATAATGGAACCAGTCATACGTAACGCATACATACAGGATATTCTAACGAAATAACAAACAATCTAACCGGTCTTGCGTAAGCGCACGAGACAAGATGTTCCAATGAATATTAAACAATGGAACCAAAGCGTGCGTAAATGCACGAGATGTGATGTTCCAATGAATAATAAAAGAATGTAATAACAGAAGAATTTCACCATGTATGCAGTACTTTGAATAGATAGGTTATTCCAACGTAATAATAAAGAATTGAATAGCAGAAGAATTTCACAAAGTATAGGGTATCCCGCGTATATATGTTATTCCAATAGAATAATAAAGAATGGAATAACAGAAGTTCTCTTCACGAATAAGAAAGAAAGAATACCCTTTACGAGTACAACAAATAATATCCCTTACCGTAAAAGAAGAGTATTCTGACTGGTAGGGCGAGGATATTTTTGAAGAAAACTTGCACTATGCTCAAAGCTTCTTAAAACTCTAAAGAAATACGCTCAAGATTATAGAAGAATTCTCTGAACTTCTGGTGTGGTTTTCAATTCTAACTAAGCATCCTATTTATAGGAAAATAGAAGGGATATTATGCTGCACTATGCAATAAAATATAATATATTCTAAATATATATATATTTATATATTTATTTATATTTTATTTAAAATCTAATAAAACAAATAACTTTATAAAAGTATTCTGTTTTATATAAAAAGATTTTACTATGCAAAATACTATCTGTGCACTATGCAACACTATGCATAATAAAATATAATATATTTTAATTATCGTCTAATAAAACAAATAACTTTATAAAAGTATTCTGCTTTTTATATAAAAAGATTTTACTATGCAAAACACTATGCATAATAGAATATTATATATTTTATTTATAGTCTAATAAAACTAATAACTTTATAAAAGTATTATGTTTTATATAAAAAGTTTTTCTGTTTTATTACATTAATAATACTAATAAAACAAACTTTATCATCATTATTATAATTCACAATATTAATCGACCAGGTCGTTCCCAGGAAAGAGGGGGCTTTCCAATAAAGATTTCTTCATATTCGCGCACAATTAGGTGACCAAACCTTTCCTTGACAGAACTTTTAGACATCGTTAATATTGCAAATAATAATATTAATAACCTTATCGTCTCAATTATTGATTTAATAATATATAAAATATTGACAATAATTGAATCAAATAACGTGAGATACTATGCATCAATTACTGTAGCAATAATTGAACAAAACTAAGTGACTTCTCACGTAAGCATTAATAATCAATACCGTGCTACTATGCATCAACCACGCCATTACATCTTATTTCTTTTAACACCGGGTGTTTCAACAGTTAACGGTAAAACTTCCCCTATTATTTTCATAAAGTATTTTTGTCATTTTCTCAATTCGACAATAATTCTGTTGTGGGGTCCACCAATGATTGTGTCGTTGTACGAATATTCCCTGTTAAAACGTATATTCCCCGACCAATCGAATATTATATAACAACTTCCGTACTTTGCAAAATTTATAAATATTACCCACAACTATAACATTATATCAAATTTACTCCATAATATTCAAAAATGATATTTATAGAAAATTCATCTTTATTTATAAAAGTTGGGGTCTTACAAAATGCGTTTGACATTTCTGAGTTTTGATGGAGACTTTTTGCACAACTTCTGATTTGCAGTCTGGCCCACTAACACAGGAGACTGCTGTCTCACCTAACACCTGAAAAGATGTTTTCTGTTGACCTATAGTCCTTTCCTTAGTTTCTTTAATACGTTTCTTTGTTATATACTAAGGATGACTATTGTGTCATTGAGGCTCCTGAGGACTTCAATGTTTACAACCCATTCCATATTTGTTATGATTTATTTTTTGAATAAATTGACAAGGCTCGATGCTTCTGACACAAACATATGAAGCTCTACGATTCTGATCGTGGTGTCTTGCCACCTTTGTACTTGATTCGATACTAGCAAACGAGAACACTACGATTTCTCTTAAGGATTGGCACACTACGATCTTCACATGCTTGACTTGCAGACTCTACGCTTCCGAGAACACACCACGATCTCTAAGTTGGCTCGACAAACATTTGGACCACTCTATATTTTCTGGAGAGGCCCTCCAAAGCAGACACACTACGATTCTTGATGCTCTACGATTCTGCCTTGGCTTCTGCAATCTCTTGATCAACTTGATAGACAACGATTCTGTTGAAGCCTACCTATTACATCTCAAGATATAGATCAACCTAATATCTTTGATCTTTTCATCTATACATTCATTTACAGAATGATAAACATTAATAGCTCAGATCAACCTAATAATTTTGATCTACCACTAAGTCCTTTTACATATATTCCTTTAAGGACTTTACATATAATCATGAATATTTACTTTCAACATCAAATTTAAATATACAATCTCCCAACAGGTTTTATACCTACTTATTGTGTTACCAACTTACTGTAATTTTTCTCAACTCAAGTATTTTTGGTATGTTTTTATTGCTTTTTATTTTTGTTTTGAAGTGTGCATAGTTGAAACTCCTAAGGCATGGTATGGCATGGAAATGGCAAGAAAAAGCATGGTGGGCTTGTGCTAAAATGAAGATGGAAACTAGACTAAAGCAGGTGAGGAGTACATTAAAAAAAGGTCTAATGAAGTGAAGAATTGAAGTAACAAGCAGCAGCAACAACTCAGCAGCAAGAAGACAGCAGTGTAAGACCCCAACTTTTATGAATAAAGATTAATTTTTCTCGAAATATATTTTTGAATATTATGGTGTGGATTTGATGAAATGTTATAGTTGTGGGTATTATTTACAAATTTTGCAAAGTGAGCAAGTGGCTATATAATATTCGATTGGTCGGGGAATATTCGTTTTAATAGGGAATATTCGTACGATGACACAATCATTGGTTGACCCCACAACAAAAGTATTGTCGTAGTTAGAAAATGACAGAATTATCTTTTTATAAAAATAACGACAAAAGTTTTACCGTTAAACTATTGAACTACCCAGTGGTAAAAGTACATTAATACGCGTGGTTGCACAGTAGCACACAGTATTGATTATTGATGCTTACGTGAGAAGTCACTCAGTTATACTCAATTATTGCTACAGTATTTGATGCATAATATCTCTCATATTATTGATTCAATTATTGTCACAGTATTATCTGCATAATATTTATTATTATTAAATCAATAATTGAGACGACAAAGTTATTCATATTATTATTTGCAATATTGACAATGTCTAGAAAGTTCTGTCAAGGAGAGGTTTGGTCACCTAATTGCGCGCTAATAGGGAGAAATCCTTATCAGAAAGCCCCCTCTTTCCTGGGAATGATCTGGTTGTTAAATATTATGAGTTATAATATTAATGATGAATAAGTTCGTGTTGATTAAAGATGAAATTGATATTTCCATCGTGTTGGGATTATTAGTGTTAGTAGAAATCGACATCTATTCCGATAATAATTGATGTCTGGAGGTTATATTGACCAATCAGATAAATGAGCAATTAATTGCTATTAATTCAAATGCTTATAACTGTTTGTTCCCAAGTGTGTACTACTGATTCACATGCATGTACTATTAGGGGAGGTGGTGCAAGATTGATAATACTTGCATGACTAAATTAAAAATGGAGGTATAGATAAAGGTACTATACTGTAATTATTTTTTTCACATGTATAGAACTATTGATTCACATGATTGTACTATTGATTCACATGATGTACTATTGAGGGAGGTGGTGCAAGTTTGATAATACTTGCAGGACTAAATTAAAAATGAAGGAAAAGATGAAGGTATTATATTGTAATATTTCGAGGCCCAAAACGTGCAATTATCGAAACTATATTTTCCTATAAATAGAAGCTCATTCTTCTTTCATTCTCACCAATTAACTAAGACTCACTAGAGAAATTATAGAGAGAGAAGCTTTAGAGAAAAAGTAGAAGAGAAGTCTGCTACCTCACTATTCCAGTATCCAGTCTTCTTCTGAGGTAAAGGATGTTATTTTTTTCAGTATTCATAAGGAATAATATTTTCTTCTATACTCTGTAGTATGTGAATAATATTATTTCATCTCATATTCCTGATTATACCCTCAGCAGAGTCGCCACCTGTCGACGTCGGGATTTTTAGTTGTCCCTTTTCGTTACTTATTCTTTGGTGTTCTCATGTTAGGTGAGATTTGTTTGAAAAAACATGTGAAAAAGGTCCGACATGTATAATGTCAACGATGGACTGTTAAGAGTCGCCAGTTGGTTTTTTAAATGGTTGTACCAACACAACCGAGAAAAGATTTGCACATTGACCCAGTGATGTGACACTGCTAAACGGGTCGGTGAAACCAAGATTCATTAAGGTCCGGGGACTTGATTATGCGGAGGGAAGGTGTTAGGCACCCCCCGACATCCGTGTTACCACGGTGACCACCACTTTTCATGAAGCTGTTATCTAAATGTGTGTGTGTGTGGGTCAATGTGTTGTTTATTTGGAAGTAGTACGAGGCCTCATTCGCACTTATATACACAGGGTTTGAATTTGTGTAAAAATTCAGTTTTAACAAGATATGACAGTGATGTTTTATACAAGAGGTTTTTCAAACCCTTGTGCTAAATAGTAAATGAGACCTTTTACACTCCCATTTTATTAAGTGTTCGACTTGATTAATTTTAATTTCGAGATGCAAAGCATCTATAAGAAAATAATGTACAAAATAATGTTGAACTCCTCGTGGGTATGAAAACCATCTGAGGAAATCCAGATACTGCAAATAAATTTACAAGCTGCTTACAGCTGAAAAATGTCCATCACGGGAACCGAATCTAGATCCAATAGATTGAATCCGTGATCACATGATTCCTAGGCTCACATGATGTCGCACTTTGTATGAAAGCACTAAGCAGGTATATATATAAAGGTTGTAAATATATATATATATAGACATGATCAGCCACCACGAAACACCTCCATGAGGGATCAGAAAATATAAATAAAGCTGTAAAAGCCATCCACCGCCACAAAAGAAACTCCAGGCGGGATGAAACGTAAAGAAATTTGTAAAAGCGATCAATCGCCACGAAGTAAACTCCAGGCGGGACGAACCGTAAAGAAAGCTGTAAAAGCGATCAACCGCCACGAAGTAAACTCCAAGCGGGACGAAATATATATATATATATATATATATATATATATATATATAAAAGCGTTAAACGCACCTGATGTAAAATCCAGGCTCATCGAACAGAGTTCGACAACAGTTCATATATATATATAAAAAATCAAGTAAACACTCCGGATGTAAAATCCAGGCTCATCGACCAAAGTCCGACAACAATTAATATATATATATATATATATATATATATATATATATATATATATATTAAAAGCGATAAGCGCGCCCGGCATCAAAGTTCAGGCTTATTGAACAGAGTTCGACAACAGTTAATATATATAAGTATATATATATATTAAAGCGAATAAACGCTCCAGACCGAAGTCTAGGCTCAATCGAGGCATAACTCGATAATGTTAGTCCATATATATATATATATATATAAACTGAAATAAATTCACAGACCGAAGTCTGGGCAAACACACACAACACGAGTCTCAACGTGAAGAAGGGTGTGTCCAAAGATGAAGAGAAATACTTTAAAGTGTGTGAGAAGGCTTACAGTGGGATGCCAAAGAAGACTTCTATATCTTTATAGTGGATGAACACTCGGCTCCCGCCGGTACAAAAGTAGCTATATGTGAGCTCACAAGAATTTAAAATGAGAAAGCACTCAATATAGGGTGAGTACGGAGTAAATTTGACAGGGATTCCTCGCCTTTTTTCTCTTACAAATGGCCACCCCAATCCCTCTATTTATAGAGGGGGGAGCAGCAGGTGTACCTACGGCTAGGCTGCAGATGTACCTGCGGCTAACCGGGTTGCCCCGAGCATCGCGTGTCATGTCGTTTTGCAGTACGTGCACACAGGCACTGTAATGTTCGCTCGAACTTTCAGAATTGCAATCCGGGCATCCGACTAAGGTATGTAAGACCTATTTTGGACCGCCATTGTTGAGAGTGACGTAATGGCATGTGATTAGAGGTTGTACAAAGTCAAGAAGATGGGATGGTGCCCTCCGGTCTTCAAGCTTCAAATTTAATCCGTTACCCTACGTAATAGTCACTCCGGATTGGGTTTCCTTGATTCTTGTGGGACATTATGGTGTAGAAATGTATGTATGAGATGTTGAGATGGCGCTATGTGGCATCAAGGTGGCAAGATGATGACTTTGCCCCTCACCTGGGTTATCACCCGTTTGGGCTGATAATGCAGACGTTGCTCAGGGTTATCGCTGAGATTGGACTGCTGCAAGTGTTGAAGGTCCTCAGTGTCATCTTTGAGGTGTGTCTGTCTTCCCGGTGTTATCTCTAGGTCTTGTACTGAGTGCCTCGGTGTGAGTGCCGAGGTTGAAGCTGATTGTATATATTTGAAACAAGCATTTTAGGGGTTATTGCCGAAATTGCATTCCTTGGGGTCATCACCAAGGTTGGTAAATGATATTCCCAATGTAAGGATTGAGACTGGATACCTCGGGGTTATCTCCGAGATTAATCGGTCTTCTCTAGTGGAATTTCCGGTATTAGAATTGCATGCCTCGGGGTTATCTCTGAGGTTGGAACTATTACTCCTGGTGTGTGTTCCGGGGTTGAGACTGAACTTCTGGTAGTATCCAGTCTTGACGTGAACTGTCTTTCAGGGTTATCTCTGAAAGACGAATCTGCCCTCCTGCAATGTTAGTTACAGTTGAAAGACGAATGCATGGACTCGCGCCGGAGCGCCGAGTCTAGGCAAAACGTCTGGAGAGTGACGCCGCAGCTCCACTGTAGCGTAAGAGATGCCGCGCCACAGCGCCAATAGTAGAAAAGTGTTGACTAAGTTGGATTTTATTCCATTTTGAATGTTGACTTAATGTAAGACAACGAAGGTACTTAATGTACATTATGAGACTTACCTTAACTCACTTATAAGATGTTAATGTAAGAAGATCTAGTAAGGTTCAATAGTAATTAAACGAAGAACATAAAGACGTAATAAGTGAATCGTGAATGATGTTCAACGTGTTAGTTCACCAATAATAATCGAATGTCAGTTTAATAATGATGTAAGAAAGTTAATGAAACGTAATGAAGGATAGATAGTTGAATCGACTTTAATAACGAAGTTAATTCAAATAAAACGTAGAAGAGAAAGAAGTTGGTTAGAACCGTAAAGTTAGTTTGTTTGATAACTAATTACAGTGTGCTATTTGAATGTATCACGTAGATCCTGTAAAGACTGAGAATAGTTGAATTATAAATTGGAAGACGCTTGATGGAAAGTCTTTCTTGACGCTTGTCTGACCTTCGTGTTAGCCAAGTTTTTATGTGATGTATGTTATACAATGCATGAATGGTAATAAGGAAAGGATCGATGCATGTTTTATTCTGGCTAGACAAGTATTGGAGAGTTGATTGATTTGTTTACAAGTCTATTGATATAGAACTATTAACGCTATCCTATGCCAAGTATTTGGTACGGATGAGAAGGTAAGTTTGTCTATGAACAAACAAAAGTATTTTCATCGATTATTCGATGGGCACGCGAGGTTGCCAAATGTTGAACGTAAATACGTTTAACGTAAAAGTGTTGATCAACTTAGTGTACAATAGGCTGATCACCTAGAAGTGCTCGTAAGTAAAGACGGATGGATGGCCTTAGTGTCGGATATCCTTTTCAAGTATGAAAATGAAAAGAGTATGTTCATGGTCTATTGACCGGTTCATCATTCCTAAGCTATTATTTATGCTCTGGAATTGATGTATGAGAAGTATTAGTCAAATGTTTCATAATGCTTCGTAGATAATTGTTCAGATATAGAATTAAAGCATGTATTTGTTGAGGTGATATTCATATGATTCGTTGTTAAGACTTGTTGAGCTAGTTATGCTCATTCTTGCTTGAACCATATGTTTGCAGCTAAAGCCGAACGAACTGAGAGTTCTAAGAGAGATAAAGGCAAGGCTAAGATGGACAATTAATCATCCTGTAGTAGACTAGTATGTTTGTATGTAATATACTTATGAAGAACAACGAATGTATTCGGTTATGAACCTGGGAAAGGATTTATTACAAATGTAATACAAAGATAGTAATAACACTCATTTTGTTGTTATTTCAATGGAATGATTGTATGAAATGTAGTATCGTGGAGCACCATCTGTCGAGTTGGAAGACACCCAGATTTGGGGGCGTCATAGGTTGGTATCAAAGCATTAGGTTATAAAACTTAAGGGGGGAAGAACTTTAGGCTAATAACCTCGTAGGAAAGGAAGAGTCCGGAGAAAGTTAACTCGATTAAAATGAGTTAATAAGGTATTGAGGAAACTCAATACCAAAAGATTTAAAAGATGGAAAGTAACCCTAAATGGATTAAATGTGATTTGTGCTTATATTATTGGGTATTACGTATTAATCAATTTGTTATATGTTATTGTAGATGTCGGTTGATAGCTTGATGTATAGGGATATACATGTGATCAGCGAGGAGTCCGTGAACCGAGTTGAGATAGTACCTGTGCCTATAACAGACATACTTGTAGTGATTCTAGAGGAGTCAGAGCCTGAGGAATATTACTCGGAGGAGGAGTATTCTGAGGAGACCATGGGGATAGCATCATATTTGAATATGATGATTGATGTGGAGGATGACATGGAGGTGACATCAATTAATACGGTGATGCCTACCCTAGAGTCAACACTTACAGAGACTATGAGGGCAATGTACCTCTCAGTGCTTGACCGTAACGTGCAACTGCACAATATGGTGCAGCACCAGAAAGAAGAGATCAGTGATCTCTATGGGGCAAAAGAGTCTGCAGAGTCAGACTATGAGATGAAACATGATGAAAAAGTCTCTCATGGTGATGAGGCCTGGACTATTAGAACGAGGTCATAGAACTTCACAATAAACTGGTTGAAAAAGTCCAGAAGATGGCACGAATGTCTTATATAAATGACAGTGCGCACGAGGATTTCAAGCTTAAGATAGCTTGTTATTCTATTGAGTCGGGACAGACTCGACATACTATAAGTCGAGATATTGTGTCGATTTTGGCGAACCAGAAGCATGAGAATGCGATTAGGCAGTATTAGGAGTAGTATGGTAAATACTTTTGTGTAGTGACGTAAAACCTTCGTTAATTTATTAACGGCTGCATTTAACCAAGCTGGGGGTAGAGCACCCGCAGGACCTAGGGTAGCCTGAACGACTACTTTTAAGGAATTTAAGAGTGTAGGTGCACCCAAATTTAAGGGAACAACGGACCCAATTGAGGCCCAGACATGGTTCAAGGAAATAGAGAAAGCATTTGTTATTACAAACGTAGCTAAGGCGCAAAAGACCTCTTTTGCGACCTATATGATGAAGGGGGATGCCAACTACTGGTGGGAGGTTCACTAGGGTGGGGCTGCAGTGGAAGCTGTTACATGGGAACAGTTTAAGAAGGTATTCTTCGATAACTATTTCTCTACTAGCATGCAAGGGAGAATGGAGATTAAGTTCTTAGAAATTAAGTAGGGGGACATGACTGTTCCCCAATACGCGGCCAAATTCAATGAATTGGCGAGGTTCACTCCACACCAAGTGGATACGGAGGAGAGGAAGGCTCGTAGGTTTGAGCAGGGCCTAAAACCCTGGCTCTATAGTAGGATATCGGTTTTTTAGAGTGCTTCCTATGGGACCATTCTAGAGAAGGCGATAATAGCGAAGGGTGGTAGTGAGGCGTTAACCCAATACCATAAAGATAGAAAGAATAAGAGTAAGGGAGAGGGAGGAAATAAGGCAGAAGTTGCCAGTGGTAGTGTCAATTTGCCAAAACGGAAGAATTTTAACCCTGGGAATACTGGGGCAAAACAAGGGGATCCTAAATGGAGGATGGAGGCATGTAAGACATGCGGTAAGACTCATCTGGGAGTCTGTCTGAAGGGGAAGAGCAGTTGTTATAACTATGGGCAGGAGGGTTATATATCTCCCAACTGTCCTAATCCTAAGAAAAGTCGGGGATGTTTTGTTTGTGGGTCGGTGGACCACATGGCAAGAAATTGCCCAAAGAAAGGGGCGGAGGGTAATAAGGGTTCTGGTAGTGGTAATTTAGTCATTACTGGACCAACACCATCATTGGGTAGACCCTCAGCCCGAACATTTAATATGACGATCCAAGATGCAGTTGCAACAACGAATGTAGTAGCAGGTATCATTCCAGTCAACGAAATAAATGCTTACGTGCTATCGAACTCGGGTGCTACTTGTTCTTTTATAGCATGTGGATTTTCTCAGCAATTGGGATTAAATCCTGAAAAATTAGAAATACCTTTGGACATTAAGGTAGCAAACGAGGAGATAATTCCCATTGAACATATTCATAAGAATTATTTTGTAGATATCAAGGGTAATAGATTATCGGTAGATCTTTTACCGATAAGATTAAGAGAATTCGATGTGATTCTCGGTACGGATTGGTTAATTAACCATAGAGCGATAATAGATTGTCATAGAAAGAGTGTAAACTTGAGGCTTCCTAAGAAACCTAAGGTGGTGTTTTATGGAAATAAATCACCGGGACGTTCTTGTTGTCTAAATATGACACAAGCTAGGAAGATGTTGAAGAAGGGGTGTAAGGGTTATCTGTGTCATGTGGTGGATACCCAAATAGTGGGAACATCATTGGAACAGATAGCGGTGGTTCAAGAATTCGCGGATGTGTTTTCGGAGGAGTTACCCAGTATTCTGCCTGATAGGGATGTAGAATTTGTGATTGATTTGTTGCCAGGTATGGCACCAGCTTCATAGGCACCATATAGGATGGCGCCAGTTGAGATGAAGGAGTTAATGGTTCAGTTACAGGAACTGTTAGATAGGAAGTACATTCAACTGAGTGTGTCTCCGTGGGGAGCACCGATATTGTTTGTAAGGAAAAAAGACGGATCGTTATGACTTTGTATCGACTATCGAGAGTTGAACAAGTTAACGATTAAGAATAAATACCCATTGCCCAAGATCGATGATCTATTTGATCAGTTGAAAGGGGCAAAGTATTTTTCTAAAATAGATTTGCGCACGGGGTATCATCAATTAAAAGAGAGGAAGGAAGATATACGTTATGGGCATTACGAGTTTTTGGTTACGTCGTTTGGGTTGACGAATGCGCCAGCCATATTCATGGATATGATGAACAGAGTGTTCAAATAGTATTTGGACAAGTTCGTTGTAGTTTTCATTGATCATATTCTAGTCTATTCCAAGACGCAGAAGATCATGCTGAACATTTAAGAATAGTGTTGGAAACACTACGGAAGGAGAAGTTGTATGCGAAATTCACTAAGTGTGAATTTTGGCTCGAACGAGTGCAGTTTCTAGGACATGTTATAGATAAAGATTGCATATCCGTAGATCCAGCGAAAGTGGAAGCGGTGAATGAGTGGGAGCAACCAAAAATGCTAACCGAGGTTAGGAGTTTTCTGGGGTTAGCGAGATACTATAGAAGGTTCATTCAGGACTTTTCTAAATTAGCTACTCCGTTGACAAATCTGACAGGAAAGTCGGCGAAGTATGAGTGGACAGAAAAGTGTGTGCGTAGTTTTCAAGAACTAAAAAGGAGGTTGAGTGAGGCACCTGTATTATCTTTACCAGATGATACGGGGAATTTTGTAGTTTATAGCGATGCTTCGCATAGAGGACTAGGTTGCGTGCTTATGCAGCATGGCAAGGTCATTGCGTATGCATCACGTCAGTTAAAGGATTATGAGAAGGTCTATCCTACTCATGACCTAGAACTGGCAGCAGTAGTGTTTGCCTTAAAAATATGGAGACAATATTTGTACGAGGAAAAGTGTGAGATATACACGGACCACAAAAGTCTGAAATATATCTTCACACAGAAGGAGTTGAACATGAGGCAGAGAAGGTGGTTAGAATTGATAAAAGATTATGACTGTGATGTCTTATATCATCCGGGGAAGGCGAATGTAGTAGCTGATGCGTTAAGTCGGAAGGGTAGAGAAAAACTGTCAATGTTAACGACTCAAAATGAGTTGATAACGGAGATGGCCAGGATGGAATTAGAAGTTAAGTTGCCAAGTGAAATAGCAGAGATGTTATTCTCATTAGAGACTCGACCAACGATAGTGGAACGGGTTAAGGAAGTACAGTTAGGTACTGAAGAATGCGAGTGGATTAAGAAGATAATGAAGGATGATGTGAAGACTAAGTATAACCTTGATAAAGAAGGTTTACTTCGTTTTGAAGGAAGAATTTAGGTTCCAAATAATTTTGAGTTGAAAGAAGAGATTATGTACAAGGCCCATAGTTTGAGGTACTCGATACATCCTGGTAGTACTAAGATGTATCAAGACCCTCGTCAGAACTTTTGGTGGCCGAACATGAAGAGGGAGATTGCAGAATATGTTAGTAAGTGATTAACTTGTCAAAAAGTTAAGGCTGAACACCAAAGACTGAGTGGATTGATACAACCACTGGAGATTTCGGAGTGGAAATGGGAGCATATCACCATGGACTTTTTGGTGGGACTTCCAACGACAAGAAAAGGATACGATGCTATTTGGGTAATAGTGGATCGATTAACTAAATCGGCTTATTTTCTACCAATAGGAGTTAGGTATAACCTAGAGCAGTTAGCTAAGCTTTATGTCAAAGAAATCATTTCCAGACATGGAGTACCTGTTTCGATTGTGTCTGATCGTGATCCACAATTCACGTTGAACTTTTGGAGGAGTTTGCAAGAGAAAATGGGAACATAGTTAAGATTAAGTACGACATATCATCCACAGACGGATGGACAAAGTGAATGGACAATTCAAACGCTAGAAGATATGTTAACATCTTGCGTTATGGATTTCTGGGGAAGTTGGGACGAACATCTACATTTGGTAGAATTCGCTTACAACAACAGTTTTCACGCTAGTATAGGCATGCCGCCTTACGAAGCGTTGTATGGGAGGAAGTGCAGAACACCACTTTGTTGGGATGAAGTAGGTGAACGTCGAATGTTGGGACCTAAGATGGTACAACAAACAGCAGACATGGTAAAGCTGATAAGAGCTCGATTAGTAGCGGCTCAAGATAGACAACGGAAGTATGCAGATCCTCATCGAGAGAAGAGGGAGTTTGAAGTAGGGTCTTATGTTTTTCTAAAAATATCGCCTTGGAAAGGGAAGATACATTTTGGGAAGAAGGGAAAGTTAAGTCCAAGGTTCGTAGGACCTTTTGAGATTTTAAGAAGGGTAGGAGAGGTAGCTTATGAAGCAGCCTTACCTCCAGAAATGGAAAGAATACACAATGTGTTTCACGTGTCTGTGTTGCGTCCTTATAAACCGGACTACAAGCACGTAATAGAATATGAATCTATTCTTGTAGAAAAAGACTTAACGTATGAAGAAATTCCGATTCCGATTATTGATAGGAAGGAACAAGTCTTGAGAAATATAGTAATACCTTCAGTAAAGGTAATTTGGAGTAACCACGATGCTGAAGAAGCAACGTGGGAGCTCAAAAGTAAAATGAAGGAAAAGTTTCCTTATTTGTTTATATAAGAGTAGCGAGATTCTGGGGACAAAATCCTTATAAGGAGGGAAGAATGTAACGCCCGAGAATTTTGAATTTTTAATGAATTAAATTTTTTATTTGATTATGTGGAGTAAATGAATTTAATTGAGTAATTATGTGAGAAAGATGTTCAAAAGTCATTTTATGACCTAGAATGTGCGGATGTGGTTAGTATTCTGTCTTTGTGCTATAATTAATTATTGTGAATTATCAAGACGAGAACAAAGGTTTTCCGAGAATGTTTGCGTAAAAACACTATTCATCCGATTTCGTTCGGAGCTAGGGTTTGAAATTATGAGAAATGCGTAATGTTAGAATATTACGATATTATGGAATATCCAATAATAATTCCGTTATGGCAAACGAAGTTTTCTCCTGCGGACTTAAAACCTAAGGGTTGAGTATATTGATTTCCGAGAAGGAAATGAAACGCGTGGAAGTAATTGCGTTAGGGTTAAGGCATGTGTTGTAAAATTAAGATACTATTTAGTATCTATGTATAATCTGATGAGTTAATACGAAGTACAATACGATAATCATACTAGTATTATACGGAAAGAATACGTGAAGTATATGTAGGGAATACGATTCGTATTCTAGAATTAAGTTAAGACTTAATGTTAATTCATTTGGTTGGATTATGTTTAGCCCAATCAATTGAAAGAGCAAGCCCAAGGGATTAAGTAGCAAGACCAAGTCAAGGCCCAATATGCGATTGGTTAAGACCAATGCAAGAAAATCGAACCGTGGATCGAACCGGTGGGTCAAGGAATGGGTAAAACCCATGGGGCAACCCATGGGGATGACCCATGGGCATGGTGGGCCGGCCACTTGGTGTGCAAGGAAAGCACATCACTTTGTCACCAAGTATTTTACTTGGTGACAAAGTGGTAAATAAGTAAGGAGGTGGAGAATTGGACATTTTTGCCCCTCATTTGGTTTTCTATAAATAGAAAGCTAGGTTTGGATTTTTGTTGTTTTACAAAGCTTGTCCAACATATTTGAGAGAGAGAAAAGAGGTAGAAACTTATAATCCTTCTACTTCCAAACAAATAATTAGACGTTTATCAAGAATGTTAACTACTTCAAGGTAAATTCTCATAAACCGTAATCTTCATCTTTTTCAATTTCTTTCTCATAGAAGAATCGTAGATGGGTGGGGCATGTTTATTGAAGAGAGATAAGGATGCCTAGTAATGACCAAATAATTGAAGGACATGATCAAATAGAAATCGTAAGTGGTTACGTGAGTTAAAACCATAAAAAGTCTTGAACGTGAACTTAGTTTTGAATGAACGTTTAAGAATCGATATAGCTAAGGAATGTGCCTATTGGTTGGTTAGGATGTAAATATGAAGTCCATGGAGTATTCCATGTGATTTGGATTAGAGAACATTAGTAATGAAGTTATGGAAGATTTTGCGGAAATAGACGTTAAACGTCGAAAATGTATAAAGTCCAGATTAATGGTCAAAAGTTGTCGTGTGACTTGAAAATGTTGGTTTCCAATGTCAACACGTGAGATAAGGTAATTTAGAGTCGTTGGCGAAAGAATCGTCGCATTTCGACTTATAACAAAGAAAACGAGTATTGAACGGACGAAAACGTTAAACGAACGCTTAAAAATGAACTTAAAGGTGAATTCCAAGTTAACAGATTTGAAAAGGTAAAATTCTTATACAAACACATAAAGCATATAATTTGTGACTTGTAGGAATTCAAATGGATCAATTCGGATATAAAACAAACAAATTAGGAAGCTGGGAGTTTCATTAAGAAACCAAACAGTTTTTAATAATCAGCACGTTGAGTTCGGTAACATGCATGAACCAAACCCTATGTTTTCTATCACGTCGCAAATACCCGATTATGGTCGGGAGAAAATAAAAGGCACGGAGACTTCATGCCAGTAAGCGAGAGTTTATCTTGATGGACTCATGCCACAATGCCGAGTTCGAACAAAACTCTGGAGAGTGTGTGCCACATACCAATCTGTAGTGTAAGAGATGTCGCGCCGCAGTGTCGGCAGTAGAAAAGTGTTGGCCTAGTTGGTTTTCATTCCATTTTGAATGTTGACTTAATGTAAGACAACGAAGGTACTTAATGTACATTATGAGACTTACCTTAACTCACTTATAAGTTGTTAATGTAAGAAGATCTAGTAAGGTTCAATAGTAATTAAAGAAGAATATAAAGACGTAATAAGTGAACCGTGAATGACGTTCAACGTATAAGTTCACCAATAATAATCAAATGTCGGTTTAATAATGACGTAAGAACGTTAATGAAACGTAACGAAGGATAGAAAGTTGAATCGACTTTAATAACGAAGTTAATTCAAATAAAACGTGGAAGAGAAAGAAGTTGGTTAGAACCGTAAAGTTAGTTTGTTTGATAACTAATTGCAGTGTGCTATTTGAATGTATCATGTAGATCGTGTAAAGACTGAGAATAGTTGAATTATAAATTCAAAAACGCTTGAAAGAAAGTCTTTCTTGACGCTTGCCTGACCTTCGTGTTAGCCAAGTTTTTATGTGATGCATGTTATACAATGCATGAATGGTAATAAGGAAAGGGTCGATGCCTGTTTTATTCTGGCTAGACAAGTATTGGAGGGTTGATTGATTTGTTTACAAGTCTGTTGATATAGAACTGTTAACGTTATCCTATGCCAAGTATTTGGTACGGATGAGAATGTAAGTTTGTCTATGAGCAAACAAAAGTATTTGTCGACGTCGGGATTTTTGGGTGTCCCTTTCCGTTACTTGTTCTTTGGTGTTCTCATTTTAGGTGAGATTTGTTTGAAAAAACAAGTGAAAAAGGTTCGACATGTATAATGTCGACGATGGGACTGTTAAGAGTCGCCATTTGGTTTTTTAAATGGTTATACCAACACAACCGAGAAAAGGTTTGCACATTGATCCAGTGATGTGACACTGATATACTAGTCGGCGAAGCCGAGATTCATTTAGGGTCCGGGGACTTGGTTATGCGGGGGGAAGGTGTTAGGCACCCCCGACATCCATGTTAACACGGTGACCGCCTCTTTTCAAGAAACTATTATCTGAGTGTGTGTGTGTGTGTGTGTGTGTGTGTATGTGGGTTAATGTGCTGTTATATGAAAATTGTGCGAGGCCTCGTTCGAACCTATATACACAGGATTTGAATTTATATAAAAATTCAGTTTTTAGCAAGATATGATAGTGATGTTTTATAAAAGAGGTTTTTTCAAACCCTGATGCTCAATAGGAATTGAGACCTTTTACAATCCCATTTTTTATTAAGTGATCGTCTGGATTGATTTTATTTGACGAATGCTAGGCATCCGTATGAAAATAATATATAAAAATAACGCCGACTTCCTCGTGGGTATGGAAACCATCTGAGGAAATTCAGACATCGTAGAATAATTTACATGCTGCTTACAGCTGAAAATGTCCATCACAGGAATCGAATCTAGATCCAATGGGATGAATCTGTGATCACATGATTCCTAGGCGTACAGAATGTTGCAATTTGTATAAAAGCAATAAGCAGGTATATATATAAAAGTGATATATATATATATATATATATACAGACATGATCACCAACCACGAAGCACCTCCATGGGGGATCAGAAATGTAAATAAAGCTGTTAAAAGCTGTAAATACGGTCAACTACCATGAAGTAAACTCCAGGCATCACGAAATGTAAAGAAAGCTGTAAAAGCGATCAACTGCCACGAAGGGAACTCCAGGCAGGACAAAATAAATAAATATATGTATATATATATATATATATATATATATAAAAGCAATAAACGTCTGGGATGTAAAATCGGTGCTCATCGAATGAGTTCACCATAGTTCATATATATATATATATATATATATATATATATATATATATATAAGCGAGTAAACGCACTGCATCAAGTTCAGGCTCATCGAACAAAAGTCCAGGCCTACAGTTGATATATATATAAATAAATAAATAAATAAATATATATATATATATATATATATATATATATATAAGCGAATAAACGCACAAGACCAAAGTCTAGGCTCATCGAACAAAGTCGACACACAGTTAATATATATAAGTATATATATATTAAAGCGATGAAACGCTCGGGCCAAAGTGCAGGCTCAATCGAGGCATAACTCGATAATGTTAGTCAATATATATATATATATATATATATATATATATATATATATATATACAATTTGGAATGAAACAATGGACCAAGTCCCGGGCAAAAGCAAGCAAACACGACTCTCAACGTGTAGAAGGGTGTGTGCAAAGATGAAGAGAAAGACTACAAAGTGTGTGAGAAGGCTTACAAATTTGGTGATAAAAAGGCTTCTATATCTTTAGAGTGGGTAAACACTTGGGCTTTTGTGGGTACAAAAGAGGCTATATATGAGCTCACAGTGTTTGAAAGTGGGAAAATACAATTTATGGCGATGGCGAGTCTTGTATACGTATCCAGAGAAAATTTGATTTTTGAGAATTAAATTTTTATTTTTATTAAATGAATTTAATTGATTATTTATGGAGCAAGCTAATCGATGGTCGTTCTATGACCTAGAAATGTCAGAACGTTGTAGTATTTTGGCTATATGGTAGAATTAAAGTGTTTGAATTTTCAAGACGAAAATAAAAGCTTTCCGAGAAATTTTCTGAAAAACTCTATTCACGCATTTCTACTGAACTTCCGAGAAATACGTAACGATAGAATATCGATGTGAGACGAAATATCCAATAATATTTCAGTTATGGAAAACGTAATATTTCGCCTGTGGACTTAAAACCTAACGTTTAGGGAAAATGATTTACGAGAAGGAAATATAATACGATTGATAAAGTAAAGCGATGATCGTATTATACGTATGTATTGTACGAGGTAATGAATATTAATACTACATGAGGTAGTATACGAGAATGTATGAATGATGGTATATCGTATATGAGTAATAAGTATACGAGTTAGAATACGAGAATTATACGTGGAGTATATGTTGTAAGGCTTTAAGCCAATTGTAATGAATTAGTAGGATTGTGTAGGAAATGGTTAAGTCCAATAGAATTAGTGTGAAGCCCAAAATAAGTTAAGGATCAAAGCCCAAGTGTTTGATAATGCCAGCCCAAATGAGTTAAGTAAGTTAATTAATCTAAGGCCCAAAGTAAATGTCTAATGGGTTAGGAGATGGTTTAAAGCCATGGGGCAAACCATGGATAATCCAAAGTGATGAGCAAGTAAAGCTAACTTAAGGGCTAAGTAAAAAGTGTGGGGAGCAAGATAGCTTAATGGCAAAGTGCTTATGTGTGATTAACAAGTATACTTAGTGATTAAGTAAGTGTGATGGCCAAGTTTCTGTGGTGAGCAAGTTTACTTTGGGGCAAAGTAATGAATAGTAAGAAGGTGTATTAAGGAGGTGGAAAGGCCTAAAGACTAAACTACCCTAACCTTAGAAGTCCTATAAATAGAGAGCATAAGAGCTCATTTGTTGGTTGTTTCATTTTCCTCCAACACCTTATACACTAATAAGTTGAGAGCTTATTTGGTTGAGAGAATAAGCACTTATAAAGTTAGACTTCTATTATTAGATTTTCCACAACAACTTATAGCTTATTTTCTTGAAAGAAAAAGCCAGAAGAGCAAGAAAGCTTGTCTTTCATATTTCAAAGAATCAAGAAGGAGATTAAAGATTAAGCAAAAGTTATTCAAGAGTAAGTAATCTTATACCATTATTCTCTTTCTCTTCCATTGTTAGAGAAGCGGGTGGTGGTAGAACATGTATGCTAAGAATGGGTTGGAATGATAAATCAAAGGGTTTAAGTCTTAATAAGCAGTATAAGTCATGAATAAATAATTCAATCATAAATAAGTTATGAACTTATAATGAACGTATTTAATCTTGTAACATGGTTACACAAATGAAGTTAGTGTGTTAACAAGAAGTAAGAATAATGGTTAGAAGTCATAAACAATCCTAAGTCATGAGAAATAAAAACATAGTAGTTTGTATTTTTAAAAGTTACAAACTCATAAAGAACAATTAATAACTTATCATAAGTTAACAAAGCATGTATGTAAAGATATTAGCATGATGGATTGAATCCAAGAGAAATGATTTAAAAATCTCAAGTAACGAAGTTTCGCCGGAATTCACACGATTAGACGACGATCGTCGAATTCGTGAAATTCTCGGAATGGAAGTCGAATTTTGATATTGAGCTTGGAAACATTGGTTTTGAATGGAGACAAGTCGTATTTATCATTATAGAGTTGCGGACTCGAAAATGGCCGGATTCCGACTTAGAACGAAGAAACGAGCGTTGAACGTTCACAAACATTTATCGTTTTCTTTAAAAGGGGACTAATGGGTGAAATTTTAGCAAACGAAGTCGAATAGATAAAATTCTTACATAAACGCATAGAGTACGTAATTTGTGAACCGTAGGCTCTTGAATGAGCCAATTCAGACTTATAACAAAGAAGTTACGAGTCCGAGAATCTCACAAAGTTGAAAATCATCAAAACTATATCGTGAAGCTTAGAAGCGCGGTAACTGACTCAAGCTTAAATGATCGGCGCCGTAGCGCCAAAGTGAGCTTTAGACATTGCAAGCTCGCGCCACAGCACGATAGTTAAGAAAGGGACTCATGGCCAGAAGCGCCGAAAGTCCTGATCTCCAAGCCTTAATGGTACGCCACAAAGACGGCTTAACAAAGGAATCTGGCCGCAAATGACAAAGCCTTAAAACATAGACAATGAAGAATGTTTACAAGTGGAACATGAATGGGAATTGTTAAAAATGAGTTAAAGAACTTAATCAAACATTATTAAGTTATAATTGAACCCCAAGTATGATCACTTAGGGTTAAAGAAAGTCAATGGAAGATGAACGCAAAGGGTATGCAATAAACGTACTTAATCAATGACGATTGCGTTTCGCTTAAATAACGTAAAGAACGTTAGTAAGCCGTGAGAACGGATAATTAACTCGAACCGAGTTATAATAATGAAGTAATTTCACTTAACTGTTAGAAGAGAACGAAGTTAGTAAGAATGTTGTAAAAGAATAACGGAAAGCCGTAACCCATAATAATAAATCTAATATGGGATTAGATTGAGAAGTAGGGTAAGATTCTTTAGGAACTATGTATGTTCATTCATGACCTAATGTGGTATGTTATGTGATTATGTATTATAGAGACTATAAAGACTCAAAGGAAACGTAATTGTCTTCAGTGGCGAATACCAAGGCAAGTTTTTTTTTTCTTAAACGCTTGTCTAACCTTCGTGTTAGACAGGTTTTCAAATGATTCAAGTTATGAGATGCATGTATGGTTTTAAAGAAAGAGTCGATGCCAGTTTTAGCTCAGCTAGACTAATCGTAATAGATTGATTGAACTGTTTATAAGACTTTCAATATAGAATTGCTAACGCTATCCTATGCCAACTCTTTGGTACGAATTCAAAGTAAGCCTGAATATGTATAAACAAATGTATTTTCATCGAGTATTCGATGGGCACGTGAGGTTGCCACAACTTAAACGTACACACGTTTAATGGATGTAGTGTTGATCAAGATAGGGTAATATAGGTTGATCACCTAGATGTACTCGTAAGCTATCTTGCTTACTTTCGGACTTAAATGTTGGGTTGTCCTTTTCAAAGAAACTATAAAGGCGTTCACGTCTTGAACCAGAATTGATGAATTGATGAATATTGTTATTGTAAAATGTTTTGAAGGAAAAAAAAGAAAGCTATTTTGAAGTATTGATAGTACTTCGTAACTATCATCTAGTTATTGAAGATATACGATTCCTATGTTTCAAGCATGCTTTAAAAAAATGAAATTGTTGTACTTACTAAGCTTGTTATGCTCACTCTTGCTTGAACCATATGAATGCAGCTTAGACCTAATGGACCGAAGGATTCTACAAGGATAAAGAGAAGGCTAAAGTGAACGTGTAGGTTGCCTATGTAATAGTATAGGTTTGTAATGATAATATTTGATATTATGACAAGAACAATTGTAACGGTTATAAAGAACCTAGGGAATGGTAGTATTGTTTTGGAATATATATAAGACATATTCATTCTTTTGAGGCATTTCAATTGAATGTTTATGTGAATTGTAGCACCATGGAGCACCATCTGTCGGGTTGAAAGAGACCCGGATTTGGGGGCATCACAGGTTGGTATCAAAGCATTAGGTTATAAAACTTAAGGGGGAAAAGAACCTTAGGCTCATAATCTCGCTAAGGAAGAGAAGTCTGAAGGAAGTAAACTCAAGCTTTACTTGAGTTGAATGAGTCAATAAGGTATTGAGGAAACTCAGTATCAAAAGATTTAAAAGATTGAAAGTAACCCTAAATAAATTAAATATGATTTGTGCTTATACGATTCTGTGTTATGTACTAATCAACATATGTGTTATTGTAGGATGTCGATCGATAGCTTGATGTATAGAGATATACACGCGGTGAGCAAAGAGCTTGTGAACCAAGTAGAGCCTGTACCTATGCCGGTGGTGGAGGTACCAATAGTGATTCTAGAGGAGTCGGAGGCGGAGGAGTTCTTTTCTGAGGAAGACTACTCCGAGGGAGAGATGGATATAACGTCATACCTTAGTATAATGAATGAGATGGAGGCAGAAAGAGAGGTAACATCGATTTCTACGGTGGTACCTACATTGGAGTCATCACCTCCAGATGCAATGGAAGCATTATATCTGGCAACGCTTGACAGGAATGTGCAACTAAGTACAGTTGTGCAGAATCAGAGTGAAGAGATTAGTTATCTCCATGAAGCTAAGATGTCTGCAGAAGCAGATTTTGAGTTAGAGCACGATAAGTTGGGTGCTTATGGTAAAGCGAAAATAGGAATTTTAAAGCGGGCCAGATGAGCTTCAGAGAAATGGGGGAGAAGGAATCCTGAAGATAAAGTACGGATGTCTTACATCCATGAGAGTGCACATAAGGATTTCAAGTTGAAGGTTGCTTGTTATTCCAATGAGTCAGGACAAACCCGTCATACTATTATTCGGGATACTGTAGCGGCGATTGGGAATGAGAAGCACGAAGATGCTGTTATGTATTATTAGAAGTCTAGAATTATAAATATGTGGGTAGTGACGTAAAACCCTCTTTTAAAGGGTAGTCTTTTGTAAATCCCAACTTTTGTGAAGTTCAATTGCGGGATAGAAATGTAATAGCATTTGGCTATGAAAAAAAGTTGAAAATAGTTTTAATCTATGAAGAAGTATATGTATATAATAAAGTTTTCATTGAGATGATTTGTTATGGTATGAGGTAGTATGTGGCGATTAATAATGAAGTAAGTAAATAGATAATAATGAAATTTTATTTACTTAATCTGAATAATGCCGCCTAGGAGAAGATAACGTAATCAGGAAGCAGAATCATGTAACGATAATGAAAGGGGTCTGAACAACCCTATGCAAGAGTTCGTTAAGTTATTAACGGCTGTATTTACCCAAACCGGGTGTAGAATACCCGCGAAACCTAAGGTAGCTAGAATGATTACCTTTAAAGAGTTTAAAAGCATAGGTCTGCCGGAGTTCAAATGAACGACGGACCCAATCGAGGCCCATACCGGGGTAAAAGAAATAAAGAAGGTGTTTGTTATTACAATCATAGGTGAGATGCAGAAATTTTCTTTTGTGACTTACCTAAGGAAGAGTAAAGCCAACTTTTGGTGGGAGGCTCACCAGGGTGGGGCTGGAACAGAGGTAGTAACGTGGGAACAATTCAAGAAGGTTTTCTTCGAGAATTATTTTCCCTATAAGACATGTGAGGGAGGATAGACACTGAGTTCTTAGAACTTAAGCAAGGGGACATGACATTTCCCCAGTACGCGACCAAATTCAACGAACAGGCAAGGTTTGTTTCACATCAAGTGAACACGAAGGAGGTGAAGGCTCGTAGGTTGGAGCAGGGCTTGGAACCCTAGCTCTATAGTGGGATTTTGGTGATCTAGAGTGTTTATTATGGGATCATTCTGGAGAAGGTGATTATAGCATAAGATGGTAGTGAGTTGTAGACTCAATACCACAAAGAGGGAATGAATGAGAGCAAGGGAAAAGGAGGAACCAAGGTAGAGAATGGTAGTGGCAGTATGCCAAAGAGACTAAAATTTTTAACTCTGGGAATACTGAAGTAGGACAAGAGGACCCTAAGCGTAAGATCAAAGAGTGTAAGACAGGTGGAAAGACTCATCTAGGAGTCTGTCTGGAAGGGATTATAAATACCTTTAAAACATTAAGGTAGAGAAGGAGGAAATAACTTTCGTTAAATTATATTCATGAAAATTATTTCATGGATGATAGAAGTAAGTAGGTATCAGTAGATAAGTATTGTTCATGTTGAGAGAATTTGAGGAAATTCTCGGTATGAATGGGGTGATTAACCATAGAGCTATAACAAATAGTTATAAGTAAAGTGTGAACCTTTAGTTTTTCTCAGAAAATCTAAGGTAGTAATTTACGGTAATAAAATACCGCGACATTATTATTGTCGAACCATGACTCAAGTTAGGTTGGTGTTAAGGAAGAGGATGAGTTGTTATGGTTGCATATCGACTATCATAATAGGAGTAAGATAGCGGTTAAAGATAAATACCCATGGCTCAAGATCGATGATCTATTTGGTCAGTTGAGAGGGGCAAAGAATTTTTATAAAGATAGATGTATGTATGGGGTATAGTCGGTTGGAAGTAAGGAAGAAGGAAGAGGTACATATGATGACGTTCAGAATTCGTTATGGTTATGAAAAGTTTCTGGTTATGTCATTTACGTTGACTAATGTGCGGAAGTAGGTTTTTTCCGTTAGGGGTGCCAATCAAGTCGGTGGCCAATTTGATAGTTACCTTGTGGGATGCTATGGTTGAAGGTACCATTAGCGTCACAGGATTTAAAAGAAAGGTTTATTAAGGCACCTGTATTATCTTTATCAGATGATACGAGGAAGTTTTGTAGTGTATCTCGATGTTTGCATAGATGTTATGATTGCGTGCTCTTATAGCATGACAATGTTCTATAATTGGCAGCATTAGTTTTTGAATTAAAAATATGAAGATAGTATTTACACGGAGAGAAGCATGAGATAAACAAGGACTCTAAGAGTCTAAAATATATCTCCACACAGAAGAGTTGAATATGTAGTAGAGATAGGACTGTGATATCTTATATCATTCAGGGAAGGTAAACGTTGTAGCCGATGCGTTAAGTAGGAGGGGTAGGGAAAGCTATCGATGCTAACGACTCAGAATGAGTTAATAACGGAAATGGTAAGATCAGAGTTAGAAGTTAAATTACGGAATGAAGGGGTAGGATTGTTATTCAAAACGTAGACTCAATCCACGATAATGGAATGAGTTAAGTAAGTACAACTAAGTAATGAGGGATGCAAGCGAATGAAGAAGATGACGCAGGATAAGTAGAAGACTAAGTATAATCTTATTTTGTGGGAGGAATTTGAGTTCCAGATAAGTACGAGTTAAAAGAAGAATTAATAAAAGAGAGATCGTGTAATGTGTTAATAAGTGTTTAACTTTCAACTCAGATTATTGATAGGAAGTGATAAGTCATGTGAATTAAGATAATACCTTCGATGAAGGTGAAATGAAAGAACCACAATGTCGAAGAAGCATTGTGGGAACTCAAGATTAAAATAAAGGAAAATTATCCTCTGTGGTGTAGGTATTATTAGCGAGATTCTGGGGACAGGATCCTTATAAGGAGGGAAGAGTGTAACGCCCCGAGAAAATTGGATTTTTGAGAATTAAATTTTTATTTTTATTAAATGAATTTAATTGATTATTTATGGAGCAAGCTAATCGAAGGTCGTTCTATGACCTAGAAATGTCAGAAAGTTGTATTATTTTGGCTACATGTTAGAATTAAAGTGTTTGAATTTTCAAGACGAAAATAAAAGCTTTCCGAGAAATTTTCCGAAAAACACTATTCACGCATTTCTGCTCGGGAATTATTTTTGAACTTCCGAGAAATACGTAACGATAGAGTATCGATGTTAGATGGAATATCCAATAATATTTCAGTTATGGAAAAAATAATATTTCGCCTGTGGACTTAAAACCTAACGTTTAGGGAAAATGATTTATGAGAAGGAAATATAATACGATTGATAAAGTAAAGCGATGATCGTATTATACGTATGTATTGTACGAGGTAATGAATATTAATACTACATGAGGTAGTATACGAGAATGTATGAATGATGGTATATCGTATATGATTAATAAGTATACGAGTTAGAATACGAGAATTATACGTGGAGTATATATTGTAAGGCTTTAAGCCAATTGTAATGAATTAGTAGGATTGTGTAGGAAATGGTTAAGTCCAATAGAATTAATGTGAAGCCAAAAATAAGTTAAGGGTCAAAGCCCAAGTGTTTGATAATGCAAGCCCAAATGAGTTAAGTAAGTTAATTAATCTAAGGCCCAAAGTAAATGTCTAATGGGTTAGGAGATGGTTTAAAACCATGGGGCAAACCATGGATAATCCAAAATGATGAGTGAGTAAAAAGCTAACTTAAGGGCTAAGCAAATAGTGTGGAGAGCAAGATAGCTTAACGGCAAAGTGCTTATGTGTGATTAACAAGTAAACTTAGTGATTAAGTAAGTGTGATGGCCAAGTTTATGTGGTGAGCAAGTTTACTTAGGGGCAAAGTAATGAATAGTAAGGAAGTGTATTAAGGAGGTGGAATAGCCTAAAGACTAAACTACCCTAACCTTAGAAGTCCTATAGATAGAGAGCTTAAGAGCTCATTTGTTGGTTGTTTCATTTTCCTCCAACACCTTATACACTAATAAGTTGAGAGCTTATTTGGTTGAGAGAATAAGCACTTATAAAGTTAGACTTCTATTATTAGATTTTCCACAACAACTTATAGCTTATTTGCTTGAGAGAAAAAGCTAGAAGAGCAAGAAAGCTAGAAGAGCAAAAGTTATTCAAGAGTAAGTAATCTTATACCATTATTCTCTTTCTCTTCCATTGTTAGAGAAGCGGGTTGTGGTAGAACATGTATGCTAAGAATGGGTTGGAATGATAAATCAAAGGGCTTAAGTCTTGATAAGCCGTATAAGTCATGAATAAATCATTTAATCATAAATAAGTTATGAACTTATAATGAACGTATTTAATCTTGTAACATGGTTACACAAATGAAGTTAGTGTGTTAACAAGAAGTAAGAATAATGGTTAGAAGTCATAAACAATCCTAAGTCATGAGAAATGAAAACATAGCAGTTTGTATTTTTATAAGTTACAAACTCATAAAGAACAATTAATAACTTATCATGTTTATAAGTTAACAAAGCATGTATGTCAAGATATTAGCATGATGGATTGAATCCAAGAGATATGATTTAAAAATCTCAAGTAACGAAGTTTCGCCGGAATTCACACGATTAGACGACGATCGTCGAATTCGTGAAATTCTCGGAATGGAAGTCGAATTTTGATATTGAGCTTGGAAACATTGGTTTCAATGGAGACAAGTCGTATTTGTCATTATAGAGTTGCGAACTCAAAAATGGCCGGATTCCGACTTAGAACGAAGAAACGAGCGTTGAACGTTCACGAACGTTTATCGTTTTCGTTAAAAAGGGACTAATAGGTGAAATTTTAGCAAACAAAGTCGAGTCGATAAAATTCTTGCATGAACGCATAGAGTACGTAATTTGTGAACCGTAGGCTCTTTAATGAGCCAATTCGGACTTATAACGAAGAAGTTACGAGTTCAGGAATCTCGCAAAGTTGAAAATCTGTCAAAACTATCTGTGGCTCAGAGTCCGCGCCGCGCCGCGACTCCAAGCTTAAATGACCGTATGCATGGCCAAAAGTGAGCTTTAGACACTACAAAGCTTAGCCGCATGACGATAGTTAAGAAAGGGACTCATGCAGCAAATATCGAGTCCGATCTCCAAGCCTTAATGGGTGATCTTGTAATAACAAACAAAAGGAATATCGCGCCGCAGATGCCACCTTAAAACATAGACAATGAAGAATGTTTACAAGTGGAACATGAATGGGAATTGTTAACAATGAGTTAAAGAACTTAATCAAACATTATTAAGTTATAATTGAACCCCAAGTATGATCACTTAGGGTTAAAGAAAGTCAATGGAAGATGAACGCAAACGGTATGCAATAAACGTACTTAATCAATGACGATTGCGTTTCGCTTAAATAACGTAAAGAACGTTAGTAAGCCATGAGAATGGATAATTAACTCAAATCGTGTTGTAATAATGAAGTAATTTCACTTAACTGTTAGAAGAGAATGAAGTTAGTAAGAATGATGTAAAAGAATGACGGAAAGCCGGAACCCATAATAATAAATCTAATACGGGATTAGATTGAGAAGTAGGGTAAGATTCTTTAGGAACTATGTATGTTCATTTATGACCTAATGTGGTATGTTATGTGTTATGTATTGTAGAGACTATAAAGACTCAAAGGAAACGTAATTGTACTGTAGCAGACGCTAAAGGCAAGTTTTTTTTTCTTAAACGCTTGTCTAACCTTCGTGTTAGCCAGGTTTTCAAATGATTAAAGTTATGAGATGCATGTATGGTTTTAAAGAAAGAGTCGATGCCAGTTTTAGCTCAGCTAGACTAATCGTAATAGATTGATTGAACTGTTTATAATTCTTTCAATATAGAATTGATAACATTATCCTATGCCAACTCTTTGGTACGGATTCAAGGTAAGCCTGAATATGTATAAAAAAATGTATTTTCATCGAGTATTCGATGGGCATGTGACGTCGCCAGAATATGTCACGATTATGTTGGATTTACTGCCAATAACAAATGCTGTCAGGGATGTCTGACCTTCGTTGACGTGTGAATCAACGGCTGAAACATCCTGTGGGATATACTGTCAAGGTTGCTTGACCTTTTCTGACGTGTGAATTAACGACTGAAACTCTGTGAGGAGATTGTAAAGGTTGCTTGACCTTCGCTGACGTGTAGATCAATGGAGCATTGCGTTGTGACCCCCGCCGGGGATTCACTGGGGAATATGAGCAGCTGGGTATGAGAACCTCAAACAGCTCTATAGCTCTGACAGGTTTAAACATTATCGGCTGAAATGACGTCAAGGTTGCTTGACCTTCGTTGATATATGTGTCAATGGTTGAGCACGCAGCGTTACTACTCCATGGGAGATATACGTTGTAACCCCGTCGGGAGCTCTGAGGGGACGCGCGTGAGTACGTCTGTGCAACTATCGAACAGATCCTCAACGCTTGATGGGTTTACTTGCCATCGGCCCAAATAACGTCGAAGGTCGCTTGACCTTCGTTGATGGACATGTCAGCGGATGAACGCGTGTTGTAACCCCAACCGGGATCTACGTTGTAACCCGGTCGAGGATTCATGTTGTAACCCGTCGAGGGACTCACGTAGGAAGTAACGACACGAGTCGGCGGACATCGGACTGTATAAGGTATTACCGAATGTGATTTGCGATAACTGAGGTCATTGGCAGAGTATACCTTGTGTTCAGGCGACTACCAATGAGTGATGTGCAGATTCAAAGTCTCATCTGAGAAGACCAGGATTGTATGATGTTTTGCCCAATCGCGTGGAATTTTTATTCCCAATTTGACCTTTCTAGCATATAAGAACTCCGTTTCAACTCGAACTGGACCGAGCCGGAGGGGTGGGACCAACATGGAGGAGCCATAGTGCACCCTCTCGCGGCATGGCTAGTGAGCTGCTGACCAAGCGTGGATGATAAATCCCAGCAGGCTTCACTTCACAAGTCACTTTCAACTTGTTTCACTTTAGAAAAAACACAAGCCACCTTCAGATCTGGTGAGTTCGGACTGCTTTCTGTAAATTCTGTCACCGTATAAGTGTTCTACACTATCCTGGTAACGTATGCATGTATTTTTTTCGGTTTTTGTCCATTAGATTGTGAGATATTGCACGAAATGCATCTAAACACATAGTAGTGATTATGTATGCACAAATGACTTGATAAAAAATATTCAACATAGTAAATGTTAGTATTAAACCATGCTGAACATAATGATGTGAAAAAATTTAACTTCTGAGACAGTCAAATTGGCACCTTTTTCTGCTATTTTTTGTCCTATTTAAGGTCCAATGAGAAAAAGGTAGAAAGGCAAAATACTCCTAGCATTGAGGTTGGCCTTACACACGATGATTTTGATTTTTAATGCATATATTAGGTATATGACTTTGGGAAAGGTGTGCTACTGAATGGCCACCTAGACATGCCTGTGTGCATGTGGATAGTCCTATTTTCAAAGGGGACTATGGTGAAATTTTTCCAAATGTAGGCATTGGGTAGTCATGCATTCTAACTCTATTATATGTTAAAGTAAACGCATGCATGCATATAGTCATATAATGCATTTTAGAAAGCTCCAGGTAAGGAAATACCACACCCTTTTTGAGGTGATTTGGAGATTTATTGTCCAGATATTATGGATCCGGATCAGCCAAGCAGTTCCTATAGGACCGCTTCTGGCGTACGGCGGAGGGCTTCCTAAGTGCCTCATTCCCGCTTAGACATTAGGCTGGCGTCGGTTGGTGGAGGCATGATTAAATCTGTCCGTAGATGCTCCAGGGCGTCGAGGGCGAGGAGGTGGATATTGAGGATCCCGCTCCTGCTGCACATATCCCTCGCGAGGAGCTTAGAGCATTCGGTGGGTGAACCCGAGTTCTTTGGGTGATTTGGGAAGACACCCATCGATGTACTTGCATGCTAACGAGGTATGAAGTTAGACTTTATCTTCCTTCTTTCCTATTGATGAGGATTTAAAGGGTTCTGATGTTGATCTGCTTTTCATGCAGGTTCCAGGTTTTACACAGCCTCGGGGGAACTGGTTTAGCATCCACTCTATGTCCCAGGCGCTTCATCCTGATTATAGAGCAGTAGTGCATGAGTGGGGATTTGGGGCATTTTTCTCCATCCTTCCCCGTCGTTGTCCCTAGGGTTACCTCAGGGCATTGTCTAAGCGATGGTTTCATCAGACTTAGTCACTCCACCTGCTGGATTGCGAGGTGATTATGAAGCCTATGGATTGGCAATTTATCACAGGTATGGAGTTTGGAGGGGAGCCAGTGCCTTGCATGGCGAATATCACCCCTACTGCCGTTCGATCATTATTAGGAGTTCCGACGGGGGCGCTCAAAGGCAGGACTGTTTGTTCAGGTCCTTTGAGCATAGATGTAATGAGCGGGCTATTGAGTGAGCCCATGCCTGATGATGTCAGGATCAGGGATCGCGTTCTGCGGTGATTGTTCCTGATGATCATTCGAGGCTGCTTCATAGCAGATAACTCTTCGATGGTATCTTTCGCTTTTGTCAGGGCCACACGCGATGTGGACCGTATAGGAGAGTATGACTGGGGCTCTTACACCTTTGCCTATTTCCTCCGGGGCATGCATCTGCGCTCACATGGTTTAACCAAGGCTTGGCTAGGATTTTACCTGTTTTTGTTAGTGAGTATTTCTCTTGTCTTTTTCCATTCATAGGTTAAGAGTGTTTATTGATAGCAGATGTTTTGCCATTGTGTTGGCCTATTTGGGCTTATGAGAGGCTTCCATGTTTGCATCTTATGAGTGTGTTAGGCTTAGATACTTATCCACGAGGACGACGATGGCACCATTCTATTTTGCCAGAGGTCCCTATATCTGAGGGCTTCGCTCATTGCCGTGTGCAGCTGGAGTTGCTGACGGCTGATGCCATCACATGGCTTCCATACTCAGGGGATCATTTGACCATCGGTTTTGAGGATGGATACCCTATTGGAGTAGAGTATTTGATTTCCACCCGAAGATTTCCTCTCTTCACAGATGGAGGCTAGGAGCTCTATTTAGGAGAGCGTGCTATTAGGAGCACCACAGGGGAGATTCGTATACCGATCTTGCCTCCTGTCAGGCGTCATTGGCCTGTATCACAGTCACCCGCCACTAATATTCCATTGTTGGGAGATGACAGTTTTGATTTATCTGAGGGTCCATGTACTCAGGAGATATTCCAGCGTTGGTGGCTCCTTCGCACTATTGGGGCCCAGTCTCGTGCCACACCGTTTATGGGGGACATGGTTCCAGGATCTTTGATGATGATAGATTGGGTGGCTTGTGTCCGAGCTCCGACTCATCTGACCCAGATTGATTGATTGACCCGGCAGTTGGATCAGACACACATATTTATTCGGCATTTGGGCAGAGATCCAGCAGAGGCGGAGACATTTATTTCTTCCAGCTCAGGTGCTGGCCCCTCAGACGACCCATTAGGTTTTGCCGGTGCAGATCCTCCTCTTTATAGGCCTGATATCCCTGTTGATAGAGATCCAGTGACTCAAGAGGAGTTACATCAGGAGGACAGGATTGAGGACGTGGACATCGAAACCCTGGTCTTCTTCTGATGTATATTCTCGTTATATCTTTTGATAGGCCTCTGTTAGATATTGGGTGGCTGTTCCCCATTCTCGCTATATCTTTTGATAGGCCTCTGTTAGTAGTAGGGCGTCTGTGCCCCATTTTTATATACTTGTAGCTGTATAGAGCTGATGTATTAGATGATGATATATTTAGGAATGTATGCACCATTTTTCATTCCCTATATCATATTGCCATCCATTATCTATTTATATATGTATTATTTTATGCATATGTATGTATGTCCAGAGATATTTGGCATTGACCCCTGGATGGTCTTATGACACGGCCCACACAGATGTCTTCTTCGACAGTTAGCCGTATAGATCATACCCCACCGTCAGTGGTGGCATTGGGTATGTGATCGTGATACGATAGCATGTCACCACCGAATGGGGTGGCAGTAGATCTGTTCTTTGCAGACATACCATGACCCTTTTGGTTTTTCGGTACTGCGGAGCTTCATGGGCCGGGATGATAGAGCATTGGCTACGATGGCGGTATTCCGCTTTGGCACCCATGAGTTGACTCCTACTCTGGAGGAGTGTGCCCATTTGACGATGCTGCCCTTAGACAGACCCTGCGTGCACATGGCTTTGGGAGACATGAGTAGATGATTCATGACTCTCACTGGATTGAGGCGCAGAGTGGTGCATGATGAGCTGACATTTGGCCACGTGATTTCTCACTATTTTCTGTATGACAGATTTGATGCGGAGGATAGCTACTCACGACATTCTGGGGATTTCACCGTGTCGGAGGATCATTGGCGTTTGGCCAGAGTTGATGTATTGATGTTATGTGTACTGTCATACGTGTATATGCCACGGTATATGGATGAAATAGATATAGGAGTTATCATGGCCGTGAGAGCTCTCAGGGAGGGTCATACCATTGTACCTATGATCGTGGCAGAGACCCTGCGATCAGCCTCCTACTGCAGTACTTACCTGTCAGGCGTGTTTATTGGGAGTTCGGTCATGCTGTATATGTGGTTTATGTCATACTTGCGACCGGTTGGTACCCTTAGACTGCATGGGTATTTCTTTTCCCATGATGTGGCCATGATATATTCCTTTCAGCCATCGGAGTGTACAGATGCTCAGTCCTGGTCTGCATTTTTGGCAAATATCAGAGATCCGTTTAGCATATTGCTGTGCTCGGGGCTTTGCTCACCATACAGCTTCATTACTCATACTCCGGGCATGGATTTCCTCCCTCTGGCTGGCTTGAGGGGCGTGACGACTTATCACCCATTGGCCGTGATGTCGTAGTTTGACTAGTTCTAGGATTTTCATCCTTTCAAGGGGGCGGTAGGTCAGCATTCAGCTTCTCGATACCTCTCAGCTGAGGACCGATCTCGTGTATACGCTTGCTGGGATCAGCGTGAGCAAGCTGTTTTTCCTGCGAGTCATCCCGGTTTTTCTGCAGAGTACTCCGCATGGATGGAGACGGAGGTTTTATCGGCTGCAGCAGTATTTTCATTACCGGAAAGCGAGTTAGTCGATGTAGAGCCTACAGAGGACATTGATACTTACATCGAGGAGGATATCACTGCTGGGTTGCCAGCATTTCTTCCGGATTCTTCTAGTACCAGTACTTTTATGATTCAGCACTCGGCATAGTACTTAGAGCAGAGTCTTTATCAGATGACCTTTGAGAGAGATCAGATTCGATCTATGATGTCGACTACTCTCGATGTGAGGGACGTCGCCCTATTAGAGAGAGACGAGGCATTGGCTCGTAGAGATGGTGTCGTCGCTGAGCGTGATGAGGCTAGATCAGACAAAGACGCAGTGATAGTTAAGTGGGATAGTGCTATATCTCTGCACGGATGTGGCTATCACGAGATAATCTTCTATGACAAGGTCCTTACCACCGGTATGATCGCGAGATGGCGCTTATATAGATGAGCATATGGTCATCATGCGGATAGCTTCTGATCACTGGGTCGTGTGGATATTCTTATCCGAGAGACTACTGACTTTACCTCCTTCATCCGAGAGGATGCCATGTTGGTCTTGCTAGCTCGCATGTACCCTAATTCGTAGATGAGCTTGTATTTACCTGCACAGACTAGCTTAGCCATTTTATCATGTACAGTTCACATTGTATATATACCAAACAACATTATATATGACAAGGAAATATATTTTTTTGGATCACTTCCCTTTTAGATATGCCTGGCTATTTGCTTGATATTTTGCCTGCTGTTTCAGGGCTTGTGATCTTGATGTATTCTGAATTCCTCCTGGGTGGATGGACATTGAGTTGTCTCTGGATAGTTCAGAATGGATTATCGATCTATGTATCCCTACCATCTTTGGTGTCTTGGGACCTGTTTCTAAATGGAAATATGGAGAGGAGTGTGGCTTTCCTCTTTGAGATTGACCGCACCACAGATGGTCGTCAGTACTTCTATTTAGGAGAAGCCTAGTTAATTCTACCTCTTATGGTTTAGTGTTGCTCTTCGAGGTATGACCACAGCTTAGATGGTCGCCGAATCTCCTATTTGGGAGGAGTTTAGGTAATTCCATCCCTTTGGTCTGAAGCCGAATGAAATGTAATGGATTGAAAGATAATCCCAATACCCGTCGACAATGGTTTGTGTTTTGGTAGGGGGTGAGACCGCACCATGAATGGCTGCCTACGTACTCCTATTGAAGAGGAGATCAGGTCTGCGTAGTTCGAACCTGGTGTAAGAGGTTCAACGCTGTATATGGCTGACATGGTGTAGGAATGTTTTTGGTTGTTTCTGTTTTTTGTAAGGAGAAGAGGGTAGAAATGTTTTTGTTGTTTTTGTTTTCTTGCGGCCGGGCCATATGAAATGGTTGCCTACGTACTCCTACTGAAGAGGAGATCAGGTCGACGTAGTTCGCCCCTCAAGGGGAGAAGAAAAGCGTAATCCCGTGTGCAGGTCAGAGTGCGGGGAAGAGAGAGTTTAATCCTGGGTTGAGGATAAACTGTAGATGAAAAGTTTGATCCCAGAAATGGGTAGCCAAACTATAAATGCAAGAGGTTAAATTCACGGTGGGATGACCTAAGTTGTATGAGCGCTAAGGAGAAAGTCAGGCTGCTGGCTTGAAGAGTACGTTTCCCTGAGGGGCAAAGTGTAGAAAAGTTTTATGTGGTAAAGGGTTAAAGAACCGGAATGACTGGTGACCTGATGATGATGCACCAGGGAGTTTGCTGGTTACTTCAGACATAATACCGTTTCACGGCGTCTGAGTTGATGAGTTGTGGAAATTAATCACCATCCATTTCTTGCAATTTGAGAGCGCCTCCTGTCAATACCTCCTTGACAATAAACGAGCCTTCCCAGTTGGGAGCGAATTTTCCTTTAGCCTGATCTTGGTTGTCAAGAATCTTCTTCAAAACCAAGTCATGTTGTTTAAACTGCTGTAGCTGAACTTTTTTGTTGTAGGATCTGGCGATCCTTTGTTGATATAACTGACCATGGAAGATAGCCGCGGTTTGCCTTTCTTCTATTAGAGATAATTGGTGATACTTGTTTTGTACCCATTGGTCTTCTTCCAGCTGAGCGTTTATCAACACTTTGAGGGATTCCATCTCTACTTCTACGGGGAGCACTGCCTCCATCCCATAGGTTAAAGCGTAGGGGGTTACCCCAGTTGAAGTGCGCATGGAGGTTCTGTAGGCTAACAGAGTAATAGGTAATAGGTCAGGCCAATCTTTGTGGTTGGCGGACATCTTTTGCATAATCTTCTTGATGTTTTTGTTAGCCGCTTCAACAACACCGTTCATCTTCGAACGATAGATGACAGAGTTGAGATGTTTGATGTGGAATTTACTGCATAATTCCTCCACCATTTTGTTGTTGAGTTTCTTGGCATTGTCTGATACAATCACCTCTGGTTGTCCATATCGACAAATGACATTATTTCTGATGAAAGCAATGATTTCCTCTTTAGTAACCCGGGGGAAGGAGGCTGCTTCTAGCCACTTGGTAAAGTAGTCGATCATGGTGAAGATAAATCGGTGACCATTACTAGCTTTAGGCTTAATGGGCCCGATAACGTCCATTCCCCGCATTGAGAAGGGCCAAGGAGAACTCATATTGTGGAGTTCCCGTGGAGGGGCGTGTATAGCATTCCCATGAATCTGGCACTGATAGCATCTTTTGACGTGGTCGTTGCAATTAGCTTTGAGAGATAGCCAATAATGTCCTATCCTGAGGACATTCTTGATAAGGAGGGGGCCACTCATGTGGGGGCCACAGACTCCACCATGGATTTCATCCATAAGCCTTTGGGCTTGATCTTTGTCTAGACACCTGAGGAGACCTAGTCCTGCATCTCTTTTGTAGAGCGCATCTCCACTCAGGTAGAACTTCATAGCAAGTCGATGGATTCACCTTTTCTCAGTCAAGCTCGCCTCAGCGGGTGTAGATCCATCTCGTAGATATTCCTTGATATGCTGATACCAAGGAGGTTGGATGGGAGGTAGCTCATCCGATACTTCTCCAACATAATTCCAATAGGCTGGGGCCTTGTAAGGGCAATTGTGATGCTTGGCAAGTGTTCCTTGTCTGATATGCGAATCAAGGAGGCCAAAGTTGCTAATGCATCCACAAAGTCATTCCTATTACGAGGAATGTGTAGAAAGGAGATTTCTTCAAACTCCAAAGTCATCTTCAAAACCTGTCGATGGTAAGGCAGCAAATGTAGTTCCTTGGTCTAATAGTTTCCGGTGGATTGTCTGATTATCAACTCCGAATCTCTAAGGACAGTTAACCACCTAATGCCCATTGAACGGGCAAGTTTTAGCCCCATGAGACAGACTTCATACTCAGCCGTATTGTTGGTGCTAACAAACTGTAATTTGGCGGCAATGGGATACTGCTCCCCTGTACCAGATACTAGAACTGCTCCCACTCCAGAACCTTCTATATTAAAAGCTCCATTAAAATACATCCTCCATGATTGGCGCGTATCGTACTGATGGTGTTGCTGTACTGTCATTACTCCTTCATCAGGGAAATATATTTCCAAGGGTTTGAAATCCCCTGAAGGTGCGACAGCCAGTTGATCCGTGATTCCTTGACCTTTGATGGACTTTTGAGTCACATATACGATGTCAAATTGTTGTAGGATCAATTTCCATCCGGACGGTGACAAATTTAAAATGGGTTTGTTGAACACGTGCTTGAGAGGATCCACGCGGGATATGAGATGGGTTGTGTGACCATGGAGGTAATCTTGTAACCTCATGGAAGCCCGTGCTAAAAACACAACACGTCTTTTCGATCGAGTGTACATGTGTTCACTTCTTCTTGAACCTTTTCTTTGAGGTAATAGATAGCTCATTCTCTAGCCTCTATCGTCTTTCTCGTCCCAACATATCTGACCCATGGCATTGTCACTTCTGGGACATGTACATGAATAGGGAACATCATCCTGGGTGGTACCAAGGCAGGGAGCTTTGACTAATTTGTTTCTTGATTGAAAGGAAGGCATTACGCACTCATCATTCCATTTCATGGAGGAGTTCTTCCTTAATAACTTGAAGATTGGCTCACGAGTTCTTGTGAGTTTGGAGAAAAAAACTCTGGCGATGAAGTTGATTCTTCCCAAAAATCCCGTATTTCCTTCTCTTATCGAGGAATGGGCATTTCAGTGATGACTTGGATTTTGGTAGGATCCAGCTCAATCCCTTTGTGGCTGACTAGAAATCCTAGCAACTTGCCTAATTTAACGCCAAAGGCGCATTTAGCTGGATTCAACTTCAAGTTGTACTTACGCAACCTGTTGAACAACTTTCTAAGATGGTTTATATGGTCATCCTCCTTCCGGGATTTGACAATGATGTCATCCACGTAGATCTCGATCTCTTTGTGCATTATGTCATGGAAAAGAGCCATCATAGCTCGTTGATAGGTAGCTCCGGAATTGATGAGGCCGAATGACAACCGTCTATAGCAGAAAGTTTCCCAAGGAGTGATGAAAGCAGTCTTCTCATGATCTTCCTCAGCAACAATGATCTGATGGTACCCCGCAAAGCAATTAGCAAAGGAGTACATGTCGTATTGCGCAGTATTGTCGTTGAAAATGTGGATAAATGGCACGGGAAAGCTATCTTTTAAGCAAGCTTTATTCAAGTCCCGATAATCCATGCAAACTCGCACATTCCCTCCAGGTTTAGGTATAGGCACGATGTTGGATATCCACTCGGGATATGTAGACACCATGATGATGCCAGCTTGAAATTGTTTCATAATTTCTTCTTTCACCTTTAAACTCCACTCAGGTTTCAATCGCTTTGAGCTTACGCTTTGATGGCTTAAATCCCTCTTTAATGGGAAGGCGATGAAGGACAATGTCAGTGGATAAACCCACCATGTCTTCATGAGACCATGCATACACATCCTGGAATTGGGTTAATAGCGTAACCATGTCATTCCGTTTGTTTGGGGTAAGGTCTGACCCAATCTGGATTAACTTAGGGCTTTCTAAGGTTCTGAGATTGAAAGAAGTGGTTTGATCAAGGTTGGGTTTGGGTTTATCTTTGACCCATTCTTGAATTCAGGAGGCACCTCAATGTCATCGTGGATATCCACCAAGGCTGAATTCATCTCTACATCAAAGGTATAATCCTTGTGTAGGAGAGGCATCGTATCCGCAAGTACAGGCACATTTAAATTTAGAGTCCTGAAACAAAAATATGCTTTCACTTAGTATATATGAAATGGGTTGATCATACACAATGTTAGCATATACTGGAAAAATAAACTGCTAATACTGTACAGAAAAGTAAGCAGTTATTATATCTATAGGGCAGAAAGAGTTTATGCCCGCTTTACCCTCTTCGACCAAAGTAAGGAATGCTGTCCCAATTGGCAAGGGTAAAGTCCGGGTGGACCGCAGTGATGGAGGGATTGTCATCATCCTCCTTATCCTGAATAATGGCCATTACGTCAGGGAAATCATCGTCTTGGGTGTATCTGTTAGTATGTTCATCATGGACGATGATGCGTATACCGGACATCATTCGTATGACGTCTTGCTTGATTCTTCGTTCCTCTTCTTCCACTGCGGGATTTGGAACAAAGATTTCTTTCTTCTTCACCGGTACCGGCTTTGGAAATAACATAGCCATTACATTGGCTAGCACCTTTACTGGAGGTTGTGTGGACTCAGAGTTTGAAGGCAAAGCCAAACGCCATGGGTTGAAGTGAAGGAATCTGCGGATGCTTATGAGGATTCTGTGACTAGAGTGGTAGAATAGCCTAGTCCATTTGTTCCAACTTAGCAGAGTTAATCGAATGGGGTACTTGATACCTGGACATCTTTACTGACCCTTGTCCGGTTTATGACCTAACGACATCATTTCTTGAGTAGCCGACATTACCTTGGCAGAAATTTTGGGTTCGGGAAATGGTGCTCCAATATCATGGTATTGGGTGTTGCTTATTTCCAAAGCATGAAAACTGACTGGTTCTATGTCTGTATTGGCATTGATGAACGGCATGTCCTCGTGCTGAGGAATCTCTTGTTCAGCATTGACTGTGACCAGGCTATTGTTGACGATGTATTTCAACTGTTGGTGAAGAGTGGAGGGGACTTCCCCAGCCATATGAATCCATGGTCGTCCCAGGAGCAGGTTGTATCCCGAATCTATTTTGAGCACATGGAAAGATACGCAGAATGTGTGAGGGCCAATTTTGATTGGAAGCTCGATTACTCCGACCGAGTTGCGGCGGGCTCCATCAAAAGCTTAGATGATAGTATGGCTACTCCGAATTCTGTTGAGGTTAATATTCATCTTCACCAAGGTAGCATATGGGCAGATATTTAGGGAGGAACCTTCATCTATTAAGACTCCTGCTACCATGTATCTGGAGGATAAGACCCCAATGTGTAATGGTTTGCAATGACCGGTCCCTTCGGATGGTATGTCATCATCAGTGAAGGATATCACATTGTTGTTGAAAATATGATCAACCATATGGTGAAACTTTTCCGTATCCACTGATGTCGGGAGATAGGCTTCTTCTAGAACCTTGAGCAAGACCTTCCTGTGATTCTCAGAGGTTAGGTCCAAGTCCAGAATTGATATTTATTGTGGAGCTTCTTTCAAGCTTAAAACCACCGCAGCTTCGTTATGACCCACAGCGCGGAGGAATTTTTCAACCTTCTCCATGGGTATTTTTCCTTTTGATTTGGTGGTGGGGTTCATCACCCGATGGGGAAGATACAGTGGATTTTCCTTCGACACTGCAGCAGTTGTATGTGAGGTGGATCCTTCACCTTTTCCATAATTCCACAGAATCTTGCGCAAGCTAACAATAGGATATTGTGCTCTGCATGGCAAGTTGATTGGCTCGGGAGCGGCCACTTTCACAGGATTGTTTCCTCCTTTGAGCTGAATTATCGGTGTTGTGAATAAAGTATTAATCCCTTCAGCTTCAGTGGATATAACTGCTACCATACTTTTCCACTTAGTTGGGCCTACATTCTCACTTGCACGTAACACAATATCGTTATCTGCCAAGCGTAGTACACCACTGTCGATTAGATTTTGAATAAGGTGGCGGAGTGCCTAGCATTCTTCTATGTTGTGACCGCGAGACTGGGAGTGGTATTGGCACACTCCCTCAGAGTTGAACCATCCCGAACGGGGGTTGATTGGAGGTAGAAGGGAACTGATCCTTCCTTCATTGATTAACATGTGAAGGATTTCCTCCATGGGTTGGCCCAAATAGGTGAATTCCCATTTGTTGGAGAAATCCTGACGGGCTTTGGCATTTGCTCTCTTTGTCACTTTGTCTTCCAGCATTTCATTTTTTGAAAGTGACAAGGGAATATTCATGACAATAGGTAGGAGACTGGCATGCTCCTGGCTGATTAACTGGCGAGTTACTTGATGCTGATAAGTCACCAGTTTCGCCAATTGCTCAATTTATTTGCCGAGAGCTTTGATCTTTCGTTCCATTATGAACTAGAACTTAGCATAATCCCATATGTCATCACCGTCTTGGATGGTCTGGGAAGAATCACGACCGAAGTTGGAACTCTGTCCATTGCTCCAATTGATCATGTTGACCTCTTCTTCTTTGTGTTGAGGAAGAGGGTTGTCTTGTACATGAGATTTGATCGGGTTTGGTGACTCGATCTCCCCATTGTCTATCGGTCTTGGATCTTGTGTTTCAAGGCCCAACAATCCAAAGTATCATGTCCGGTGCCCGGCATGATAAGCACATTTCTAGCGACATTGAAACCCGTCCGTTAGAAATTTGGTGGTGGAAGAAGATCGTAATTTTCTTCTGTGTTGTCGGAAGATTAAGAATGTTCTCGAGGTATCCCCTAAGGGTGTAAACACTTTCGATGGCATTTGACTTCTCCACCTTTTGGTACTAGAGGGTTTTGCAGATTGTCTTTGGAAAGGGAGTGTATTTCTCCTTTGAATGGGCATATTTAAATTGCCTTTTTGCCCTGTAGTATCGAAACATCTTCCTCTTTCTTTTATGGACCCTCAAGAAGTTGTTCCCATAATTTCCAGTTGGATGTGATCAAAGCGACTTTGAGTGCGGTTGGTCTTGTATCTTCCCACGACTTCAATCCCATCTCAGCCATCTCCCCATGTTTAACCATTTCAGAAAATGGTTTGCCGATGCCGACTAAAACTCTCTCATAGAAGGGAGCTTCTTGTATGTCTATGAATATCATGACCATTTCTGATTCTGTCATGGCAGGACTAACTTGGGCAGCCTGGTGTCTTCACCTTTGAGCATACCCTCTGAATGACTCATTAGACTATTTTTTGATCTTGGTAATTTGATACCGATCAGGAGCCATCTGAGTTTGAAAACTGTATTGAGTGAGGAAGGCATGTGCTATCTCTTCCCAGCTATGGATTTTGGAGTTGTCTAATCTTGTGTACCACGAACGGGCTTCTCCAGTTAGACTCTTTTGGAATAATTGCATTCTGAGCTTTTCATCCTCTGAATAGGATCCAAGTTCTCCAATAAATACTTTTAGATGTGTGTAAGGATCCCCTAACCCGTCATATTTTTCAAAGTCAGGAGTTTTAAATTTTTCTAGATAGTGAACACCAGGAAAAATACATAGATCAGCATATGAAACACTCCCGTGTGTTCCGATTCCTTTATAGCGCGAAGGGTCTCTTCCATTTGGAGGACTTTCTTTTTGATGTCGCCATTGTCTGGATCTCCAGTGGGATTGGCAGCATCATGAGTTTTCTTGGTCGTATCCAACTGTGGTTCCGGTATGGTAATGACCGGGATTTCTCCTTGTGTGGAGGGCTCAGTATGTATGGGTATTTTCTGACCCCGGGTAGACTGGTGTAATTCTTTTAATAGAACAGCCAAATCTGTAATCTGCTTACTTAATCCATCGAAATCTTTGTGAGAAACTGGATTAAGTTCAGTCTGGTCGGATGACGACATGATTGACTGTGGGCCTGTTGCCTTTTTGGACTTTGACCGGGTAATAGGTCCGATTGATTCCCTGCGAAAGACTTGCATAGTTTAGTCTTTAGGGGAGGTGTATAATAACATGCTATGTGATGTGTTCGTTTTAGGAATTTTATCCTGCAAAATGGGTGTCAGCTGTTTGTAGCATGTATGTGGACACATTGCTTCATATTTCTCATTACATTGAGATAGATATGGAATAAAATTACAAGTAATTGTGTTTACAAGTAATTGAAATGAGAGCATGAAGAGACTTTCCTCCGTTTCAGGTTTATCAGAGGCTGACCTATCTTAGGTTACTCTCGCGGCTTTTTGGCATGAAGGTTCCCAAATCATCGAAATCTACTTGACGGGAAGTTAATCCGGTCTTTCAACTGGAGCGAATTTGGGTGGTGCCTTTCCTGAGCCTCGAAGAATTAGTCTTCTCACGAGTCCAGTAATCAAACACCGACGGGATAGCCTCCTGGTGGAGGGACCACACAACATACATTCACATACATCGTGTCTCACCGTATGAAATGATGACATGTGCGAAGCACTAATATCATAAGCAGTTTATAGGGCGAAGCACTAACATCACATGCAGATATGATATGAAGCACTAAGTTCAAACAAGACATGCATTCGTACACATTCATCCAATGTAAATGCAACACACACAAGCAGATAATTGTTTTTGCAAAGATTGAAATAGAGGCTTAAGTCCTCTTACTGGAGTCCCCAGCAGAGTCGCCACCTGTCGACGTCAGGATTTTTGGGTGTCCCTTTCCGTTACTTGTTCTTTGGTGTTCTCATTTTAGGTTAGATTTGTTTGAAAAAACAAGTGAAAAAGGTTCGACATGTATAATGTCGACGATGGGGACTGATAAGAGTCGCCAGTTGGTTGGTTTTAAATGGTTGTACCAACACAATGAGAGAAAGGTTTGCACATTGACCCGATGATGTGACACTTGAAATATACTGGTCGACAAAACCCAGAGATTCATTTAGGGTTCGAGGACTTGGTTATCTGGGGGAAGGTGTTAGGCACCCCAGACATCCAATTATTACGACGGTGACCGCCTCTTTTCAAGAAACTATTATCTGAGTGTGTGTGGGTCAATGTGCTGTTGTATGAAAGTTGTGCGAGGCCTCGTTTAAACCTATATACACAGGATTTGAATTTATATAAAAATTTAGTTTTTAGCAAGATATGGCAATGATGTTTTATAAAAGAGGTTTTTTCAAACCCTGATGCTCAATAGGAATTGAGACCTTTTACACTCCCAGTTTTTATTAAGTGATCGGCTGGATTGATTTTATTTGACGAATGCGAGGCATCCGTATAAAAATAATATATAAAAATAACGCCGACTTCCTAGTGGGTATGGAAACCATCTGAGGAAATTCGACATCGCAAAATAATTTACAAGCTGCTTACAGCTGAAAATGTCCATCACAGGAACCGAATCTGGAATGAATCTGTAATCACATGATTCCTAGGCGCACAGAATGTTGCAATTTGTATAAAAGTAGTAAGCATGTATATATATATTAAAGCTGTAAATATATATATACAGACATGATCACCAACCACGAAGCACCTCCATAGGGGATCAAAAATGTAAATAAAGTAAATAAAAGTCAGAAATACGGTCAATCGCTTATACGAAGTAAACTCCAGGCAGGACGAAATGTAAAGAAAGCTGTAAAAGCGATCAACGGCCACGAAGGGAACTCCAGGCAAGATAAAATAAATAAATATATATATATATAAGCGATAATAAATACACTGGATGTAAAATCCGAGCTCATCGTAACGAGTTAGACCACAGTTCATATATATATATATATATATATATATATATATATATATATATATATATATATATATATATATATATATATATAAAAGCGATAGCAAACGCACTGGGCCAAAGTCTAGGCTCATCGAACAAAGTCCGACACACGGTTGATATATATAAATAAATATATATAAATATATATATATATATATATAAAAGCGAATAAACGCACCAGACCAAAGTCTAGGCTCATCGAACAAAGTTCGACACACAGTTAATATATATAAGTATATATATATATATATATATATATATAAAAGCGAATAAACGCATTAGACCGAAGTCTAGGCTCATCGAACAAAGTCCGACACACAGTTAATATATATAAGTATATATATATTAAAGCAGTAAACGCTCCAGACCGAAGTCTAGGCTCAATCGAGGCATAACTCGATAATGTTAGTCAATATATATATATAAATATATATATATATATATAATATATATACAGACTGGAATGAAACCACGGACCGAAGTCCTAGCAAAGGCAAGCAACACGACTCTCAACGTGTAGAAGGGTGTGTGCAAAGATGAAGAGAAAGACTCTAAAGTGTGTGAGAAGGCTTACAGCTGACTAATAAAAAAGGCTTCTATATCTTTAGAGTGGGAAACACTGGGCTTTTGTGAGTACAAAAGAGGCTATATATGAGCTCATAGGTGTTTGAAAGTGGGAAAATACACTGTATGGCGAGTGCAAAGCAAATTGTGCGGGGTTTCCCCGTCTTTTTTCTCTTAAAAATGAGCACCCCAAGCCCTCTATTTATAGGCATATTAGCCGCAGGTGTACTTGCGGCTGAGCCGCAGGTGTACCAGAGGCGGGTCTGGTCGGCCTGGTTTTGTCGGGTCGGGTCGTCTCGAAGTACGCGCACTCAAGCACTGTAATGTACACTCGGATTTTGAGAAGTGCAATTCGGGCATTCATTTTGAGGTATTCAGGACCTATTTCGGACCTCCGTTGTCTAGAGTTGTACGATGGCATGGGATTAGAGCTTGTACGAAGTCTTTGAAGATGGGATGATGCCCTCCAATCTTCAAGCTTCAACTCTCATCCGTTACCCCGCACAATAGTCACTCGGGATTGGTTAGCCTTGTTGGACATTGTTGTGTAGAGACGTGACGTGGCATCGTGTTGGACGTGATGACGATGTTGCCCCTCACCGGTGTTATCGTCGTGATTGGTAGATAAAGCGAGATGTTGCTCGAGACTTCGCTAAGATTGAATTTCTTTGCATTTGTTGAAGGTCCTCATTGTCATCTTTGAGGTGCGCTGTCTTCCGATGTTATTCTTTGGTTGGTACAAAGTGTATCTCTCGTTGTGAGTGCCGAGATTGAAGGCGATGGCATTTGAAACAAGCATTTCGGGGTTATCTCCAAAGCGCATTCCTTGGAGTTATCACCAAGGTTGGGGGCTATTCCCATGGTTGGGACTGAGACTGGATACCTCGGGGTCATCTCCGAGATTAATCGATCTTCTCCGATGTGTGTTCGGTATTGTATGTCTGCAGTGCCTCGGGGTTATCTCCGGGGTTGGATTTGGTTACTCCCAATCGCGATCCGGGGTTTGATCTTTGAACTTCCTGTAGTATCCGGTATAGATTTGGATTGTTTTCGGGGTTCCCTCTTAAAGAAGAATCATCCTCCTGCAATGTTAGTAATGTGAGGTACAAAAATTTCGAGTGTCTACAGTATTTTCATCGATTATTCGATGGGCATGCGAGGTTGCCAAATGTTGAACGTAAATACGTTTAACGTAAGAGTGTTGATCAACATAGAGTACAATAGGCTTATCACCTAGAAGTGCTCGTAAGTAAAGACGGATGGATGGCCTTAGTACCGGATATCCTTTTCAAGTATGAAAACGAAAAGAGTATGTTCATGGTCTATTGACCGGTTCATCATTCATAAGTTATTATTTATGTTCTAGAATTGCTATATGAGAAGTATTAGTCAAACATTTCATAATACTTCGTAGATAATTGTTCAAATATATAATTAAAGCATGTATTTGTTGAGGTGATATTCATATGACTCGTTGTTAAGACTTGCTGAGCTAGTTATGCTCATTCTTGCTTGAACCATATGTTTTCAGCTAAAGTCGAATGAACTGAGAGTTCTAAGAGAGATAAAGGCAAGGCTAAGATGGACAATTAATCGTCCTGTAATAGACTAGTATGTTTATATGTAATATACTTATGAAGAACAACGAATGTATTCGGTTATGAACCTATGAAAGGATTTATTACAAATGTAATACAATGATGGTAATTACACTCATTTTTTTGTTATTTCAATGGAATGATTGTATAAAATGTTGTATCGTGGAGCACCATCTGTCGGGTTGGAAGATAACTGGATTTGGGGGCATCACACTGGTGATCTGATGATCCAACACCAGTATGTTTGCTTGATGGTAACTTCAGACATAGTACCGTTTCACGGTGTCCGAGTTGATGAGTTGTGGAAATTCATCACCGTCCATTTCTTACAATCTGAGAGTGCCTCTTGTCAATATTTCCTTGACAACAAAGGGGCCTTCCCAGTTAGGAGAGAATTTTCCCTTAGATTGATCTTGATTGTTAATGATCTTCTTTAAAACCAAGTCATGTTGTTTAAACTGCCGTAGCCGGTCTTTTCTGTTGTAGGATTTGGCGATCCTTTGTTGATATAACTGACCATGGAAGATAGTCGCGGTTCATCTTTCGTTTATTAGAGATAATTGGTGAAACCTGTCTTGTACCCATTGGTCTTCATCCAGTTGAGCGTCTATCAACACTCTGAGGGATTTCATTTCAACTTTTATGTGGAGCACTGCTTCCATCCCATAGGTTAATGCGTAGGGGTTGCCCTAGTGGAAGTGCGCATTGAGGTTCTATAGGCTAACAGAGTAAGAGGCAATAAGTCAGGCCATCCTTTGTGATTGGCAGACATCTTTTGCATGATCTTCTTAATGTTTTTATTAGCCGCTTCAACAGCACCAGTCATCTTCGGACGATAGATGGCAGAATTAAGATGTTTGATGTGGAATTTACTGCATAGTTCCTCCATCATCTTGTTGTTGACGTTCTTAGCATTGTCCAATAAAATCACCTCGGGTTATCCATATCGACAAATGACATTGTTTCTGATGAAAGCAATGATGACTTCTTTGGTAATCCTGGGGAAGGAAGCTTCTTCTACCCACTTGGTGAAGTAGTCGATCATGGTGAAGATAAATCGATGTCCATTACTGGCTTTAGGCTCAATGAGCCCGATAACGTCCATTCCCCACATTGATAAGGGCAAAGGCGAACTCATATTTTGGAGTTCCCGTGGAGGGGCGTGGATAGCATTCCCATGAATTTGCCACTGATAACATCTCCTGACGTGGTCATTGCAGTCAGCTTTGAGAGAGAGTCAGTAATGTCTTGTCCTAAGGATCTTCTTAACAAGGAGGGGGCCACTCATGTGTGGGCCATAGACTCCACCATGGATCTCATCCATAAGCCTTTGAGCTTGGTCTTTGTCTAAACATCTGAGGAGACCTTGTCCTGTATCTCTCTTATAGAGGGCATCTCCACTCAGGTAGAATTTCATAGCAAGTCGATGGATCTGCCTTTTCTCAGTCCAGCTCGCCTCAGCGGGTGTAGATCCATCTCGTAGGTACTTCTTGATATACTATTACCAAGGATGATGAATGGGAGCTAGCTTATTCGATACTTCTCCAATGTAGTTTCCATAGGCTGGGGCCTTGTGCAGGGCAATTTTGATGCTTTGCAAGTGTCCTTTGTCAGGTATGTGAATCAAGGACGCCAAAGTTGCTAATGCATCTACAAAGTCATTCCTATTATGAGGAATGTGTAGAAAGGAGATTTCTTCGAACTCCAAAACAATCTGTAAAACTTGTCGATGGTAATGCAGCAAATGTAGCTCTTTGGTCTGATATATACCCGTGGATTGTCTGACCACTAACTTCGAATCTCCAAAGACAGTTAACCGCCTGATGCCCATTGAACGGGTAAGTTTAATCCCCATAATACAACCTTCATACTCAGTTGTGTTGTTGGTGCTGACAAACTACAATTTGACAGCAACGAGATACTACTCCCCCGTACCGGATACTAGAACTGCTCCAGCTCCAAAACCTTCCATATTAACAGCTCCATCAAAATACATCTTCCATATTTGGCGTGTATCGTACTGATGGTGTTACTGAACTGTCATTACCCCTTCATCGGGGAAGTATGTTTCCAAGGGTTTGAAATCCCCTGAAGGTGCGGTGACAAGTTGATCCGCAATTCCTTGACCTTTGACGGACTTTTGAGTCACGTAGACGATGTCAAATTATTGTAGGATCAACTGCCATCTGAACAGCCTGCAATTTAACATAGGTTTATTGAACATGTACTTGAGAGGATCCACATGAGATATAAGATGGGTTCTGTGACCATGGAGGTAATGTTGTAACCTCATGAAAGCCCATGCTAAAGCACAACAAGTCTTCTCAATTAGAGTGTACTGGTGTTCACTGCTACTGAATCTTTTGTTGAGGTAATAGATAGCTCGTTCTTGGCCTCTATCGTCTTTCTGTCCCAGCATGCAGCCCATGGTGGTGTCACTTATGGACATGTACATGAACATGGGAACATCATCCCTAGGTGGTACCAAAATGATAGCTTTGACTAGCTGCTATTTGATTGTAAGGAAGGCCTTCTGGCAATCATCATTCTATTTCATGGAGGAGTTCTTACTTAATAGCTTGAAGATTGGCTCACAGGTTACGGTGAGTTGAGAAATGAACCTGCTAATGAAGTTGATTCTTCCCAAAAATCCCTGTATCTCCTTCTCTGTCTAAGGAATGGGCATTTCCGTGATGGACTTGATTTTGGTGGGATCCAGCTCAATCCCTTTGTGGCTGTCTAGGAATCCTAGCAACTTGCCTGATTTAACGCCAAAGGCTCACTTGGCTGGATTCAACTTCAAGTTGTACTTACGTAACCTGTTGAAGAGCTTCCTAAGATGGTCGAAGTTGTCTTTCTCCTTCTAGGATTTGACAATGATGTCATCCACGTAGATCTCGATCTCTTTATGCATTAAGTCATGGAAGAGAGCCGTCATAGTTCGCTGATAGGTGGCTCCAACATTGATGAGGCCGAACGACAATCGTCTATAGCAAAAAGTTCCCCAAGGCATGATAAAAGCAGTTTTCTCATGATCTTCCTCAGCAACCATGATCTGATGGTACCCCGCAATGCAATCAGCAAAGGAGTACATGCATTTTTGAGCAATATTATCAATGAGAATGTGGATTAATCCACGCAAACTCGCACCTTTCCTCCAGGTTTAGGCACGAGAACAATGTTAGATATCTACTCAGGATATGTGGACACCATGATGATGTCAGCTTGAAATTATTTCACAATTTCTTCTTTTACTTTTAAACTCCACTCAGGTTTAAATTGCCTAAGCTTCTGCTTGACTGGCTTGAATCCCTCTTTAATGGGAAGGCGATGAAGGATAATTTCAGTGGACAAACCCACCATGTCTTCATGAAACCATGCAAACACATCCTCGAATTGGGTTAGTAGCGTAACCATGTCATTCCTCTGTTTTGGGGTTAGGTCTGAACCAATCTGGATTAACTTAAGGCTTTCTAAGGTTCCAAGATTGAAGGAAATGGTTTGATCAAAGTTGGGTTTATGTTTTTCTTTAACCCATTCTTGAATTTCTGGAGGCACCTCAATGTCCTCGTGTATTTCCATCAAGGCTGAATTCATCTCTACATCAAAGTTACAATCTTTGTGGAGAAGAGGCACCGTATCAGCAAGTACATGCACATCTAAATTCAGGGTCCTGAAACAAAATATGCTTTCACTTAGTATATATGAAAGGGTTTGATCATACAAAGTGTTAACATGTCTTCGCAAAACGATCACCGATCTTGTCTGTAAAAGTAAGCGATTATGATATCTAAAGGCGAAGAGTTCTGCCTGCTTTACCCTTGTCGACCAATGCAAGGAGTGTTGCTCCAATTGACAAGGGCAAAGTCCGGGTGGACTGCATTGATGGAGGGGTTGTCATCATTATCCCTATCTCGAATGATGACCATTATGTCTTGGCAATCATCGTCTGGGGTGTATCTATTTGTAAGCTCATCACGAACGATGATGTGTATGCCTGACATCATTTTGATGATATCTTGCTTGATTCTTCGTTTATTTTCTTCCACTGCGGGATCTGGAACAAAGACTTTTTTCACCTTCACTGGTATCGGCTTGGGAAATAACATAGCCATTACGTTGGATGGCACCTTTACCGGAGGTTGTGCGGACTCAGAATTTGAAGATGAAGATAATCGCCATGCGGCAGAAGCTGAAGGAGTCTACTGATGCTTATGAGGATTCCTATGACTAGAACTGGCAGAATATCATAGTCCAGCTGTCCCAATTTGACTAGATACTTGAATGGGGTGCTTGATACCCTGGTGGTCTTTACCCAGCCCTTGTCTCGGCTGATGACCCAATGACATCATTTCTTGAGTAGCCGACATTACTTCGGCAGAAATCTTGGGTACGAGAAATGGCATCCCAATAGGACGGTAGTGAGTGTAGCTCACCTCCAGGGCATGAAAAATGACCAGTTCAACATTTGAATTGATGTTGATGTATGGTATATCACTATGTTGAGGGCATTTCAGTTCAGCGTTGACCGTGACTAGGCTATTGTTGATAATGCATTTTAGTTGTTGATGAAGGGTGGAGTGGACTGCCCCAGCCATATGAATCCACAACCTTCCTAAGAGCAGGTTGTATCCTGAATCTATCTTGAGTACGTGAAAAGACATGCAGAACATATGGGGATAAATTTCAATTGGTAGCTCAATTACTCCGACCGAATTCAGGCGGGCTCCATCAAAAGCTTTGATAACCGTATGGATGCTCCAAATTCGGTTGAGATTGACATTCATCTTCAACAAGGTAGCGTATGGACAGATATTTAGAGATGAACCTCCATCTATCAAGACTCTAGCTATCATATACCTAGAGGATAAGACTGTAATGTGTAACGGCTTGCAATGACCGGTCCCTTCGGGCGGTATGTCATCATCAGTGAAGGATATCACATTCATGTTGAAAATGTGATCAACCAAATGTTGAAAATTTTTTGCATCCACTGATTTTGGTAGATAGGCTTCTTCCAAAACCTTTAATAAGATCTTCCGATGATACTCGGAAGTTAAGACCAAGTCCAAAATTGAAATTTGGTGTTTAGCTTCTCTTATGCTTAAACCCACCTTGGCTTTGTTATGACCCATAATGCGGAGGAATTTTTCAATCTTCTCCATGGGTATTTTCCCCTTTGATTTGATGGTAGACTTCATCACCAGTTGGGGAAGATACAGTGGATTTTCCTTCGACACTGCAGCAGTTGTATGCGAGGTGGATCCTTCACCTTCTCCATAATTCCATGGAACTTTGTGTAAGCTGATAATAAGATATTGTGTTTTGCATGGTAAGTTGATTGGCTCTGGAGCGGCCACTTTCAAAGGATTGTTGCTTCCTCTGAGTTTAATTATTGGTATGGTGAGTGGTTTGCTAGTCCCATCAACCTCAGTGGATATAACTGATACCAATCCTTTCCATTCAGTGGGATAGGTATCATCGTAGCACAATATCATCGTCCGCTAGTTGCAAGACACCACTATCAATTAGATTCTGAATAAGGTGGCGGAGTGCCCAACATTCTTCTGTGGTGTGACTGCGAGAATGGGTGTGATATTGACATACTCTATCAGAATTAAACCGTCTTGAACGGGGATTAATTGGAGGTAGATGGGAAGTGATTCTTCCTTCATTGATTAACATCTGAAGGATTTCCTCCATAGGTTGGCCTAGGTATGTAAATTCCCTTCTATTGGAAAAATCCCGACGGGCTTTGGCATTCACTCTCTTTGTCACTTTATATTCCAGCGTTTCATTTTCTGAAGGTGAAGAGGGAATATTCATTACAAGAGGAAGGAGACTAGCATGCTCTTGGCTGACTAACTGGCGTGTTACTTGATGCTGATAGGTCACCAGTTATGCCAATTGCTCAATTTTCTTGCATAGAGCTTTCATCTTACGTTCCATTTCGAACTGGAACTTGGCATAATCCCATTTGTCAACACCGTCTTTGTTGGTCTGAGATGACTCGCAGTTGAAATTGGAACTCTGTCCATTGCTCTAATTAATCATGTTGACCTCTTCTTCTTTGTGTTGAGGAAAAGGATTGTCTTGTACATGAGGTTGATCTGGTTTGGTGACCACGATCTCACTGTTGTCTATCAGGTCTTCGTTCTTGTGTTTCAAGGCCCAACAATCTTGAGTATCATGTCCAGGTGCCCCGGCATGATAAGCATATTTCCGAGTAGCGTTGAAACCCCTTCCATTAGGGATGACAGGTGGAAGAAGATGCGTGATTTTCTTCTGCGTTGTCAGAAGAGTGAGAATATTCTCGAGTGAGTCCCCTAAGGGTGTGAACACTCGAGGGCGCTTGACTTCTTCACCTTTGGTCATTGGAGGGTTCAAAGACTGAGCTTGAAAGGGAGTGTAATTTCTCCTCTGGATTGGCATATTTTGATTGCCTTTCTGACCTTGTAGTATCAAGGAAACATCCTCCTCTTTCTTTTTATGGACCCTCCGGGGGTTGTTTCCATAATTTCCAAATTAGATGTGCTCAGCAACGGCTTTAAGGGCAGCTAGGTCTTGAATCTCTCCTAACTTCAATCCCATCTCAACCATCTCCCCGTGTTTGATCATTTCAGAAAATGGTTTACCGATGCCGGCTAAGACTCTTTCATAGAAATGAGCTTCTTGTATGTCTATGAAGGTCATGACCATTTCTGATTCTGTCATGGAAGGAATAACTTGAGCAGCCAGGCGCCTCCACCTTTGAGCGTACTCTCTAAAAGACCCATTAGACTATTTCTTGACCTTGGTAATATGATACCGGTCATAAGCCATCTGAGACTGGAAGCTGTATTGAGTGAGGAAGGCATGAGCTAGGTCTTCCCAACTATGGATCTTTGAGTTGTCTAATCTGGTATACCATGAACGGGCTTCTCCAGTCAGACTCTTCTGGAACAACTGTATTCTGAGCTTCTCGTCGTCTGCATAAGATCTGAGTTCTCCGATAAACACCTTCAAATGTGTGTAAGGATCTCCTAACCCGTCATACTTTTCGAAGTTAGGAGTCTTAAACTTTTTTGGATAATGAACACCATGGAATATACACAGGTCAACATATAAAACACTCCCGTGGGCTCCAATTCCTTAGATAGCACGAAGGGTTTCTTCCATTTGAGGACTTTCTTTCTGATGTCATCGGTGTCTGGATCTCCTGTGAGATGGGTAGCATCAAGAATTTTGTTGGTCGTATCCAACTAAAATTCAGGTGTCGCAATGGCTTAAGTTCCCCCTTGTGTAGAGGATTCATCATGTATGGGTATCTTTGGATCCTGAGTAGACTGGTGTAGTTCTTTAAGCAGAACAACAAAATCAGTAATTTGTTTGCTTAACCTGTCGAATTCTTTGCGAGAAACTGGATTAAGGTCAGTCTGGTCGGCTGACAACATAATTGATTGTAGGTTCGCGACCTTTTTGGATTTTGACCGGGTAGTAGGTCCAATTGTTTCCCTACGAAAGACTTGCATAGTTTAGTCTTTAGGGAATGTGTAAATAATAACATGCTATGGATGTGTCCGTTTTAGGAATTTTATCCTACAAAACAAGTGTTAGCTATTTGTAATACATGGTAGCATGTTAAATTAAATATGTATGTATACACATTTCTTCATATTTCTCATTACATGAAGATGAATATGGCATGAAATTATAAGTAATTAATTTTACGAGTAATTTAAAAAAATGAGAAAGCATGAAGAGACTTTCCTCCGTATTGGGTTTATCAGAGGCTGAACTATCAAAGGTTACTCTCGCGACTTTTTGGCATGAAGGTTCCCAAATCATCGCAATTTACTCAATGGGAAATTAATCCTGTCTTTCAACTGGAGCGAATTTGGGTGGTTCCTTTCTTGAGCCTCATTGGAATTAGTCTTCCTATGAGTGCAGTAATCAAACACCGACAGGATAGCCTCCTGGTGGATGGACCACACAACATACATTCACATACATCCCGTCTCATCGTATGGAAATGATGACATGTGTGAAGCACTAATATCATAAGCAGATATAATGTATAACATTAATCGCAGTAAAGATATGCATTCGTACACTTTCATTATAAATGTAAATGCAACATCCACACACAAGCATATAACAGATTTGAAAAGATTGTAATAGCGGCTTAAGTCCTCTTACTGGTGTCCACAGCAGAGTCTCCACCTATCGACGTCGGGATTTTTAGTTGTCCCTTTTCGTTACTTGTTCTTTGGTGTTCTCATGTTAGGTGAGATTTGTTTGAAAAAATAAGTGAAAAAGGTCCGACATTTATAATCTCAATGATGGACTGTTAAGAGTCGCCAGTTGGTTTTTTAAATGGTTGTACCAACACAATCGAGAAAAGGTTTGCACATTGACTCAGTGATGTGACACTGCTAAACAGGTCGGTGAAACCGAGATTCATTAGGGTCCGGGGACTTGATTATGCGGAGGGAAGGTGTTAGGCACCCCCCGACATCCGTGTTACCACGATGACCGACACTTTTTAAGAAACTATTATCTAAATTTGAGTGTGTGTGGGTCAATGTGATGTTTATTTGGAAGTAGTGTGAGGCCTCGTTCGCACCTATATACACAGGGTTTGAATTTGTGTAAAAATTCAGTTTTAACAAGATATGACAGTGATGTTTTATAAAAGAGGTTTTTCAAACCCTTGTGCTCAATAGTAATTGAGACCTTTTGCACTCCCATTTTATTAAGTGTTTGGCTTGATTGCTTTTATTTTCGAGATGCGAAGCATCTATAAGAAAATAATGTACAAAATAATGTGGAACTCCTCGTGGGTATGAAAACCATCTGAGGAAATCCAAACACCGCAAATAAATTTACAAGCTGCTTACAGCTGAAAAATGTCCATCACGGGAACCGAATCTAGATCCAATAGGCTGAATCTGTGATCACATGATTCCTAGGCTCACATGATGCCGCACTTTGTATGAAAGCACTAAGAAGGTATATATATAAAAGCTATAAATATATATATATACAAACATGATCAGCCACCGAGAAGAACCTCCATGGGGATCAGAAAATGTAAATAAAGCTGTAAAAGCCATCCACCGCCACAGAGGAAACTCCAGGCGGGATGAAATGTAAAGAAATTTGTAAAAGCGATCAACCACCACGAAGTAAACTCCAGGCGGGACGAAACGTAAAGAAAGTTGTAAAAGCGATCAACCGTCACAAAGTAAACTCCAAGTGGGACGAAATATATATATATATATATATATATATATATATATATATATATATATATATATTATAAACGCATTCGGATGTAAAATCTAGGCTCATCGAATGTAGTTCGATAATTGATTCATATATATATATAAAAGCAAGTAAACACTCCTGGATGTAAAATCCGTGCTCATCGAACAAATGTCCCATGATAGTTAATATATATAAGTGTGTGTGTGTGTATATATATATATATATATATATATATATATATATTAAAGCAAATAAACGCCTCGCATCAAGTCTAGCTCAATCAAGGCATAACTCGATAATGTTAGTCCATATATATATATATATATATATATATATATATATGTATCTATGTATATACAAACTGAAATAAAACCACGGACCGAAGTCTGGGCAAACACATGCAACACGACTCTAAATGTGAAGAAGGGTGTGTAAAGATGAAGAGAAATGCTTTAAAGTGTGTGAGAAGGCTTACAATGGGCTGCCAAAGAAGACTTCTATATCTTTAAAGTGGATGAACACTCAGCTCCCGCCGGTACAAAATTAGCTATATGTGAGCTCACAGGTGTTTAAAATAAGAAAACACTCAGTAGGGTGATTGATCATGTTGACCTCTTCTTCTTTGTGTTGAGGAAGAGGGTTGTCTTGAACGTGAGGCTGATCTAGTTTGGTGACCATGATCTCACCGTTGTCTATCAGGTCTTGGATCTTGTGCTTCAAGGCCCAACAATCCTAAGTATCATGTCCAGGCGCCCCGGTATGATAAGCACATTTCCGAGCGGCATTGAAACCCCGTCCATTAAGGCTGGCTGGTGGAGGAAGATGAATAATTTTCTTCTGTGTTGTCAGAAGAGTGAGAATGTTCTCGAGGGTATCCCCTAAGGGTGTAAACACTCGAGGGCGTTTGACTTTCTCCACCTTTTGGTATTGGAGGGTTCGCAGACTGTGCTTGAAAGGGAGTGTAGTTTTTCCTTTAAATAGGCATGTTCTGATTGCCTTTTTGACCCTGTAGTATCAGGGAAACATCTTCCTCTTTCTTTTTATGGACCCTCCGGGGGTTGTTTCCATAATTTCCAGACTGGATGTGATCAGCAATAGCTTTAAGGGCAGCTAGGTTTTGAATCTTTTCGGACTTCAAACCCATCTCAGCCATCTCCCCATGTTTGACCATTTCAGAAAATGGTTTGCCGATGCCGGCTAAAACTCTTTCATAGAAAGGAGCTTCTTGTATGTCTATGAAAGTCATGACCATCTCTAATTCTATCATGGAAGGAATAACTTGGGCAGTCAGGTGTCTCCACCTTTGAGCATACTCTCTGAAAGACTCGTTAGACTGTTTCTTGATCTTGATAATTTCATACCGATCAGGAGCCATCTGAGATTGAAAGATATATTGAGTGAGGAAAGCATGTGCTAACTCTTCCCAGCTATGGATTTTTGAGTTGTCTAATCTTGTGTACCACGAACGGGCTTCTCCAATTAGACTTTTCTGGAACAATTACATTATGAGCTTTTCGTCCTCTGCATAAGATCCAAGTTCTCCAATAAACACCTTTAAATGTGTATAAGGATCTCCTAACCCGTCATATTTTTCGAAGTCAGGAGTTTTAAACTTTTCTGGATAATGAACACCAGGGAAAATGCAAAGATCAACATATGAAACACTCCCGTGTGTTCCAATTCCTTTGATAAAGACGAAGGGTCTCTTCCATTTGGAAGACTTTCTTTTTTGATGTCACCAAAGTATCCGGATCTCCAATGGGATGGGTAACATCATGAGTTTTGTTGATCGTATCCAACTCGCAGCTCGTATTGTAATGACACAGGTTCCCCGCATGTGGAGGATTCAAGATGCGGGTATTTTTGGAACCTGATTGGACTGGTGTAGTTCTTTGATTAGAACAGCCAAATCTATAATTTGTTTGCTTAATTCGTCGATTTCTTTGCGAGAAACTGGATTAAGTTCAGTCTGGTCGGATGGCGACATGATTGACTGTAGGCCTGTAGCCTTTTTGGATTTTGACCGAGTAGTAGGTCTGATTGGTTCCTTGCGAAAGACTTGCATAGTTTAGTCTTTAGGGAATGTGTATAATAACATGTTATGTGATGTGCCCATTTTAGGAATTTTATCCTGCAAAACGGATGTCAGCTGTTTGTAGCATGTTAATTTAAATATGTATGTGTACACATTTCTTCATATTTCTCATTACATGGAGATATATATGGAATGTAATTACAAGTAATTGTGTTTACAAGTAATTGAAATGAGAGAGCATGAAGAGACTTTCCTCCGTTTTGGGTTTATCAATGGCTGACCTATCTTAGGTTACTCTCGCGGCTTTTTGGCATGAAGGTTCCCAAATCATCGCAATTTACTCAACGGGAAGTTAATCCGGTCTTTCAACTGGAGCAAATTTGGGTGGTGCCTTTCTTGAGCCTCGGGGAATCAGTCTTCCCACTAGTCCAGTAATCAAACACCGATGGGATAGCCTCCTAGTGGAGGGACCACACAACATACATTCACATACATCACGTCTCATCGTATAAAAATGATGACATGTGTGAAGCACTAATATCATAAGCAGATATGGCGTGAAGCACTAAGTGAAATAAGGAAATGCATTCGTACACATTCATCATAAATGTAAATGCAACATCCACACACAAGCAGATAACAGTTTTGAAAAGATTGTAATAGCGGCTTAAGTCCTCTTCTTGAGAGTCCCAAATGAGTCGCCACCGTCGACGCCGGGATTTTTAGATGTCCCTTTCCATTACTTGTTTTTTGGTGTTCTCATTTTAGGTGAGATTTGTTTGAAAAAAACAAGTGAAAAAGGTCTGACATGAATAGTGTCGATGATGGACTGTTAAGAGTCCCCAGTTGGTTTTTTAAATGGTTGTACCAACACAACCGAGAAAAGGTTTGCACATTGACCTAATGATGGGACATCACACTAAAAAGGGCTCAATTGAAACCGATATTCATTAGGGTCCGGGAATTGATTATGCAGTAGGGAAGGTGTTAGGCACTTCGACATCCGTGTTACCACTATGACCACCTCTTTTCCATAAACTATTATCTGAATGTGTGTGTGTGTGGGTCAATGTGCTGTTATTTAGAAGTAGTGCGAGGCCTCGTTCGCACCTATATATACAGGGTTTGAATTTATGTAAAAAATCAATTTCAGAAAGATATGGCAGTGATTTTTATAAAAGAGGTTTCTCAAACCCTGATGCTCAATAGTAATCGAGATCTTTTACACTCCAATTTTATTAAGTGTTCGTCTTGATTGATTTTATTTTACAGATGTGATCCGTTGTGACACCCCCAAAATCGGTATACATCACTTATTTTGAGTCGCCAAATACATGGTACAAAATTCAAATACAACTTAATTATACAACAGTCGTGTAAAATACGACTAAACATATGTTGTGAGTTTAAATACAAATATTGTCATCTAGACAATATACAAACTCAATGGGGTCCTCATTATATTTATTATCACTCTATTTCATAGAATAGTGGGGACTACTAATGCTATTATCTGAACCATCACTCTGTTCCCCGACTAGTCCCTGCTATGTTCTCATTTCCTGAAGAGAACAATGAAAGCAAAAGGGTGAGCTCAACTAGCCCAGTATGAAATATTATGACTAAGATAATGCAGAATAAATTATCATTAGCCTTCAACAATGTTAAACTGATAAAATATAACAAACATCAAGTTTAATCATAGCGAACAAGCAATCCATTAGAAGAGTCAAATAGAGAATAAAATCTACGGTCTTCTATGATTTAAAAGTTTTTCATAACTTTTATCACGAGACTCACCAATAAATAATCCACATCCTCCCCCGCTGACGTACCAGGATATTCATTAGTATCACAACCACAAATTATCCATTCACCACAGCCAAGGATATTCGTGTATTCATCAATGGTCATGATCATGCCAACAACTATCCATCAATGCACTACGGGTCAATGAGGACTCTTTCCACATCATTTATAACATTATAGTCATGATTACACCGAATAATCCCAGGTCATAATCATACCAAGTCCATCTATGCACTACAGGCCACAGATGACTTTCAACATAATATAAACATGAGGATGATGACAATGATATAAGAATTCAATAAAACAAGTTCAAGAATTAATTTATTCAGGAACCAATAACGTCCAAATTGTCAACATGATAACTGGACTTGAATTTGCTACAACACAAAATTGAGCTATGTGACCATCTTTTCCATAATTAAAACATATCTTGGAAAGATGTGAACAGTTTGGACTTATATGTCCCTCCTCTCCGCATCTGTAACATCTAACTGGCGGTTGTTCTCCTCCCCTAAAATTTATTGATGATGCTGGTGCTGTTGCCGATGTCTTCCCATCATCGTTAAATCTTCTCTTCTTGAAATTTCCACTTGAATCATTTCTTCTATTATCTTGGCCATGATTACCACCGAAGTGGTTACCATTTCTGGCATGATAATTTCCTCCACGATGGTTTTCATTGTTCCGATGACCGTTGACACCGGTACGATGTTTATCATGTTGTTGCTCGTTATCCTTCGGTTGGGTTGGCTCATTATCGCGCTCCAATAACTGAGCCCTATTCACTACATCTGAATATAAACAAAGTTTGTGAGAAATGAGGTATTGACGTATCAACCAAATGGGATGCAAATGGGATGCAAATCTGGACAACTCGGCAAACTTAGCTTCGTACTGCGACACGTTCATATTGTTTTGCTCCAGCTTGATGAACTCAACGTCCTTCATGTGTGACGAATCTAATCGTTGAAAGTACTTGTCGTTGAACAATTCTTGAACTTCTCCCAAGACATCTTCAAAGGCGGCAGTTGAGTACGCTTCTACCGATTCCCACCCAAGAATCTACCTCTCCTCACAACATGAAGGTGGCAAAGGGAACCTTTTGCTCCTCGGAACATCCCAAGACATCAAATATCTTGGTGATCTGCTTTATCCACGTCTCTGCCGTAAGTGGTTCTGGCTTTCCCAAAAACTCATGTGGTCCCAGCTCCTTGAACTGCTTAGCGGTGACCGACCGTGGGTTGCCATTGTTTCCACCTGTATGTTGAATAGGAACCCCTTTCGCCTGATGTTGCATGAATTGCATAAATCCTCTGAACATCCCATCGTTCACCATTTCATCGGTGTTATTATTTACCTGAGGATTATTGTCTTCCTGTTGCACCTTATCCTGGGTATTGATTAAAGGTGTCTCCATTGTCTCATTCACTCCATCGTTAATATTTCCTGCTGTCATTCTTAAATACTGCCAGAAAACAAGGGTTAATTAACAAATTAACATATCACATATTATCCCTATACTCTGACCGACCAATTAAATACCAAATAAACTTAGGTAGGTCATACTGGTGAAGGAATTCCCTGTCTCGCCCCTCCTAGTTCTTGTCTCACACCTCAGCCAGGGATCATATCCCTAAGCTTTGATACCAACTGTGACGCCCCCAAAATAGGTATACAACACCCATTTTGAGTCGCCAAATACATGGTACAGAAAACAAACTATAAGTTCAATAATACAATTGTCGTGCAAAATACGACAACACATACTGTGAGTTTAAATAAAAATATTGTCTTCTAGACAATATCCACACTCAAATAAGTCCTCATTATAATTATTCAAACACTATTTTACGGAAATAGTGAGGACTGCTAAAACATCTTTCTAGAACCATCACTCTATACCCCGACTAGATCCTGCTATGTTCTCACCTCCTGAGAAGAAAATGAAACAAAAAGGAAAAGGGTGAGCTCAACTAGCCTAGTAAAGAATATTATGACTAAGATAATATACAACAAATTATCATTAGTCTTCAACAGGGAAAAATCTGATAAAATATAATAGACAACAAGTTTTAGATCAACAACTGCAGCGGGAATAGCAATCCATTAGAAGAGTCAAGTAGAGAATGAGTTCTACTATCTTCTAAGATTTAAAAGTCTATCATCAATATTTTATCCTTGTAACAACAATCAATATACATCTTTAATCAATATTCATCTTTGCACTATAGGCCAAAGATATTCATTTGTATCACCAGTTGGTCATGTTCATCTCAACACCTGTTCATCTTTGCACTACGGGCCAAAGATATTCACCTGATTAATCATTCATCTTTTGCACTACTGTGGCCAAAGATATTCAGTAATATCATCATTTAGGACTGAGGATGATGAAAAATATTTTAAAGAAAACGAATCCAGTGAGACAGAAGGACAAATATTAAAGATTTGTATAACAGTTTATCCAAGATCAATAATACTCCATAATAACCAATTTTGAGCGTAATTCAAAATAAAAGACTAAAACATGGATACAATCAAAGATAGTAACCATAATAGACATCTTGGACAAAAAGAAGAAAATTTCATTTTTCGGTGAATAGTGCCGTATACGTGAATAGTAACCCCGACACAAAGAGTTCCAAATTTGATAAAAACGTTCACCAATATTTTGGCATAATGATATTGAAGAAAATAATATCATTTAAGAAGAAAATAACATCCCTTACCTCAAAATAACAGTACTTCTGATCGGAATATCGGTATAAGGCTGAAGGAAACTTGCACTGATAAATAGAAACTCACAAAGTATCTAAATACTCACAAAATACACTCGATAATATAAATAGAGAATGAGAGAAAGCTTATGTTTCTGGTGTGATTTTCAATTCTAACTTAGTCCTCTAATTATAGGAAAATGTTAACACGCCGAAGCAGACTTGACCTGCAACCTGATGGCTTTTCCTGCTACTATTCTCACCCACCACATTTGAATAAAAATTCCAGCACATTTCTCACCAACCAAAAGTGGGGCCCACCAATTCTAGAATTTTCTACCAAAATGATAAATTCCAAAAATTCAGCAATTTCTGAACAAGTAACCTTTTAAAATTCATAACAAATCATACGTACATTTTTAACGGTTCAAAATTTGTGGACATATACTCAACTTATATATGTATAACATATCCAATAATCACAACGATCCAACTATTTGATTAAAAATTATAACTCACGCAATATATCTCAAAAACACTGGTTTAATTTTTAATACCTCCATTCCGACAAAAATACTGATAAAACACCTCAACATTAACTCCTTCATTTTTAACCACAATAAATATATCCAACATTTATATCCACATAAAATAAATATTTCCTTATCATATGAATCAATAATTAATTATTCATAAATAATATTACAGAATCACATTTATGACAACCAGGCCGTTCCTAGGAAAGAGGGGGCTTTCCAATAAAGATTTCTCCTTACTGGCGCGCAATTAGGTGACCAAACCTCTCCTTGAAATAACTTTCTAGACATTGCCAATAATGCTATCTAATAATATTATTCAAATAATATGAATTATTGATCTGATAATGGGAAATACTGTGCAGTGACAATTATTGAAACAACAATAATATAAAATATTATCGTAGCAATTATTGAACTAATAAAATAAAATATTGAACAGTAATTACTGTAATAATTATTGAGTAGTGCCTTCTTACGTAAGAATCAATAATTTAAAAGTACTGTGCATCCACGCGTATTACTGTATTTTAACCACCGGGTATTCCAACAATGTTAACGGTAACAACTACGTTGTTATTTATAAAAACTCAAACTTGTAATTTTCTTCATCCGAGCGCTTATTACATTATGGGGCCCACTAATGATCGCTATTGCCAAGTATGCGAATATTCCCCAACAACAAGAATATTCTACGACCAAATGAATATTCCCCGACAACAATGATTATTTTATAACCACTTGCTTATTTTGCAAAATTTGCACATTTCACCCATAACCAAAATATTATATCAATTTAACACCTTATTATTCACAATAATAATTAGAGGAAATTTGATTTTATTTATAATAAGTTGGGGTCTTACAGGTTGAGTACGCTTTACCGATTCCCACCAGTAATCTGCCTCTTCTCGCAACATAAAGGCGGCAAAGGGAACCTTTTGCTCCTCGGAGTATCCCAGGACATCAAATATCTTGGTGATCTTCTTTATCCATGCTTCCGCCTTAAATGGTTTTGGCTCTCCAATAAACTCTGGTGGTCCCAGCACCTTTAACTGTTTAGCGGTGACCGTCCGAGAGTTTCCAGTGTTTGCACCTACATTTTGGATGAGGAGCCTGGCTCTACTTTCTTTGTTGCATGAATTGCATAAAGCCTCCTAACATTCCATCATTCATCATTTGGTCGGTTTGTTTTGCATGAGGATTGTCGCCTTCCTGATGCACATTATCCTGATTATTGATATGTGGTGAATCAACGGTCGCCTGTGCTCTATTGCTATTCTCAACATTCTCGGATGTCATTTTCAGATACTGCCACAAAATAAAGGTTAATTGACATGTAACATATTATCCCTATATTCTGACTGACCAATTAAATACCAAATAAACTTAGGTAGGTCATACTAGCGAAGGAATTCCCCGTCTCTCCCCTCCTAGTTATATTCTCACATCTTAGCCAGGGATCATATCCATAAGCTTTGATACCAACTGTGACCCTCCCAAAATTGGTATACATCACTTATTCTGAGTCGCCAAATACATGGTACAAAATTCAAATACAACTTAATTATACAACAATCGTGTAAAATACTACTAAACATATGTTGTGAGTTTTAATACAAATATTGTCATCTAGACAATATACAAACTCAATGGGGTCCTCATTACATTTATTATCACACTATTTAATAGAATAATGAGGACTACTAATGCTATTATCTGAACCATCACTTTGTTCCCCGACTAGTCCCTGCTACATTCTCATTTTTCGAATAGAACAATGAAAGCAAAAGGGTGAGCTCAACTAGCCCATTAAGAAATATTATGACTAAGATAATGCAAAATAAATTATCATTAGCCTTCAACAGTGTTAAAGTAATAAAATATAACAAACATTAAGTTTAACTGCAGCGGAACAAGCAATCCATTAGAAGAGTCAAGTAGAGAATAAAATCTACTATCTTCTATGATTTAAAAGGTTTTTCATGACTTTTATCGTTGAGACTCAGCTTAATAAATAATCCACATCATCCCTACACTACGGCCAATGATATTCATTAGTATCACAACCACAAATTATCCATGCACCACAGCCAAGGATATTCGTGTATTCATCAATGGTCATGATCATGCCAACAAGTGTCCATCAATGCACTACGTGTCAATAAGGACTTTTTCCACATCATTTGTAACATTACTACCATGATTATTAATCAATAATCCCTAAATCATAATCATACCAAGTCCATCTATGCACTACAAAAGCACGTATGACTTTCAACATAATATAAACATGAGGATGATGACAATGATATAAGAATTCAATAAAACAAGTTCAAGAATTAATTTATTCAGGAACCAATAACGTTCAAATTGTCAACATGATACTTCTTTGTGGAGTAAAATTCAAGAATGCTCAGAAGAATATTTCCATGAAAAGATACTGGATGAAGCACAAATATCAAGGATATTCCACTAATTTCATGGAGTATATAGAAGTCAAAACTTTAACCAACTGAGTATAATAAAGAATGGAATAACAAAAGAAATCACCAGGCATGCGATAGACCGCACAGACAGGTTATTCCAACCGAATAATAAATAATGGAACCAGGTCATGCGTAAATGCACCGACAGAATATTCTAACAGAATAATAAATAATGGAACCAATTAAATGCGTAAATGCAATCGAGCGGGATATTCTAACAGAATAATAAATAATGGAACCAGATCATGCGTAAATGCACGCATACGATGTTCCAATGAATAATAAATAATGGAATAACGTAAGAATTTCACCAAGTATAGGGTATCCCACGTATACGGAGTTATTCCAATGAATAATAAAGAATGGAATAACAAAAGAATTTCACCAATAAGAAAGAAGGAATACCCCTAGCGAGTACAACAAATAATATCCCTTACCGTAAAAGAAGAGTATTTTGACTGGTAGGGCGAGGATATATTCAAAGAAAACTTGCACTACGCTCAAAGCTTTCTTAAACTCTAAAGAAATACGCTCAAGATTATAGAAGAAAAACTCTCTCTATAGTTTCTCTCTCTAGAGTTTCAGTGAATTCATAAGAAATAATGAAGGAATGAGCTTCTATTTATAGAAGAATGGACGACATAGTAACTAATTCATGAACGGTCCAGATTGATTTACTTTAAACGGACGGTCCAGATTGGTCTACAATAAAATATAATATATTCTATTTATAATCTAATAAAACGAATAACTTTATAAAAGATTTTACTATGCAAACACTATGCAGGTACTATGCAAACACTATGCATAATAAAATATAATATATTCTAATTATTGTCTAATAAAACAGATAACTTTATAAAAGTATTCAGTTTTATATAAAAATATTTTACTATTAGTCTAATAAAACGAATAACTTTATAAAACTATTATGTTTTATATAAAAAGCTTTTCTGTTTTATTACATTAATAATACTAATAAAACAAAACTCATCATCATTATTATAATTCACAATATTAATTGACCAGGTCGTTCCCAGGAAAGAGGGGGCTTTCCAATAAGGATTTCTCCTCATTGGTGCGCAATTAGGTGACCAGACCTCTCCTTGACAAAACTTCTAGACATCGTTAATATTACAAATAATAATATTAATAACTTTGTCATCTCAGTTATTGATTATAAAATATTGATAATAATTGAATCAAATAACGTGAGATACTATGCAACAATTACTGTAACAATAATTGAACAAAACTGAGTGACTTCTCACGTAAGCATCAATAATCAATACTGGTGTGATCTTTGTGCAACTACTGGCAGTATTCTTCGTACTTTTAACACCGGTGTTTCAACAGTTAACGGTAAAACTTCCGCCGTTATTTTCATAAAATATTTTTTGTCGTTTTCTCAATCCGACAAGAATTCCGTTGTGGGGTCCACCAATGATTATGTCGTTGTACGAATATTCCCTATTAAAACGAATATTCCCCGACCAATCGAATATTATATAACAACTTGCGTACTTTGCAAAATTTATAAATATTACCCATAATTATAACATTATATCAAATTCATTCCACAATATTCAAAAATGATATTTATAGAAAATTCATCTTTATTCATAAAAGTTGGGGTCTTACATTCCTACAAAAATAATATACAAAATAATGCCAACTTCCTCATGGGTATAGAAACCATCTGAGGAAATTCGAACACCATGAGAATAATTTAAAAAGTCGCTATACTAAAAATGTCCATCACGAACCTAATCTAGATCCAATAAATTTGAATCACGTGATCAAATGATTCCTACGCGCACATGATACCACAATTTGTATGAAAGCAGTAAGCAGGTATATATATATAAAAGCTGTAAATATATATATATACAGACATGATCACCAACCATGAAGCACCTCCATGGGGGATCAGAAAATGAAAATAAAGCTGTAAAAGCTATCAACCACCACAGAGGAAACTCCAGGCGGGACGAAACGTAAATAAAGTTGTAAGGCTATCAACCACCATGGAGGAAGCTCTAGGCTGGACAAAATATAAATAAAGCTGTACAAAGCAATCAACTGCCACGAAGTGAACTCCAAGAAGGACGAAACGTAAAAAAAGTTGTAAAAGCGATCAACCACCACGAAGTAAACTCCAGGTGGGACGATATAAATATATATATATATATAAGCGAGTAAACGCACCGGATGTAAAATCCAGGCTCATTGAACAGAGTTCGACACACAGTTAATATATATAAGTATATATATATTAAAGTAGTAAACGCCTCGCATCAAGTTCAGGCTCATCGAACAAAGTTCGACACATTATATATATATATATATATATATATATATATATATATATTAAAGCAAATAAACGCTCCAGACCGAAGTCTAGGCTCAATCTAGGCATAACTCGATAATGTTAGTCCATATATATAAATATATATATATATATATATAATATATATGTATATACAAACTGAAATGAAACCACGGACCGAAGTCCAGGCAAATGCGCGCAACATGACTCTCAACGTGAAGAAGGGTGTGCGTATAGATGAAGAGAACGACTTTAAAGTGTGTGAGAAGGCTTACAGTGGGCTGCCAAAGAAGACTTCTATATCTTTAAAGTGGGTAAACACTGGCTTTTGTAGGTACAAAAGTAGCTATATATGAGCTCAAATGTGTTTAAAATGAGAAAGTACACTGTATGGGGTGAGTGCAGAGAAAATTGGAAAGGGCTTCCTCGCCGTTTTCTCTTGCAAAATGTCAACCCCAAGCCCTCTATTTATAGAGGGTGGAGCCGCAGGTGTACCAGCGGCTGGGCTGCAGGTGTACCAGAGGCAACCCGGGTTGGCCCGGGTTTTTTGGGTCAGGTCGTCTCGTAGTACGTGCACTCGGGCACTGTAATGTCCACTCAAACTTTCAAAAGTGCAATCCGAGCATCTGATTGAGGTATACAGGACCTATTTTGGACCGCCATTGTCGAGAGTTGTACAATGGCATAGGATTAGAGTTTGTACGAAGTCATTGAAGATGGGACGATGCCCTCCGGTCTTCAAGCTTCAAATTCCATCCGTTACCCCGCACAATAATAACTCGGGATTGGTTATCTTTGATTCTTGTGGGACATCGTTGTGTAGAGATGTGTATTAAATGTTGAGACGACGTGGCGTGGCATCGCGTTGGCGAGATAACGATGTTGCCCCTCACTGGTGTTATCGCCGGTTTGGGCTTATAAAGCAGACGTTGCTCAAGGTTTCGCTGATATTGGACTGCTACAATTATTGAAGGTCCTCAGTGTCATCTCTGAGGTGTGCATATCCTCCCGATGTTATCTTTGGGTTGGTACGGAGTATCTCGTTGTGAGTACCGAGATTGAAGGTGGTTGCATTTGAAACAAGCATTTCTGGGGTTATCGCCGAAACTGCATTCCTTGGGGTTATCAATAAGGTTGGTGGCTATTCCCATGATTGGGACTGAGACTGGATACCTCGGGGTTATCTTCGAGATTAATCGGTCTTCTCTGGTGTGTGTTTCGATATTGGGTCTACATGCCTCGGGGTTATATCAGAGGTTGGAATTGTTACTCCCAGTGTGTGCTCCGGGGTTGATGCTGAACTTCCGGTAGTATCCGGAATGGATATAAATTGTCTTCCATGGTTCCCTCTTGAAAGACGAATATGTCCTCCTGCAATGTTAGTGACAGGTGTACAAAAAATTTTGAGTGTCTACACACGCATATTACTGTATTTTTACTACCGGGTAGTTCAACAGTTTAACGGTAAAACTTTCGCCGTTATTTTTATAAAAATATAATTATGTCATTTTCTAACTACGACAATACTTTCGTTGTGGGGTCCACCAATGATTATGCCGTCGTACGAATATTCCCTGTTCAAACGAATATTCCCCGACCAATCGAATATTATATAACCACTTGCTTACTATGCAAAATTTATAAATAATACCCACAACTATAACATTATATCAAATTCACACCATAATATTAAAAAATATATTTCGAGAAAAATTAATCTTTATTCATAAAAGTTGGGGTCTTACATGAATAGCCTGCATAACGAGGATACTGAAATAAAATAGATATTTAATCTAAACGACGCAAAATAAAGGATTCATTTGTAAGACCCCAACTTATTATTAATGAAATTTAATTTTCTCTATTGATTATTTTGAAATAGTAAGGGTTGATTTGATTAATGTGGATAGTTAGGGGTAAAATCTAAATACTTCAAAATAAGCAAGTGGTTATAAAATATTCATTGTTGTCGAGGAATATTCGTTTGGTCGTCAAATATTAAATCTTTGTCGAGAATATTCAATGACGACGCAGACCATGTGTGGGCCCCATAACAGAAAGGGATTGGATGAAGAAAACGACAAATATAAGTGGTTTAAAAATAACGGCGTGGTTGTTATCGTTAATACTATTAAAATACCCGTGGTTAAAACACAAGATGCTTTGCCAGATATTGCACCAATTATTGATTCTTACGTAAGAAGGCACTACTCAATAATGGTTACTGATAATTACTTTATTCAATTATTTTATTGAGTTAATAATTGCTGCGTTGATATTTTATATTCTTTGTTGTCTCAATAATTGTCATTACACAAGATATTTTTTCATTATCGAAGCAATAATTCATATTATCTGAATAATATTATTAGATAACATTATTGGCAATGTCTAGAAAGTTACATCTAAGGAGAGGTTAGGTCACCTAATTGCGGCGCCAAAGAAGAAGAAATTCTTATTGGAAAGCCCTTCTTTCCTAGGAACTGCACTGTTGTCAATATTGTGATTACGTAATATTATTTGTGAATAATTAATTATTGATTCATATGATGAGGAAAATATTGATTTTATGTGGATATAGATGGAGAAAAATTTTAATGTGACAATTGTTGAAAATTGAAATTTTATCTTTTTCGATAAAATAATTCATTTAAATATATTATTATATTTTAATAATATAATAATGGTGATATTTTTACAACGAATGTGGGATATATGAGTATCTGAGGAGGAAGAGTATTTTTGTTGCAATAAATGTTTAAAACATGTTAAACATGTTGGTGGACCCCATTTATTGATTTGAAATTTGATTATAACTTTATAAAATCGCTTGGTTTGTGGATTTGGTCAATTTCTATTTGGAATTTGGAAAAACTTTCTTCTACAAAGTTGTAGAGAATTGAATTTCCTATAAAAAATGCGAGATTCAATTTTTCGATGAAAGGGCTATTTATTATGAATTATTGAAGTTCAAGTTCAAATAATTATTTTTTTGGGAGTTTTAGTTAATTATTTTGAGAAAAACATTTTTTGCAACTAAGTTGGCCTCACATGTGATTCAAATGGGCTGAGATCAGTTGTCTAAGGTGGGCTAAAGAAAATGTGAAAAATATATTAATATTATATTCAATTTTACTCGCTTTGGTGTTCTAAGCATTTTCCTATAAATAGGGTGCTTAGGTTAGAATTGAAAAACACACCGGCCCAAGTTTCTCTCTATTTCTCTCTCGATATATTGAGCGTATTCTTGGGAGTATACTTTGAGTATTGTTAGGCGGTGCAAGTTCCTTCAACACTATACCCTAGATTCCAAATGAAGTACTAATCTTTCGAGGTAAGGGATGTTATTTTCTTCTCAAATGATATTATTTCTTCAATATCATTATCTTTGAAATATTGGTTGGAACTTTTTATCAAATTTGGAACTTTTTCGAATCTGGGGTTACTATTCATGAGTTACTATTCACGAGTTACTATTCACGAGTTACTATTCACGAGTACTATTCATGAAGCGTGAAGATGTTTTTTGGGAAATTTCTATCTTTTGGTGTCGGAGTTACTATTCACGTATACGGCACTATTCACGTATACGACACTATTCACAGAAAAATAAAATTTCTTCTTTTTGTCCAAAATATTTATTCTGGATACTAGCTTTGATTGTATCCATGTTTTGATCATTCTTGAATTTTACACCACTATGATTATTTTTGAAGTATTTTTGAACATGGATAAAACAAAGTACGAATCCTTAATCCTTGTCATTTTGTTTCACTGGATTCGTTTCTTTAAAAATATTTTTCATCATCCTCAGTCTTAAATGATGATATTATTGAATATCTTTGGCCTGTAGTGCAAAGATGAATGATTTTTGAAGAATATCTTTGGCTATAGTGCAAAGATGAACATGACCAACTGATGAATATCTTTGGCCTGTAGTGCAAAGATGAATATTTAATTCCAGATGTATATTGATTGATGTTACAGGGATAAAAGATAGACGATGAACTTTTAAATTCATACATAGAAGATAGTAGTTTGCATTCTCTACTTAACTCTTCTAATGAATTATTATTTCATTGCGAATATTGATTTAAAATTTGTTGTCTATTGTATTCTATTAGATTTTTCCCATTGAAGACTAACGGTAATTTGTTGTATATTATCTTAGTCATAATATTCTTTCTTCGGGCTAGTTGAGCTCACCCTTTTCCTTTTGTTCCATTTTTCTTCCGAGGAGGCGAGAATATAGCGAGTGCAGTCGGGGTATGGAATGAAGGTTTTAGAAAGGATTGTTTAGTAGTCCTCACCATTTTTGTAAAATAATGTATCAATAAATGTGATGAGGATTTATTTGAGTATAGATATTGTCTAGAAGATAATATTTGTATTCAAACTCACGCTTTCTTGTGTGTAATAATAAAGTTGTAGTTGTTTACGTACCATGTATTGACAACTCGGAATAGGTGATGTATACCTATTTTAGAGGCGTCACGATTGGTATCGAGCTTAGGATATGATCTCTGGCGGAGATCGGGGAATAGAACTAGGAGGAGAGAGACGAGTAAATCCTTCGCTAGTGTGTCCTACCTAAGCTTATTTTTTTAGTTGGTCAAGATATAAGGATATTATGTGATATATTGATTTCCTTAATTAACCCTTATTTTATGACGATTTTGAGAATGTCGTGAGAATATTAACAATGAAAATGAGACCGTGGAGCGCTGTACTCACCAACGAGGAGAACGTGCAACAGTGGCAATGTTCCTCCCGTGAACAACACCAATGAAAGCGGATGATGAGCGAGGGGATGTTTAGAAGCTTTTTGCGGTTTATGCAAAATCGACGAGGGAGACTTCGTGTTCAAAATATCGGAGGAAATGATAGCAATTCACGGGTTGTCACAAATGACCAAGCGATTCGAGTTGGGACCACCAGAATTTAAGGGAAAGCCGGATCCGATCATGGCGTAAACATGGGTCAAACAAATTACCAATATATTCGATGTCTTGGGATGCACGCGAGGAATGAAGGTTCCATTCGCCACCTTTATGTTCCGTGGCTAAGCGGACTACTCTTGATGGGAGTCGTGAAGCGTACCCATCCAAACCGCACTAAGCATGTCTTGGGAAACGTTTCAGAAACTATTTAATGACAAATACTTTCCTGAAAGTGTTCGTCATATGAAGGAAGTGGAGTTCATCAGATTAGAGCAAAACAACATGACGGTGTCTCAGTACGAGGCAAAGTTTGCAGAGTTATCCAGGTTTGCACCTCATTTGGTGGAGAATGAGGAACGTATGACGCGGATGTTTCTTAGAGGTTTGAAACCCGGCATACGTCAGTATCTCATTTCTCATAAACTTTCTCTCTATTCAGATGTTGTAAACAGGGCTCAATTATTAGAGCGAGATAACGAGTACGGTCAACTGAGGGACCACAACCAGGATCGTACGGAGATAGCGATCAATGTAATAATGATAACCAAATGGAGAATGAAACAGACGGACAAAAATGGTAACCACTCCGGTGGTAATCATAGCCATGAAAATAGAAGAAGCGAGTCGGGAGGAGATTTTAAAAGAGGAGATTTAACAATGACCATGTGAAGACGATAAAGGTCGACAAAAGAATCGGTTCTAAAGGAGGAGAACGACCACCCATCATATGCTATAAATGCGGAAAAGAGGGACATATCGGTCAAACCGTCCCACACAGTTCAAGGTATGCTATAATTGTGGAAAGGAAGGACATATCGCTCGAGATTGTGCAGATAGCAAAACCTAGTTCAATGGGGACGGTGACTCAAAAGATCGTCCCAAAAAAGTCAAAGTCAACGATTCCGAGAAGAGCGTTTATTGTGGATCGGGTCATAATGCGAGGAACCCAAACGAGGTGATCACGGGTAAGCTATTTATAAATTCTTGCGAAGTTTATACCTTACTTGATCTGGGGTGCTACCCATTCATTTATCTCTCCTGCATGTGCTCAACGTTTAAACTTGACTCGGAGAAATTAGACTTTGACCTATCTGTGGAAACTCCGATTAGGAGAAACTTTCATCACATCCACTTGCTTTATAAATCTTGTTTGATTCAAGTTGGCACCATTACCTTACCTATTGACCTTATCTCTTTAAAGATACTTGCTTTTGATGTGATTTTAGGGATTGATTGGTTAACTACTCATCATGCCAAAATTGATTGTTTTCGTAAGGTTGTTAGTTTTCATATTCCTAACCAACTTTGTATGCAATTCAAGCAACTAAACCATTAAAATCAATCAACTTTGTCATATCTAATCATAAAGCTATTTGTTTATTGAAAAGCGGATGTCAAGCTTTCTTAGCCCATGTTATGGATTTGAATAAAGACACGTCAAATTTGAATAATATTCCCTGTTGTTATTGACTTTCTGACGTATTTCCGAAGAACTTCCCTCTACCCCCCGTAACGTGAAGTTGAATTCTTTATTGATCTTGACCACGGTACAAAGCCCATTTCTAAAACCCCATATCGAATGGCTCCTATTGAACTTCAGGAGTTAAAGGTCCAACTACGAGAATTGTTGGACATCGGTTTCATTCGGCCCCAGTACATCTCCTTGGGGTGCTCTGTTTTATTTGTAAAGAAGAAAGACGGAGTATATGCGACTTTGTATTGACTATCTTGAATTGAACCATGTCACCATCAAGAATAGGTATCCTCTACCTCGTATTGATGACTTGTTTGACCAAATTGCAAGGGGCACAATTCTTTTCAAAAATCGATCTTAGCTTACGGATATCATCACCAAGATTAGAATCCGAGGATATTCCAAAGACGCCTTTAGAACTCGATGCGGGCATTATGAATTCTTAGTCATGTCTTTCTTGATGACTAATTCTCCTCGCGACTTTCATGGATATGATGAACCGAGTATTCAAGGAATATTTGGATCGGTTTGTTGTTGTCTTTATTGATGACATCCTTATATATTCCAAAAGTCGTGAAGATCATGAGCACCATTTGAAGTTTGGTACTCCAAAGGCTTCGTGAAAACAAACTATATGCCAAATTAAAGAAATACGAGTTCGGCTTGAGGAAGTAGCATTCCTTGGGCACGTGGTATCGAAACATGGAGTATCTGCTGATCCGTGAAGATTGAAGCAATACAAAGTTGGGAGCAACCGAAGTTGGTGATCAAGTACGTAGCTTTTTGGGCTTAGTTTGGTTATTATCGAAGATTCGTGGAAGGGTTTTCTCGAATCGCTACTCCATTAACTTCATTCTTCGGAAGGATACAAAATTCGTTTGGAGCAATGAATGCGAGAAGAGTTTCCAAGAGCTTAAGAGGAGACTTATTTCTAAGACTGTTCTAACAATACCATCCGGTTCGGATGGATTTGTTATCTCTGTTGATGCTTCCGGTGCAAAGGGTTAGGATGTGTTCTCATGCAATATGGGAAAGTCATAGCCTATGCCTCGCGACAACTTAAAGAGGATGAGAGGAATTATCCTACTCATGATCTAGAGTTAGCGTGAGATCATTTTCGCGCTTAAAGATATGGAGGCACTATCTATATGGGGAGAAAGTGGAGATATATTCGCACCATAAAAGCGTTAAATATTTCTTCACTCAAAAAACTCAACATCTGGCAAATGACGTTGGCTCGAGCTATTGAAAGACTACGACCACACTATTCAATACCATCCTGGAAAAGCGAACATGGTAGCTGATGCGTTGAGTAGAAGATCATATGCAGGAACGAGTGTGATGATGTCAAGTATACGCATAGAGCCAACTTTAATAGAAAAAGTTAAGGTTGCTCAAGCCACCGACCCGGAGCTGATGCGTATGAAAAAGAAAGTACAAGAAGGAGCTATTCTGGAAGCGAGAATTGATGAAGAAGGAATACTTCGAGTCCACTCTAGACTTTGTGTTCCTAACGACTTTGATTTGAAGTACAAGATTATGATAGAGGCACACAATACACCATTTGCAATCCATCCTGGAAGTACTAAAAAGTATCGTGATCTTTGACATACATTTTGGTGGAACAATATGAAGAGAGAGATTGCAAAGTTTATCTCAATGTGTTTAACTTGTCAACGTGTAAAGGCGGAGCATCTAGTACCTAAGGGTCCGTTGTAACCACTTGAGATTCCGAAATGGAAGTGGGAACACATTACCATGGATTTCGTTACAGGTCTTCCTACGGTTTCTCAGCGCATCAATGCTATTTGGGTTATTGTTGATAGATTAACCAAGTCTGCTCATTTCTTGTCGATACGTTAGACTTATTCACTTGAACGTCTTGCTAGTATGTACATGAATGAGATTGTGAGGTTGCATGGCATGCCCAGATCCATAGTTTTGGATCATGACCCAAGATTCACTTCAAGATTTTGGGTTAGCTTGCAAAAAGCTATGAGCGCACGGATTCTGATTGATTCGATCGCATACCATCCTCAAACGGACGGACAATCAGAATGGACTATTCAAACTCTTGAAGATTTATTAAGACTCTGTGTCCTAGACTTCAAGGGCAGTTGGGATAAGTATTTACCATTGGTGGAATTCTCCTACAACAACAGTTATCAGGCAAGTATAGGTGTAGCTCCATTTGAAGCATTATATGGACGAAAGTGTCGCTCTCCAAAGATGTTGGGGACGAGGTGGGTGAAGCAACACCGTTGGGACTCCGAGTTAGTGCGTATGACTACGAAAAAGATCCAAATGATTCGACAACGTATATAAACGGCACAAGATCGACAAAAGAGTTATGCGAATCTTCATCGAAAGGACGTGGAATTTAGTGTAGGGGATCATGTATTATTGTGAGTTGCTCCATGGAAGGGAGTTACAAGATTTGGGAAGAGAGGAAAGCTCAATCCACGATTTATTGGTCCATTTCAAAATCTTGACCGAGTAGGAAATGTAGCCTATAGACTCGCGTTACCTCCGAGTATTTCTCGTGTTCATAATGTGTTTCACATATCTCTTATTTCAAATATGTGAAAGACACGAACCACATTATAGAGTTAGAACCGGACGAGATAATCAAGACTTAACGTGTGAGGAGGTACTGTCAAAGATTTTGGATAGGAAGGAGCATGTCCCTACGCCAAAAAGGTCATACCACAAGTTAAAGTTTTGTGAAGGAATCATGCTATATGAGGAAATGACACGGGAATTGGAAAGCGGAAATGAAAGCGAGGTATCCTCACCTTTTGAAACACCAGTACATATACGCCAATTTCGAGGACAAAATTTCATAAGGAGGGAGGTTGTAAGACCCCAACTTATTATTAATGAAATTTAATTTTCTCTATTGATTATTTTGAAATAGTAAGGGTTGATTTGATTAATGTGGATAGTTAGGGTAAATTACATAAATACTTCAAAATAAGTAAGTGGTTATAAAATATTCATTGTTGTTTGGGAATATTTGTTTGGTCGTGGAATATTCGTCTCGTCGGGGGAATATTCGTATGCGGCGAAAGTACCATGTATGGGCCCCATAACTAAAAAGCGATTGGATGAACAAAACGACAAATATAAGTGGTTTAAAAATAACGGTGTGGTTATTACTGCTAATACTATTAAAATACACGTGGTTAAAACACACGAAGATACTTTGCGGTATTGCACCAATTATTGATTCTTATGTAAGAAGGCACTACTCAATAATGGTTACAGAATAATTCTCAATTGATTTTATAGAGTTAATAATTGCTGCGTTGATATTTTATATTCTTTGTTGTTTGATAATTGTCATTACACAATATTTTTCATTATCGAAGCAATAATTCATATTATCCTAATAATATTATTAGATAACATTATTGGTAATGTCTAGAAAGTTCTCATCCAAGGAGAGGTTTGGTCACCTAATTGCTTGGCGCCAATGAAGAAGAAATTCTTATTGAAAGCCCCTCTTTCTAGAACCGCCTCTGTTGTCAATATTGTGATTCGTAATATTATTTGTGAATAATTAATTTTTGATTCATGTGATGAGGAAAATATTGATTTTATGTGGATATAGATGGAGAAAAATTTTAATGTGACAATTGTTGAAAATTGAAATTTTATCTTTTTCTGATAAAATAATTCATTTAAATATATTATTATATTTTAATAATATAATAATGGTGATATTTTTACAACGAATGTGGGATATATGAGTATACGAGGAGGAAGAGTATTTTTGTTGCAATAAATGTTTAAAACATGTTAAACATGTTGGTGGACCCCATTTATTGACTGAAATTTGATTATAGCCTGTAAAATCGTCCGTTTGTGGATTTTGGTCAATTTCTATTTGGAATTTGGAAAAACTTTCTTCTACAAAGTTGTAGAGAATTGAATTTTCTATAAAAATTCGTGAGATTCGAATTTTCGGATGAAAGGACTATTTATTATGAATTATTGAAGTTCCGAAGTTCCGAAATAATTAATTTTTGGGAGTTTTAGTTAATTATTTTGAGAAAAACGTTTTTTGCAACTAAGTTGGCCTCACATGTGATTCAAATGGGCTGAGATCAGTTGTCTAAGGTGGGCTAAAGAAAATGTGAAAAATATATTAAAATTATATTCAATTTTCTGCTTTGGTGTTCTAAACATTTTCCTATAAATAGGGTGCTTAGGTTAGAATTGAAAAACACACCAGAAACTGAAGTTTCTCTCTATTTCTCTCTCGATATATTGAGCGTATTCTTGGGAGTATACTTTGAGTATTGTTAGACGGTGCAAGTTCCCTTCAACACTATACCCTGTATTCCAGCTAGAAGTACTAATCTTTCGAGGTAAGGGATGTTATTTTCTTCTCAAATGATATTATTTCTTCAATATCATTATGCTGAAATATTGGTTGGAACTTTTTATCAAATTTGGAACTTTTTCATGTCGGGGTTACTATTCATGAGTTACTATTCACGAGTTACTATTCACGAGTTACTATTCACGAGTACTATTCATGAAGCGTGAAGATGTTTTTTGGGAAATTTCTATCTTTTGGTGTCGGAGTTACTATTCACGTATACGGCACTATTCACGTATACGACACTATTCACCGAAAAATAAAATTTCTTCTTTTTATCCAAAATATCTATTCTGGATACTAGCTTTGAATGTATCCATGTTTTGATCATTCTTGAATTTTACACCACTATGATTATTTTTGAAGTATTTTTGAACATGGATAAAACAAAGTACGAATCCTTAATCCTTGTCATTTTTTCGTTTCTTTAAAAATATTTTTCATCATCCTCAGTCTTAAATGATGATATTATTGAATATCTTTGGCCTGTAGTGCAAAGATAAATGATTTTTGAAGAATATCTTTGGCTATAGTGCAAAGATGAACATGACCAACTGATGAATATCTTTGGCCTGTAGTGCAAAGATGAATATTTAATTCCAGATGTATATTGATTGATGTTACAGGGATAAAAGATAGACGATGAACTTTTAAATTCATACATAGAAGATAGTAGTTTGCATTCTCTACTTAACTCTAATGAATTATTATTTCCGCTGCGAATATTGATTTAAAATTTGTTGTCTATTGTATTCTATTAGATTTTTCCCTGTTGAAGACTAACGGTAATTTTTTGTATATTATCTTAGTCATAATATTCTTTCTTTAAAATTTGGTTGAGCTCACCCTTTTCCTTTTTGTTCCATTTTTCTTCTCGTGAGGCGAGAATATAAGCGAGTGCAGTCGGGGGTATGGAATGAAGGTTTTAGAAAGGATTGTTTAGTAGTCCTCACCATTTTGTAAAATAATATATCAATAAATGTGATGAGGATTTATTTGAGTATAGATATTGTCTAGAAGATAATATTTGTATTCAAACTCACAGCTTTCTTGTTGTAATAATAAAGTTGTAGTTGTTTACGTACCATGTATTGACAACTCGTAATGAGTGATGTATACCTATTTTGGGGGCGTCACATCATTAGTTAAATCCCTGTGTGCGCGTAGCTAAGCTTCTCGTTCCCTTTTGATACAGATCTAGGGTCACTGTGAGGGCCCTGAATCCGAGGTTCCGAATCACCGCTGATCCGATTCGATCATTCTATCACTATTACTATATTTGAGGAAGATATAAACATAAATTGTTTATACATTAAACTTACACACTTTTCCCCAAGGTCGAGTAACCTTAACTTTATACACAATTCATAACTTATTTAACACATAACATTATTATTATACAACTATTACAAATCTAATCGCACACATTAACTTAAGCTGGAACCGTCTTTAACCTTTCCTTGTATCCGACGTGTTCGTCTTAATCTATAATGTTTATCATGATATAGCAAGGGTGATCATAAGATTTCCCAGCAAGTTTAAGTTCAATAATATAATGATATATCATGATTGAAAGATTTGAATAATTGGCTGGCTATAATTCAACAATATAATTATGAACTAGTAGGAACAAACTTTTGACTGAACAAGTATATAACATGAACAAATGTATTTGAACCAACTAGTAATGAAGGTGATCAGCCTTTCATATCTAACTTATACATGCAATATGTACAGAGTACAATTCAAGGCAGCCAGCAATGATTAACCATAAGCTTATCTGAATGAAACAACTCTTAGTAGAGTTAAGTAAAACAAACTTGCACGCACTGGCTTGATTACTGCTACGCAATTTATATCGCTTTATCCGAAGACCTAATATTAGTAATATAGATCTCCAATATTAGAATAATATCATCACAATATAATACCATTATATATATATATACATATACATACATTGAATAACATAAACATATAACACATAACCCTATCAGTCTATAACACAAATAAGACTCGGTATCAAGTCAAACTATTGCAGTCGGAGTTGAAGCCGACACAAATCTGACATCCCGACGGTCTAGTCGGACTTTTATCGAGTCTAAGTCCAATTAAACTGTGTCTAACACTTAACAATTATCTCAGATAATTTTAATAACAGTCGAAATATTTTTCATAAACTCGCAATAATTTTTAAATAATTATTAGCATTTATTACAAATTTTCAATCATTAATATTGTATTTAAATGAATTAAATACCACATAATTCTTATATCATTAATATTTATTTAATACTAAATATTAATGAAAATCATAACATAATATTATAATATAATTATAATATATCAAAGTATTTTTAATACCTTAAAATCATATTTATATGATTTTTAAACACTTAAATTCATTATCCGATAATCGCTATTAATATTAAAATATTAATATTTTCATGAAAAAATCTCAAAAGTTATATTTTATAACTTTAAATATTTTTGTAACACTTAAATCATTTTTATATGATTTTTAAATCATTAATTCTATTTTTCTATAATTTATTTAATATATTTATTAAATAAACTAAATATCATTAATATTGATTAATTAATTAAATTCATCCTAAAATATTAAAAGTCACTAAAAATAACTTAAAATATTTTATTATACCATAATATTATTTTTCATGCTTTTTCATGTATTAAAATCATTTTTAAATAATTTATTTAATATTATAATTAAATAAATTAAATACCATTTATATTCCAAAAATATTAAATATTTATGAAATATACACTAAATAATTAAAAACTTTTTTTCGGACTTTAAAATAATTTTATAGAATTTATTATGTATATTTAATAATTAAAAATCATTTTTTTCTATTCATTGAATTAATATAATAATTTTCAGTAATTAAATGTCGCTAAAGGGGCCTATAGCGACAGACCCGTCGCTATAGGTGTTCTTGGTGTGTTCTTGAGCCTTCATGCCAGTTTACAAGCTTACTAGTTTGACTAACATTAAAATAGTGTTGTTGATGATTTCTGGGATTGATTTTTCACTAATGTTGTAGTATTAATGACATACTACAGCCTTAATCAACTGTCATAGCCAAAACATAACAAAGTTGTGAGATCTAAGTCGCAGAAGTCGTTGTCGGGGCACGTTCTTTGAATTTACAGTCGCCCAGAATTCAAAACAATCTTGAGTCCCTACTTTGAAGCTTCATAATTTGCATTCTGTGTCTAGTTTTTAAGAGGTAATGGTTTCTGCTTGTAGTCATGATGACTGATTACAACAATAACTAATTATATCAGTCTAACAACAATATATATAAGAGATCATGGCCGATCAAAATGATGTCAGGAACTGTTCTTCACGATTTCTGGGTTTTTCAGATTTTGTCAAGAAAAGTCGATCAATGCTTGTTTGACCCTAATTATTTATGATTCGGTTAATGATCTGAGTGAAATAAAGACTTAATCATGTAGTCTTAATGTCAGGCTACAACAATAAAACAACAACTTACACAAAAAATAAACATACATCAAGATCAAGGACTTCGAAAATCTTGTCAGACCACCTGGAAAATTATGGGTTGCCCAGATTCAACTTTTCATGCTCGGTCAACATACTTTGACCGATCATATCATGCAATATATACATGATCTGGCCCTGTTTCTAGTTCCAGATTACAGTACTCATGTCATAGAACAGATTCCAAACATAAAACACACAAAACAGTTTACACATAAAGATATAAGGCCTTTGACATTCGACTGTCAGGCCACTTTTCAACCTTTTTCCAGATTTCAAAAATCATCAAATCCGAGCATTTTGATGTTATGGATCTGGGATTTAACAACCCAGATCACTAAAAGACACCTTATTACACATCTTTAACCAATCAATTACAACTTTTAACATCAAATTGAAAGATTTCTAGTATTAGGGTTTTATACCTTTTGAGCTTTGATTTCTGATTTCTGATCCTTTAATCTGTTCTTGTTGTTTTATTACATGATCTTGTCTTGTTTTCTCACACTCTCTCACTCTAAGATTCGAAAATATAGAGAGAGAAGGGACTTGGTTGGTTTGAGAAATAAAGTGAGATTTTCTCTTACTTTAATCTATATAAATTATAAAGTAGTGTATATGGCTGGCAATTGTTGGCTGATATTTTAGTTATAGGCACATGCAATAGCCTTAGTTGGTCAACAACTCACACTAGGGCAATTTATACAAGCTACCTAATAAATAATGCACAAAAGGGTACTTTAGTCTTTTTGTACCACATTTTAATGGCATATATTTTTAGGGTTTAGGTTTGGGTTTAGGGTTTGAACCCTTTAGGGTTTGGGGTTTTAACCCTTAGGTTTTCAATTTAATATCCAAGATTTCCAATTTAGGTTTTAAAAATAGAAATTTAATATTTCTAAATTAAAATTAGGATTTACTAATTATATTAAAATATCTTAATCACAAATTAAATCTTGCTAATTAGGATTAGTATTTCGTAATTAAAATTGATAATTTAGCAATTAGGGTCGAAATTGATCATTAGGGTTTATAACCCACAAATTAGGGTTTCCCTAATTATAAATTAGGGTTTCTATTCCCGAATCTAGGGTTTAAAAATCTGAAATTAGGGTTTGCTAAATAATTAAGCTTTACCCTAATTAATATTATAATTATATACACACTTACGCCAGTAAGTTCCCAATTTAGGGTTTCATACACCGAATTTGGGTTTCGAATTCCCGGAACTAAAATTAGGGTTTCCAGAACCGATTTCTAGGGTTTCTTATCCATTGCTAGGGTTTTCTAACCGATCGAACGTTGACATTCTTAATATATACTTAAGATTTGCTACAGATATCATTTATCTGGTCAACCCTTGACCCTTAACCACATACTGTACACATATACATAGAACATATTCTCGTATTCCCTTAATCCTGAATAATTCACTTAAATCCTTCACAGAATTTTGAAATCCTCAAAATTCCTTCTCAAAAATATCAAACGCATACACTTATTTTCTGTCTAGGTTCTAATATTGAACCTTAAATCAATAAATTAAAATTTAAAAAATATTCAAAATTCTCGGGTTGTCACAGTCACTTAGTTGCTTAATATGTACAAAACTAGAAAGAAAACTAGATTTAAATAAATTTTAGACATTCTAGCTCAACGGTTCCAGTTTTATAACTTTTGAACAGGTTAAAAGTTAGATATGGCTAGATTTAGATAAATCTAGTCCACAAACATTAATATCGCAACTTTACATTGAATAAACAGTTAAAGCATATATTTAATCACATTAAAAAGTTAATATATATATATATATACACTAAAGCAAGAGAAAGTTTCAAATCTGAAAAAATCTTACACTGTGTTGCAAGGAAGGCTTCAGACTGCTTTTGGAGCTTGAAAACTCAATTTCCATCGGTTAAAATTTGATATGTTGTAGTATATATGTATACAAGTGTTTAGAAAGAAGAATATTGAAGTTTGGAACGTTATAGGAAGGGTTAAGAGTTGAAATGGACGAAATTCCCTTTGTTTTCTTCTTTTTTATTGTGGCTAATGCGGGGTCTATTTATAGACCAAAGTAGCCCTGGGTCTGTCTGTAAGACCCCGAAATTTTTTTTAAATAAAAATGAATTTCCTTTATTTATTATTTTGAAATAGTAAGGGTTGATTTGATTAATGTGGATAGTTAAGGGTTAAATATGCAAATATTTCAAATTAAGCAAGTGGTTATAAAATATTCATTGTTGTTGGGGAATATTCGTTTGGTCGTGGAATATTCGTACGGTCGGGAATATTCGTACGACGGCGCAGCCATGTGTGGGCCCCATAACGGAAAGTGATTGGATGAAGAAAACGACAAATATAAGTTATTTTTAAATAACTGGCGTAGTTATTCTGCATTAATCTTGTTGGAATACCCGGTGGTTAAAAGACACTAATACGCGTTGTTGAGCGATATGCGGTATTGCACCAATTATTGATTCTTACGTAAAGAAGGCACTACTCAATAATGGTTACATGAATTACTATTCATTATTTTATTGAGTTAATAATTGTCATACGTTGATATTTTATATTCATTGTTGTTTCAATAATTGTCATTACATAGTATCTTTCATTATCGAAGCAATAATTCATATTATCCGAATAATATTATTAGATAACATTATTGGCAATGTCTAGAAAGTTACATCTAAGGAGAGGTTTGGTCACCTAATTGCGGCGCCAAGAAGAAGAAATTCTTATTGAAAGCCCCTCTTTCTGAACCGCCTCGGTTGTCAATATTGTGATTCCATAATATTATTTGTGAATAATTAATTATTGATTTATATGATGAGGAAAATATTGATTTTATGTGGATATAGATGGAGAAAATTTTTAAAATGACAATTGTTGAAAATTAATATTTTATCTTTTTCTGATAAAATAATTCATTTAAATATATTATTATATTTAATATTATAATAATGGCGATATTTTTACAACGAATGTGGGATATATATTGGACTGTCTTTTCTCAGGGTTGTCTCATATATTGGACTGTCCTTGACTTTTGTCAGTCCTTGGGATTGTCTCTGAGGTTGGTTTGAGATTTCCTGAGGTTGTTACCGGGGTTTTGACTTGCTCTCCCAGGGTTGTCACCGGGGCTTGACTTGATCTCCCGGAGTTGTCTCTAGGGCTTGACTTGATCTTCCGAGGTTGTTGTGACGCCCCCTAATTCAGACACTCGTATCTCAAATTTGGTTCGCCACGTGCTAATACTAACATCACACTAAAATCATCAACAACGAAAATAATAGAATAATTTACATTGATATAATATAAATATTCGCGTCCCAAGGTTCCGTAACCATTACTACAACAATCCAGTGATTAAACTTAAACATAATTAATCATTCTTAATACATCATAATACGCATAGAAATAATAATACCACTACTCTTCAAGAACTAAGCTACTCTGTAGCCTTGCCCTTCCCCTTGTCCTTTCCCGAGGTACCGCCTTGCTCTGCCTTAACTGCAATGTTTTTAGGGAAGCAATAATGAGCAACAAGTTTGCCCAGCAAGTAATATAGCAATAAGAATAGGCAGTTATAGCATTTGAATCTTCAAGGGTATAACAGTAAGTGATAGTTCAAGGATATCAAGAAATATCAAAAGTGTTTGATAAATGTCACTAAAGACTGAAGGATATCAACAACATTTCAAGGTTTAATTATTTTGAGGTTCAATAAGAATGAACACTGAGCAGTCATTAAGGACTAAGAACTCCTACTAGAATTAACAGTATTATACTGCAATCAAAGATAAACGAGTACAACATGTGATCAGCCTAAGGTACCCTACGTTATGCATAACATTTAATCATACTTATGTGCACACGTCGGTTCCCCGACAATATAAAATTTCCCCTTTTTAAGAGTGTTGTTCATCTCAGTAGATTTACAAGAGTCCGCACCAAGTCAATTGTGACGAACGAGATTTTTGTAATTTAATTTTAATATTTATTGAAGTAAATAAATATTTTGGATGATTTAATTATAAGATTAAATAACTAGTTGATGCAATTGTGGTAGATTAATTTAATTATATGTGTTACATTTATTAAATTAATGTGGAGAATTTTTATTATCGAAGTATGTCATTATGTGAGCTTATTGTATTTAAAGAAATATTTAATAAGCCTAATGTTATTTTAATTTATTTAATTATCGGAGACTTAATAATCTGATATAATTAATTAATGAGAAAATTAATTATGTGACTATGTGAATTAATGAGTAATTATTATATTTTATTCAAAATAAATTAAATAAGATACTGATTTATTTTATAAAGGAGTGTGACATTAATTTAAACTATATTATAAAGCTTTTATTAAATTAAATGACCTTGAATCAAATAAAGATTGCCAAACAAGGCCCTAGTAGTGGTTGATAGCAGTTACCCATGATTGGGTTAACTGACCTTAGTGCGCATCAGTTCTTTCCTTTATACGTATTCTCTCCTTCATTATTACTAAATCTAAGAAATATTCAGAGAGAGTTTGAGAATTTTCAGAGAGAATGAAGATATTGTGAAAGAGATTGAAAGAGGAGAATTTAAGAAAACATCTGAGTCTTCTAATCTATACCTTACACTCAGGGTAATCTCCTCCTTCCCAAATTTTTAAAGTTACGTTGTTTAAGTTTTATGAAAATCGCTTTCTAGTTTTCTGTAAGGTCTATGTATTTATAAAGGGTATGTATTACGTTTTGTATATGTGTTAAATGTTACCATATTGTATTTAATTATATATATTTCATAAACCATATCATCTGTTTCATTAAAATACATCGTATATGTTGATCAAAACTTACAGAGTATGGGTTTTGGCCATATGGCCCTTATATGTAATTTTAATGTGTCAAACATAAATGATTTTGTAAAATTTATACTCATATATTATTATGCATGTTAATATGAAGAGACCAAACCTTAAATGAACGAATTCGGTGTTATAACGAATCCGTAGTGTTAGTTTTCATGATTTATGTTCAAAACCTTCAAGAACATCAAAAACAGTGAAATTTACATATTTTAATTCTGTAATTAAGTGTTTAAATTGGTTATAGTCACTCTATAAATGTTGGGTAATGATTATGTGTGAATTATATCATATGGGTATGTCTAAAAGAAAATAAGAAATTGGTAGAAATTAGCATGTTCTGCGAATTTTCGCAAACTGCCATTTTGCAATCGATACGCCATGTGCAGTCATGGCATTACCATTTATTTATTTCTCCCGTCATGACTCCACTGTGCATGCCACACTGCGTTATAGTGTCCGTCATAATACGCCCATTATGGCATTAGTCATTACTGTAAAAGCAAATACCAAGACTAGTATAAACGTGGCGTCGTGGCGCCACTCTGCAAAATGGTCCAGAAATGTAATTTTTAAAGTGTTAAGTCTAGCAATGTATTGTTAACTTAATGTAATGAACATAAAAATATGTTATAAGTATAATGAGATGTTAGAATAGATATTTAACATTTAAATAACATAATTACATGTGGATTGAATTATTGATTTCATAATTAGCTTGTTATTTGTGAAGTGTAAATTATGTGACAATGAATGTGATAATTTGACTAAGTATAGTCATAACCAAAGTTTAGATAAAAAGAATGAATTTATGATGGCTAATTATATTATAATTAACTGGTATTGTGAATGTGAATGGTATGTAGGATTTAATTTAAAGAACGTGCTTAGTTAAAGTGTAATCTACGCACGAGGCAAGTTTCCTACCCCTACTTGTCATTATTGTTCTAGTTTATTAGTTACCTCGAGTAAATTATCATTACTATTATTCAAGTTTAAATGTTATATTAAAGATTGATTATCTTTCAAAGCATGATTCAGTTATACAATAATTGTCCTATTGTATACTTCTTGAGATTATTATTCAAATCAAATATCATTATTATTGAACCTTTTTAGACTAGTGAACTTTATTGATTCAACTAGTCCTTAGTTGATGATTGTTCTAAATTTCAGAACCCTTATTGAATTATCCAAACAAAACTTCCTTTGGTGCAGACTCAAATGTCAAACTGAGATGAACAACCCTGCAAAGGGATTTACTTATACGTTAGCGTTAAGATATTGTGCACAGTATGGTACTAAGGGCTGATCCCCCTAAGTACGAGTAGAAAGGTCCATAGGCTTATGACTGTTAAAGGTTTCAAGTATAACCCTTGTTAACCTAGGACATAGTTCAAGTTCTTATGACCCTCAGAATTTTTTTTATTCTTGTTATTCATTCTTGATTCAAAAGTTGAGCTTTTATTTCAGAAGTTTTTGATTCCCTCGCATGTTATTATACATTGTCATTTCATTATTTTATTTGTGGGAAATCATGCTCACTCTTGCTTAATAATAACATTGCAGTTAAGAACGAAAGAACCGATGAGCCTTCTACTAGTAAAGGAAAGGACAAGATTAGCAAATGTTGAAGACTTGTATTTATGAGATGTTGAATTTATGTGTTAAGACTTGATGTTGTTTAAGACTTATTGTTTATGTTTCTGCACAGATGTTTAAGGTTAGCTTAACCTGGGAATGTATTATTATTCGGATGTTGTAACTCTTAAAGGGAAGATTTTATTTCTATCTATTGCATGGTTTGCATTTATTATGGGTAGATAGATAGATGATATTTGTACAGTGAACACCAAATCCCGTGGAATTGAAGTACCCGAATTTGGCGGTGTCATAAGTTGGTATCAAAGTTGTAGGTTATGAATCTTAGGTGGGGGAACAACCTTAGGTAGTAGCCTTATGGAAAGAAGATAGTGATGGAAAACTCTTAATCGAGTTCTAGGAAATGAATTTTTGTAATTCATTGAAGATAATAAAAGACTTTATGTGCTTATGTGTTAAAAGTATGTGCTCACTAGTACGACTTAGTAACTAAAACTCGAATTTTTGTTGTTAGGATGTCTGACGTTGGAGGAACTAGTTGAGCAGGGGAGGAGGAACCCTGAGTACCTATAGTACCTACAGAGGAGGAGCCCAAAGACATTCATGTCGTTAGGGAACTGTTGGTACAGAGGGAGTCATCTCCATTGATCACCGTTGTTGGTCAGGAGCATGAACCTGAGACTGGTCCTGAGGAGGATCCAGAGGAGGAATTTGACGAGGAAGAGGAAGAAGAGGAGTTTCCACTGCACTGCATTGATGCGGAGATGTACGACACATTATACGACCGTAACGTAGAGTTACGAGATGAGGTGCAGGATCTGACTAAGCGGGCTATTATTCAACAGATTACTCTAGAGGAGAAGGAGAGGGAGATTTCGACTCTTCACTCACGATTGGGAAATGTAGAATGGGATTTGGTCCACGAGAAGGGTCAAACCGAAGATAAGTGTAGACACTCGAAATTTTCTTCTACTGTTACTAACATTGCAGGAAGACAAATTCGTCTTTTAAGAGGGAACCCTGAAAGACAATCCAAATCCATACCGGATACTATCGGAAGTTCATCATCAAACCCCGAATCGCAATTTGGGAGTAACCAAATCCAACCCTGGAGATAGCCCCGGGAAATGATGTTCCAACCCTGGAGATAATCCCGGGAAAGTCAGTTTCAACCTCGGAGATGACCCCGAAGGATCAAGATCAAAGCCTGGAGATATCCCCAGGAGGTCAAGCCAACCTTAGAGATAACCCTGAGGATAGTTAAAGTCAACATCAAGTCAACCTTAGAGATAACCCTGAGAAACGACTGCTATAATTGCGCGAAAACCAGAGATAACTCCGGGAGGGGCAAAATGGTCATTTTGCCAACTAAACTTCACTTCAAATCAAATACACTCATGTCAAATCAAAATGCTTCAAAGGAAGTCCCACAAGAACCATATCTTAACTTCCGTGCGCAGACTACGCAAAACGGCTCAACGGATTGCCTGACGGAAACCCGGGAATTCCATTTTGGTCAAGGACCCATCTTTCTGGAATCAAAAAAGGTCAAATCATATATCATTGTGTAGCTCTCGGAAAGAGTTTTCCGGAATTATATGGCACGCTTCCATCGGACTCCCGGATTGAAAATTATGAGCGGCGAAAGCGAGCAGTAACAAATACAGACGCATTTTGACACTACCGGGACCCACACTACCCGGGCACCCAGGTGCACCCTCTGCACACCTGCGGCCCAAAGAAGCAGTACACATGCGGCTCCAACCTCTATAAATTGAGGTCTTGGGGTGGCCATTTTGCAAGAAGAAAAGACAGGGAAACCCTGCACAATTCGCTCTGCACTCACCACTACAGTGTATTTTCCCACTTTTAAACACCTGTGAGCTCATATATAGCCTCTTTTGTACCCACAAAAGCCAGTGTTTACCCACTCTAAAGATATAGAAGACTTTTTTAGCAGTTAGCTGTAAGCCTTCTCACACACTTTAGAGTCTTTCTCTTCATCATTGCATACACCCTTCTACACGTTTAGAGTCGTGTTGCTTGCTTTTGCTTAGGACTTCTATCCGTGGTTTCATTCGATCAGATATATATATATATTATATATATATATATATATATATATATTATATATATATTGACTAACATTATCGAGTTATGCCTCGATTGAGCCTGAACTTGATGCAAGCGTTTCTTTGCTTTAATATATATATATACTTATATATATCAACCGTAGGTGTCTGACTTTGTTCGATGAGCCTGAACTTGATGCAGTGCGTTTACTCGCTTATATATATATATATATATATATATATATATATATATATATATGAATTGTGGTGGGACTGCTCGATGAGCCTGGATTTTATATCTGGTGCGTTTATTTGCTTATATATATATATATATATTTATATATATATATATATACTTATATATATGAATTGTGGTCGAACTCTGTTCGATGTGCCTGGATTTTATATCTGGTGCGTTTATTGCTTTTATATGTATATATACATATTTTGTCCCACCTGGAGTTTACTTCGTGGTGGTTGATTGCTTTTACAGCTTTCTTTATATTTTGTCCTGCCTGGAGTTTACTTCGTCACAGTTGACCGTATTTACAGCTTTATTTACATTTTGTCCTGCCTGGAGTTTCCTCCGTGGTAGTTGATAGCTTTTAACAGCTTTATTAACATTTCTGATCCCCCATGGAGGTGCTTCGTGGTTGGTGATCTTGTCTGTATATATATATTTACAGCTTTTATATATATATACCTGCTTACTACTTTCATATAAACTGCAGTATTTTGTGAGTCTAGGAATCATGTGATCACAGATTCATCCCATTGAATCTAGATTCGGTTCCCGTGATGGACATTTTCAGTTGTAAGCAACTTGTAAATTATTCTGCGATGTTTGAATTTCCTCAAATGGTTTCCATACCCACGAGGAAGTCGACATTATTTTTGTATATTATTTTTCATACGGATGCCTCGCATCCGTCAAATAAAATCAATTCAACCGCTCACTTAATAAAAATGGAAGTGTAAAAGGTCTCAATTCCTATTGAGCATCAGGGTTTGAAAAACCTCTTTTACAAAACATCATTGCCATATCTTGCTAAAAACTGAATTTTTACATAAATTCAAACCCTGTGTATATAGGTTCGAACGAGGCCTCACACAACTTTCATATAATAGCACATTGACCCATACACACACACACACACACACTCAGATAATAGTTTCTTTAAAAGAGGCGGTCACCGTGGTAACACGGATGTCGGGGGTGCCTAACACCTTCCCCCCGTATAACCAAGTCCGCGGACCCTAAACGAATCTCGGTTTCACCGCCCCGTATAACAGTGACACATCGCTGGGTCAATGTGCAAACTTTTTCTCGGTTGTGTTGGTACAACCATTTAAAAAACCAACTGTCGACTCTTAACAGTCCATCGTCGACATTATACATGTCGGACCTTTTTCACTTGTTTTTTTAAACAAATCTCACCTAAAATGAGAACACCAAAGAACAAGTAACGGAAAGGGACACACAAAAAATCCCGATGTCGACAATAAGATCGTAGAGATAAAAAAGTTGAATAAGGATCTAAAAGAGAGTTCAGAGAGGCTTGCTATAGCAGAAGAGGGCTGGGTAAGAGAATCAAGTCGTGCTGATCTTGCGGAAGAGGATGGTTGTGCGAAGAAGGCAAAGCTTGGAGAGACATACTCTACACTTAATCATGCAATGGATGAAGCCCAGGATCAAGTTTTGAGGTACCCCATCCAGTTCGAAGGACTTCCATCCAGTTTGATTGTATCCATGTTTTGATCATTCTTGAATTTTACACCACTATGATTATTTTTGAGGTATTTTTGGACGTGGATAAAACAAAGTACGAATCCTTAATTCTTAATCCTTGTCATTTTGTTTCACTGGATTCGTTTCTTTAAATATATTTTTCATCATCCTCAGTCTTAAATGATGATATTATTGAATATCTTTGGCTTGTAGTGCAAAGATGAATGGTTTCTGATGAATATCTTTGGTAGTAGTGCAAAGATGAACAGTGTTTAGATGAACACGACCAATCGATGAATATCTTTGGCCCAGAAAGTGCAAAGATGAATATTTGATTCCAGATGTATATTGATTGATGTTACAGGGATAAAAGATAGACGATGAACTTTTAAATTCATACATAGAAGATAGTAGTTTGCATTCTCTACTTAACTCTTCTAATGAATTATTATTTCCGCTGCGAATATTGATTTAAAAACTTGTTATCTATTGTATTCTATTAGATTTTTCCCTGTTGAAGACTAATGATAATTTGTTGTATATTATCTTAGTCATAATATTCTTTACTGGGCTAGTTGAGCTCACCCTTTTCCTTTTTGTTCCATTTTTCTTCTCAGGAGGCGAGAATATAAATGAGTACGAGCCTGGGTATAGAATGAAGGTTCTAGAGAGAGTTGTTTAGTAGTCCTCACCATTTTTGTAAAATAATGTATCAATAAATGTGATGAGGATTTATTTGAGTATAGATATTGTCTAGAAGATAATATTTGTATTCAAACTCACGCTTTCTTGTTGTAATAATAAAGTTGTAGTTGTTTTTGTACCATGTATTGACAACTCGTAATGGGTGATGTATACCTATTTTTTGGGGCGCCACGGTTTGTATCGAGCTTAGGATATGATCTCCGGCGGAGATCGGGAATAGAACTAGGAGGAGAGAGACGAGTAAATCCTTCGCTAGTGTGTCCTACCTAAGCTTATTTGTTAGTTGGTCAAGATATAGGAATATTATGTGATATATTGATTTCCTTAATTAACCCTTATTTTATGATAGTATTTGAGAATGTCGAATGAGAATATTAACAATGGAAATGAGACCGTGGAGACGCTCAGTACTCACCAACGAGGAGAACGTGCAACAGTCGGCAATGTTCCTCCCGTGAACAACACCAATTGAAAGCGTATGATGAACGAGGGATGTTTAGAAGCTTTTTGCGATTCATGCAAAATCGCACGAGGGAGACTCGTGTTCAAAATATAGGAGGAAATGATAGCAATTCACGGTTGTCACAACAAGGCGCTTCAAAGAGTTGGGACCACCGAATTTAAGGGAAAGCCGATCCGATCATGGCGGAAACATGGGTCAAGCAAATTACCAAGATATTCGATGTCTTGGGATGCCGGAGAACGTAAGGTTCCATTCGCCAACTTTATGTTCCGTGGTGAGGCGGACCATCGGTGGAAGTCATGGAAGCGTACCCATCCAAACCTTTTCAAAGACATGTCTTGGGAGACGTTTGAAACTATTTAATAACAAATACTTTCCCGAAAGTATTCATCATATGAAGGAAGTGGAGTTCATCGATTAGAACAAAACAACACGACGGTGTCTCAAAGACGAGGCAAAGTTTGCAGAGTTATCCGTGTTTACACCTCATTTGGTGGAGAATGAGGAACGATAACGCGGATGTTTCGAGAGGTTTGAAACCCTAAGATACGACAATATCTCATTTCTCATAAATTTTCTCTCTATTCGGATGTTGTTAACATAGCTCAATTGTTAGAAGCGAGATAACGAGTATGTTCAACCGAGGGACCATAACCAGAGGATCGCATTCGTAGATAGCGATCAATGTAATAATGATAACCAAATGGAGAAAGAAATAGAGCGGACAAAAATGGTAACCACTCTGGTGGTAATCATGGCCATGAAAATAGAAGAAGCGAGTCGGGAGGAGATTTTAGAAAGAAAAGATTTAACAACGACCATGTGAAGACGACAGTGCCGGCAGCAACTGGTTCTAAGGGAGGAGAACGACCACCGGTCATATGCTATAAATGTATATGCGCTTCACATCGAATTTCTGGAAATGTCTTCAAGAATGCATGGGTACGCAATTGGGAATGAGTACAGCATACCACCCTCAAACAGACGAACAGAGCGAAAGAACGATTCAGACATTAGAAGATATGTTAAGAGCCTGTGTGATGGACTTTAAAGGAAATTGGGATGATCACCTACCGTTAGTAGAGTTCGTCTACAACAACAGTTACCACACTAGTATAGGCATGCCGCCTTATGAAGCGTTATACAACAGAAAGTGCAGAACTCTGCTTTACTCGGATGAAGTTGGTGAAAGGCAATTACTAGGGCCAGAATTGGTATAGCAAACAACAGAAATAGTCAAAGTTATTCGAGCACGACTGTGACGCCCCCAAAATAGGTATACAACACCCATTTTGAGTCGCCAAATACATGGTACAGAAAACAAACTATAACTTCAATAATACAATTGTCGTGCAAAATACGACAACACATACTGTGAGTTTAAATACAAATATTATCTTCTAGACAATATCCACACTCAAATAAGTCCTCATTACAATTATTCAAATACTATTTTACAGAAATAGTGAGGACTGCTAAAACATCTTTCTAGAACTATCACTCCGTACTCCGACTAGATCCTGCTATGTTCTCACCTCCTGAGAAGAAAAATGGAACAAAAAGGAAAAGGGTGAGCTCAACTAGCCTAGTAAAGAATATTATGACTAAGATAATATACAACAAATTATCATTAGTCTTCAACAGGGAAAAATCTGATAAAATATAATAGACAACAAGTTATAGATCAACAACTGCAGCGGAAACATCAATCCATTAGAAGAGTCAAGTAGAGAAAGAATTCCACTATCTTCTAAGATTTAAAAGTCCATCATCAATATTTTATCCATGTAACAACAATCAATATACATCTTTAATCAAATATTCATCTTTGCACTACAGGCCAAAGATATTCATTTGTATCACCAGTTGGTCATGTTCATCTCAACACATGTTCATCATTGCACTACGAGCCAAAGATATTCATTGGGTAATCATTCATCTTTGCACTACAGGCCAAAGATATTTATCAGTTAATCATCATTTAGGACTAAGGATGATGAAAAATATTTTAAAGGAACGAATCCAGTGAAACAAAATAACAAATATTAGAGATTCGTTTTACAGTTTATCCAAGATCAATAATACTCCATAATAACCAATTTTGAAGCAAAATTTAAGAATAAAGATCAAAACATGGATACAATCAAAGATAGTAACCATAATAGACATCTTGGACAAAAAGGAGAAAATTTCATTTTTCAAAGAATAGTCAGTGATACGTGAATAAGTAACTCCCGACACAAAAGTTCCAAATTTGATAAAAAGTTCGTACCAATATTTCAAAGATAATGATATTGAAGAAAATATCATTTTAAGAATAATATAACACCCCTTACCTCAAAAAAGACAAGATTTCCATTCGAATATCGGATATAGTCTTTGAAGGAACTTGCACCGTATAGCAACACTCAAAGCATCAAAATATTCACAAGAATACGCTCGATAATACAAAGAGAGAAAGAGAGAAAGCTTATGTTTCTGGTGTGATTTTCAATTCTAACTTAGCCCTCTATTTATAGGAAAATGTTAGCACGCCGAAGCAGACTTGACCTGCAACCTGATGGCTTTACCTGCTACTATTCCCACCCACCACATTTGAATAAAAATTCAGCACATTTCTTCACCAACCACAAGTGAGGTCAACTCAATTCTAGAATTTTCCACCAAAATCATTTATAAACCTAATTTCCGAATCAGTCACCTCTTAAAATTCATAACAAATCATACGCTCATTTTTAAAGGTTCAAAATTTGTGGACATATACTCAACTTATATATGTATAACATGTAAGACCCCAACTTATTATTAATGAAATTTAATTTTCTCTATTTATTATTTTGAAATAGTAAGGGTTGATTTGATTAATGTGGATAGTTATGGGTAAAATACGCAAATATTTCAAAATAAGCAAGTGGTTATAAAATATTCATTGTTGTCGGGGAATATTCGTTTGGTCATGGCATATTCGTACTATCGGGGAATATTCGTACGACGGCGCAGCCATGTGTGGGCCCCATAACGGAAAGCGATTGGATGAAGAAAACGACAAATATAAGTTGGTTAAAATAACTACAGTAGTTGTTATCAAGTATTATCGTTAAAATACTCGGGTGGTTAAAACACACGAGTTATACCAGTATTGCACCAATTATTGATTCTTACGTAAGAAGGCACTACTCAATAATGGTTACGAGAATTACTTTATTCAATATTTTATTAATAATTGTTGCGTTGATATTTTATATTGTCATTGTTTCAATAATTGTCATTACACAAGTATTTTTCATTATCGAAGCAATAATTTATATTATCCGAATAATATTATTAGATAACATTATTGGCAATGTCTAGAAAGTTCTCGCTTCTAAGGAGGTTTGGTCACCTAATTGCTACGCCAAGAAGGAGAAATTCTTATTGAAAGCCCCTCTTTCCGGAACCGCCTTGTTAATATTGTGATTCTCAGTAATATTATTTGTGAATAATTAATTATTGATTTATATGATAAGAAAAATATTGATTTTATGTGGATATAGATGGAGAAAATTTTTATTGTGACAATTGTTGAAAAATTGAAATTTTATCTTTTTCTCGATAAAATAAATATATTATTATATTTTAATAATATAATATTAGTGATATTTTACAACGAATGTGGGATATATGAGTATACGAGGAGGATGAGTATTTTTGTTGCAATAAATGTTTAAAACATGTTAAACATGTCTCATGGACCCCATTTATTGACCGAAATTTGATTATAGCTTATAAAATCGCCGTTTGTGGATTTCGATCAATTTCGTTTGGAATTTGGAAAACTTTCTTCCGCAAAGTTGTAGAGAATTGAATTTTCTATAAAACTCATGATTCAATTTTCCGATAGAAGGGCTATTTATTATGAATTATTGAAGTTCAAGTTCAAATAATTGATTTTTGAAAGTTTAAAATATTTTAAATAATAAAAACGTTTTTTGTTTGTTTTGTGGGCTACAACATGTGCAAAATGAGTTGAGATCAGATCAAAGAAGGTTGGCGTAGAAATTTTAATATATATATTAATATTTTATTAAATTTTCTACTTTGGTGTTCTAAGCATTTTCCTATAAATAGGGTGCTTAGGTTAGAATTGAAAATCACACCAGAAACTGAAGTTTTCTCTCTCTATATTATCGGTTTATTCTTGTGAGTATTTTGAGTATACTTTGAGTATTGTTATACGGTGCAAGTCCAAGTCATAGCCTATATCCGGTGTTTCAGCTAGAGGTACTGATCTTTCGAGGTAAGGGATATTATTTTTTTTCGTAATGATATTATTTCTTCAATATCATTATGTTGAAATATTGATCTGAAGTTTTATCAAATTTGGAACTTTTGGTGTCTGAGTTACTATTCACGATATCGACACTATTCACGATACTGATATTATTCACGAATACTGGCACTATTCATCGAAAAATGAAAATTTCTTCTTTTGTCCAAAATATCTACTATGGATACTAGCTTTGATTGTATCCATGTTTTGATCATTCTTGAATTTTACACCACTGTGATTATTTTTGAGGTATTGTTGGACATGGATAAAATAAAGTACGAATCCTTAATCCTTGTCATTTTCTTTCACTATATTCGCTTTCTTTAAAATATTTTCATAATCTTGATCTTAAATGATGATATTATGGAATATCTTTGGCTGTAGTGCAAAAGATGAATGATTTAGAAGAATATCTTTGGCCCGTGATGCAAAGATGAGCAGTGTTTAGATGAACATGACTAATCGATGAATATCTTTGGCCCGTGAGTGCAAAGATGAATATTTGATTCCGTATGTATATTGATTGATGTTACAAGGATAAAAGATAGACGATGAACTTTTAAATTCATACATAGAAGATAGTAGTTTGCATTCTCTACTTAACTCTTCTAATGAATTATTATTTCACTGCGAATATTGATTTATAATTTGTTGTCTATTGTATTCTTTTAGATTTTTCCTGTTGAAGACTAACGATAATTTGTTGTATATTATCTTAGTCATAATATTCTTTATTGGGCTAGTTGAGCTCACCCTTTTCCTTTTGTTCCATTTTTCTTCTCGGGAGGCGAGAATATAAGTACTTAGTCTGGTATGGAATGAATGTTCTAGAGAGAATTGTTTAGTAGTCCTCACCATTTTTGTATAATAATGTATCAATAAATGTGATGAGGATTTATTTGAGTATAGATATTGTCTAGAAGATAATATTTGTATTCAAACTCACGCTTTCTTGTTGTAATAATAAAGTTGTAGTTGCTTTACGTACCATGTATTGACAACTCGTAATGGGTGATGTATACCTATTTTGGGGGCGCCACAGTTGGTATCGAGCTATAAGTAAAGAGCCTCTCGAGCCTCTCATTTGACTTCTGTTGATGGGGGGATGCACCGAAGCGGACTCTCCGTAGGGGACACCGCTTCACGGTGTGGCAAACCCGATATGTATCAATGTGAGGTCTTGACACAAGTTGGTGTCCAGTCATAGTTGGTATCGAGCTTAGGGATATGATCTCCATGGAGATCGGGGAATAGAACTAGGAGGGAGAGACGAGTAAATCCTTCGCTAGTGTGTCCTACCTAAGCTTATTTGTTAGTTGGTCGAGATATAGGGATATTTTGTGATATATTGATTTCCTTAATTAACCCTTGTTTTATGACGATGTTTGAGAATGTCGATTTGAGAATATTAACAATGGAAATGAGACCGTGGAGCGCTTTGTACTCACCAACGAGGAGAACGTGCAACAGTGGTGGCAATGTTCCTCCCGCGAACAACACCACTGAGCGGATGATGAACGAGGGATGTTTAGAAGCTTTTTGCGCTCATGCAAAATCGATTTAGGAGACTCGTGTTCAAAATACTGAGAAAATGATAGCAATTCACGGGTTGTCACAAAAAAGCGAGTTCAAAGAGTTGGGACCACCGAATTTAAGGGAAAGCCAGATCCGATCATAGGCGGAAACATGGGTCAAGCAAATTACCAAGATATTCGATGTCTTGGGATGCACGGAGGAAACGAAGGTTCCATTTGCCACCTTTATGTTCCTTGGCGAGGCGAGACTCATGGGAGGAGTCCGTGAAGCGCATCCCATCCAAACCAAGACTCAAAGATGTCTTGGGAGACATCTCAAACTATTTAATGACAAATACTTTCACGAAAGTTTAAATCATATGAAGGAAGTGGAGTTTATTAGACTAGAAGCGACAACAACGATGGCGTCTCAAAGATGCGAGGCAAAGTTTGCGAGTTATCGAGTTTGCACCTCATTTGGTGGAGAATGATGAGCATATGACGCGAATGTTTCTTAGAGGTTTGAAACCCCAGATACGTCAAGATCTCATTTCTCATAAATTTTCTCTCTATTCAGATGTTGTTAATGTGGCTCAATTGTTAGAGCGAGATAACGAGTATGTTCAACCGAGGGACCATAACCGAGGATCGTACTGAGATAGCGATCAATGAATAATGATAACCAAATGAGAAAAAAGCAGACGGACAAAAATGGTAACCACTCGGGTGGTAATAATGGCCATGAAAATAGAAGAAGCGAGTCGGGAGGAGATTTTAAAAGAGGAGATTTAACAACGACCATGTGAAGACGACAGCGGTCTTAAGAAGAATCGGTTCTAAGGAGGAGAACGACCACGATCATATGCTATAAATGTGGGAAAGAGGACATATCGGTCAAACGCCCACAACAGCTCAAGGTATGCTATAATTGTGGAAAGGAAGGACATATCGCTCGAGATTGTATGCAGTAGCGAAACCTAGTTCAATGGGGACGATGACTCAAAAGACCGTCCCGGAAAAAGTCAAAGTCAACGATTCCGGAAGAGCGTTTGTTGTGATCGGTCAAAATGCGAGGAACCCAAACGAGGTGATCACGGGTAAGCTATTTATAAATTCTTCGAAGTTTATACCTAACTTGATACCGGTGCTACCCATTCATTTATCTCTCCTGCTTGTGCTCAACGTTTAAACTTGACTCGGAGAAATTAGACTTTGACCTATCTGTGGAAACTCCATTAGGAGAAACTTTCATCACATCCACTCGCTTATAAATCTTGTTTGATTCAAGTTGGCACCATTACCTTACCTGTTGACCTTATCTCTTTAAAGATACTTGCTTTTGATGTGATTTTTGGGTTTGATTGGTTAACTACTCATCATGCCAAGATTGATTGTTTTCGTAAGGTTGTTAGTTTTCATATTCCTAACCAACTTTGTTATGCAATTCAAGCAACTAAACCATTAAAATCAATCAATTTCATATCTAATCATAAAGCTATTCGCTTATTGAAAAAGCGGATGTCAAGCTTTCTTAGCCCATGTTATGGATTTGAATAAAGACACATCAAATTTGAATAATATTCCTGTTGTTATTGACTTTCCCGACGATTTTCGATGAACTTCCGGCCTACCCCGTAACGTGAAGTTGAATTCTTTATTGATCTTGAACTCCGCACAAAGCCCATTTCTAAAACCCCATATCGAATGGCTCCTATTGAACTTCAGAGTTAAAGGTCCAACTACGAGAATTGTTGGACATCGGTTTCATTCGTCCCTAGTACATCTCCTTGGGGTGCTCCTGTTTTATTCGTAAAGAAGAAAGAAGCGGGAGTATGCGACTTTAGATTGACTATCGGAATTGAACCATGTCACCATCAAGAATAGGTATCCTCTACCTCGTATTGATGACTTGTTTGACCAAATTGCAAGGGGCACAATTCTTTTCAAAAATCGATCTTCGCTTACGGATATCATCAATGAAGATTAGAACCGAGGATATTCCAAAGACCGCCTTGAACTTCGGTATGGGCATTATGAATTCTTAGTCATGTCTTTCGGATGACTAATGCTATCATGACTTTCATGGATATGATGAACCGAGTATTTAAGGAATATTTGGATCGGTTTGTTGTTGTCTTTATTGATGACATCCTCATATATTTCAAAAAGTCGTGAAGATCATGAGCACCATTTGAAGTCGGTACTCCAAAGGCTTCGTGAAAACAAACTATATGCCAAATTGAAGAAATGCGAGTTCGCTTGAGGAAGTAGCATTTCTTGGGCACGTCAATGTCGAAACATGGAGTATCTGTTGATCCGTGAAGATTGAAGCAATACAAAGTTGAGAGCAACCAAGTCGGTGACCAAGAATATATAGCTTTTTGGCTTAGTTGGTTATTATCGGAGATTCGTGGAAGGGTTTTCTCGAATCGCTACTCCATTAACTCAAATAACTCGAAAGGATACTGAAATTCTTTTGGAGCGAAGAATGCGAAAGAGTTTTCAAGAGCTTAAGAGGAGACTTATTTGGCACTGTTCTAACAATACCATCCGGTTCGGATGGATTTGTTATCTCTGGCACGATGCTTCGTGCAAAGGGTTTGGATGTGTTCTCATGCAACGTGGGAAAGTCATAGCCTATGCCTCGCGACAACTTAAAGAGTATGAGAGGAATTATCCTACTCATGATCTAGAGTTAGCGACATTCGTTTTCAGCGCTAAAGATATGGAGGCACTATCTATATGGGGAGAAAGTGGAGATATATTCGCACCATAAAAGCCTTAAATATTTTTTCACTCAAAAGAACTCAACATGCGGCAATGACGTTGGCTCGAGCTATTGAAAGACTACGACCACACTATTCAATACCATCCCGAAAAGCGAACGTGGTAGTGATGCGTTGAGTAGAAGATCATATCTTGGGGAATGAGTACGATGATGTCAAGTATACGTGATAGAGCCAACTTTAATAGAAAAGTTAAGGTTGCTCAAGCCACCGACCCAGAAATGATGCGTATGAAGAAGAAAAAGTACAAGAAGGAGCTATTAGGAAGCAATAATTGATGAAGAAGGAATACTTCGAGTCCACTCTAGACTTTGTGTTCCTAATGACTCTGATTTGAAGTACAAGATTATGATGGAGGCACACAATACACCATTTGCAATCCATCCTGGAAGTACTAAAATGTATCGTGATCTTCGACATACATTTTGGTGGAACAATATGAAGAGAGAGATTGCAAAGTTTATCTCAATGTGTTTAACTTGTCAACGTGTAAAGGTGGAGCATCTTGTACCTAAGGTTCCGTTGCAACCACTTGAGATTCCGAAATGGAAGTGGGAACACATTACCATGGATTTCGTTACGGGTCTTCCTACGGTTTCTCAAGGCATCAATGCTATTTGGGTTATTGTTGATAGATTAACCAAGTTCGCTCATTTCTTGCCGATACGGACGCTTATTCCTTGAACGCCTTGCTAGTATATACGTGAATGAGATTGTGAGGTTGCATGGCATGCCAAGATCCATAGTTTCGCATCGTGACCCAAGATTCACTTCAAGATTTTGGGTTAGCTTGCAAAAAAGCTATGGGCACGGATTTGCGATTTAGTTCTACATACCATCCCCAAACGGACGGATAATCGAGAGAGACTATTCAAACTCTTGAAGATCTATTAAGACTCTGTGTCCTGACTTCAAGGGTAGTTGGGATAAGTATTTACCATTGGTGGAATTCTCCTACAACAACAAAGCTTATCGTGCAAGTATAGGTGTGGCTCCATTCAAGCATTATATGGACGAAAATGTCGTTCTCCAATATGTTGGGATGAGGTGGGTGAAGCAACATTGTTGGGACCCGAGTTAAATACGTATGACTCACCGAAAAGATCCAAATGATTTGACAACGATACAAACCGGCACAAGATCGACAAAAGAGTTATGCGGATCTTCATCGAAAGGGCGTGAAATGTAGTGTAGGGGATCATGTATTGTTGTGAAGTTTCTCCATGGAAGGGAGTTATAAGATTTGGGAAGAGAGGAAAGCTCAATCCACGATTTATTGGTCCATTTCAAATTCTTGACCGAGTAGGAAATGTAGCCTATAGACTTGCGTTACCTCAAAGTATGTCTCGTGTTCATAATGTGTTTCACATATCTCATATTTCAGTAAATATGAAAGACCCGAACCACGTTATAGAGTTAGAACCGAACGAAATAGCCGAAGACTTAACGTATGAGGAGGTACCTATTAAGATCTTGGATAGGAAGGAGCATGTCCTACGCGCAAAGGTCATACCACAAGTTGTTATTAATGAAATTTCATAAGGAGGGGAGGTTGTAAGACCCCAACTTATTATTAATGAAATTTAATTTTCTCTATTTATTATTTTGAAATAGTAAGGGTTGACTTGATTAATGTGGATAGTTATGGGTAAAATACGCAAATATTTCAAAATAAGCAAGTGGTTATAAAATATTCATTGTTGTTTGGGAATATTCGTTTGGTCGTGGAATATTCAAATCGCTTGTCGGGAATATTAAATGCACTACGCAAACCATGTGTGGGCCCCATAACGAAAAAGCGATTGGATGAAGAAAATGACAAATATAAGTTGGTTAAAAATAATCTACAGAGTTTATTACCAAGTAATAATCTTGTTAAAATACTCGGTGGTTAAAACACGAAGAGCACACCAGTATTGCACCAATTATTGATTCTTACGTGAAGGCACTACTCAATAATGGTTACAAAGAATTATTGCTCAAGATTTTTATTAATAATTGTTGCGTTGATATTTTATATTGTTTGTTGTTTCAATAATTGTCATTACACGATATTTTTCATTATCGAAGCAATAATTCATATTATCCTGAATAATATTATTAGATAACATTATTGGCAATGTCTAGAAAGTTCATACAAGGAGAGGTTTGGTCACCTAATTGCGGCGCCAAAGAAGGAGAAATTCTTATTGAAAGCCCCATCTTTCCTGAACCGCTTAGTTGTTAATATTGTGATTCAGTAATATTATTTGTGAATAATTAATTATTGATTCATATGATGAGAAAATATTGATTTTATGTGGATATAGATGGAGAAAATTTTTATTATGACAATTGTTGAAAAATTGAAATTTTATCTTTTTCGATAAAATAAATATATTATTATATTTTAATAATATAATAATAGTGATATTTTTACAACGAATGTGGGATATATGAGTATACGAGGATGATGAGTATTTTGTTGCAATAAATGTTTAAAACATGTTAAACATGTTTGGTGGACCCCATTTATTGATCGAAATTTGATTATAAACTTGTAAAATCGCCGTTTGTGGATTTCTTGTCAATTTCTGCTTGGAATTTGGAAAAACTTTCTTCTGCAAAGTTGTAGAGAATTGAATTTTCTATAAAAACTGGTGAGGTTCGAATTTTCTGATAGAAGGGCTATTTATTATGAATTATTGAAGTTCCGAAGCTCCGAAATAATTGATTTTTGGAAGTTTAAAATATTTTAAATAATAAAAACGTTTTTTGTTTGTTTTGTGGGCTACAACATGTGCAAAATGAGCTGAGATCAAGTCTAAGAAGGTTGGCATAGAAATTTTAATATATATATATTAATATTTTATTTAATTTTCTGCTTTGGTGTTCTAAGCATTTTCCTATAAATAGGGTGCTTAGGTTAGAATTGAAAATCACACCAGAAACTGAAGTTTTCTCTCTCTATATTATCGAGCGTATTCTTGTGAGTATTTTGAGTATACTTTGAGTATTATTATACGGTGCAAGTCGAAGTCATAGCCTATATCCGATGTTTCAGCTAGAGGTACTGATCTTTCGAGGTAAGGGATATTATTTTTTTTCGTAATGATATTATTTCTTCAATATCATTATGTTGAAATATTGATCTGAAGTTTTTATCAAATTTGGAACTTTTGGTGTCGGAGTTACTATTCACGTATACGACACTATTCACGATATCTGATATTATTCACGAATACTACACTATTCATCATCGAAAATGAAAATTTCTTCTTTTTGTCCAAAATATCTACTATGGATACTAGCTTTGATTGTATCCATGTTTTGATCATTCTTGAATTTTACACCACTGTGATTATTTTTGATGTATTGTTGGACATGGATAAAACAAAGTACGAATCCTTAATCCTTGTCATTTTCTTTCACTAGATTCGTTTCTTTAAAAATATTTTCATAATCTTCATCTTAAATGATGATATTATGGAATATCTTTGGCTCAGAGTGCAAAGATGAATGATTTCGAATATCTTTGGCACGTAAGTGCAAAGATGAACAAGTGTTTAGATGAACATGACCAATCGATGAATATCTTTGGCCTCAGTGTGTGCAAAGATGAATATTTGATTCTAGATGTATATTGATTGATGTTACAGGGGGATAAAAGATAGAGCGATGAACTTTTAAATTCATACATAGAAGATAGTAGTTTGCATTCTCTACTTAACTCTTCTAATGAATTATTATTTCACTAAATATTGATTTAAAATTTGTTGTGTATTGTATTCTATTAGATTTTTCCTGTTGAAGACTAACGATAATTTGTTGTATATTATCTTAGTCATAATATTCTTTATTAGGGCTAGTTGAGCTCACCCTTTTCCTTTTTGTTCCATTGTTCTTCTCGGAGAGGCGAGAATATAAATGCGAGTACGAGCCTGGGGTATGGAATGAAGGTTCTAGAGAGAATTGTTTAGTAGTCCTCACCATTTTTGTATAATAATGTATCAATAAATGTGATGAGGATTTATTTGAGTATTGATATTGTCTAGAAGATAATATTTGTATTCAAACTCACAGTTTTACTGTTGTAATAATAAAGTTGTAGTTGTTTCTGTACCATGTATTGACAACTCAGAATGGGTGATGTATACCTATTTTGGGGGCGTCACATAACATATCCAAAAATCACAACGATTCAACGGTCGGATTAAAAATTATAACTCACACAATAAAGCTGTAAGAACACTAATTTGATCTTTTAATACCTCCAATCCGACAAAATACTGATAAAACACTTAACTCCTTCATTTTTAACCACAATAAATATATCCAACATTTATATCCACATAAAATAAATTTTTCCTTATCATATGAATCAATAATTAATTATTCATAAATAATATTACAGAATCACATTTATGACAACCAGACCGTTCCTAGGAAAGAGGGGGTTTCCAATAAGAATTTCTCCTTACTGGCGCGCAATTAAGTGACCAAAACTGTCCTTGACAGAACTTTCTAGACATTGCCAATAATGCTATCTAATAATATTATTCAAATAATATGAATTATTGATCTGATAATGGGAAATATCATGCAAAGACAATTATTGAAACAACAATAATATAAAATATCAACGCAACAATTATTGAATCAATAAAATAAAATAATGAACAGTAACTACTTTAATAATTATTGAGTAGTTCCTTCTTGCGTAAGAATCAACAATTCAACAATATCAGTGCAATACCGCAAAGCATCGCGGCAACCACGCCAGACATCGTATTTAAACCACCGTGTATTCCAACAATTATTAACGATAACAATTACGCCGTTATTTATAACAACTCAAACTTGTCGCTTTCTTCATCCGACAGCTTATTCAAGTTATGGGGCCCTCAATGATCAACAAGTCGTCGCATTTAATATTCCCCGACAACAAGAATATTCCACGACCAAACGAATATTCCCCGACAACAATGATTATTTTATAACCACTTGCTTATTTTGCAAAATTTTCACATTTCACCCATAACCAAAGAATTATATCAAATTAATACCTTATTATTCACAATAATAATTAGAGGAAATTCGATTTTATTTATAATAAGTTGGGGTCTTACAACCTCCCCTCTTTATGAAATTTCGTCCTCGAAATTGACGTACGTATATGGTGTTTCAAAAAGGTGAGGATACCTCGCTTTCATTTCTGATTCCAACTTCCAGTTCATTTCTTCAATAGCATGGTTCCTCCACAAAACCTTAACTTGAGGTATAACCTTTGTGCATAGGACATGTTCTTTCCTATCCATGATCTTGACAGGTGCCTCCTCGTACGTTAAATCTTTGGCTATCTCGTCTGGTTGTAACGCAATAATGTTGTTCGGGTCGTCCATATATTTACGTAACATCGATACGTGAAAAACGTTATGCACACGTGACATACTTAGCGTTAAGGCGAGTCTATAAGCCACAGTTCCTACTCGATCGAGGATTTCAAATAAATCGATCGCTTGAGCTTTCTTCTCTTCATCGACTCTTACTTCTAGAATAACGCATTCTTGCACCTTCTTCTTTATATTCATCAGCTCCAGTGTGTAGCTTGAGTGGTTTTAACGTCGATTCTACTCGTATATTCGTTATCTTCGCGTGGGTCCCTAGAGTCTTTAACTATATCTTCATCATTTGTAAGTTATACGAAATTGGTTTTTGTGTAACAACATCGCACTCGTAAATGAATACGATCCTCTACTCAACGTGTCAGCTACCACGTTCGCTTTCCCACGATGTTATTGAATGGTACGATCGTAATCCTCAATTGCTCGAGCCAAAGTCTTTGGCGCATTATACGTTCGTTTTGGTTGAAGAAATATTTAAGGGTTTTAGAAATGGGTTTTGTACTAGGGTCAATACAAAATTCGATTTCACGCTCTAGGTGTAGGCTAAGAAGTCCTTCAGGAATACATCAGGAAATTCACTAACAACAGAAATATCATTCAAATCTGAAGTATTTTTGTTTAAATCCATGAAATGGGCTAAGAAAGCTTGACATCCATTTTTCAATAAACGAATGGCTTTATGGCTTGATATGAAAGTGTTTGACTTCAATGATTTGGTTTCTTGAATTCGCATAACAGGTTAGTTAGAAATATGAAAACTAACAACCTTACGAAAATAATCAATTTTGGCATGATGAGTGGTTAACCAATCAATCCCTAAAATCACATCAAAAGCAAGTATCTTTAAAGAGATAAGATCAACAGGTAATGTGATTGTGCCCACTTGGATCAAACAATATTTATAAACAGTGGATATGATAAAAGTTTCTCCTAACGGAGCTTCCACAGATAAGTCAAATTCCAATTTCTCCGGAGTCAAGTTTAAACGTTGAATACAAGCAGGAGAAATAAAAGAGTGGGTTGAACCGGTATCTAATAAGGTATAGACTTTGCAAGAATTTATAATTAACTAACCCGTGCTAACCTCGTTCGGGTTACTCGCTCTTTGAGAAGTCACGAAAAATGCTCTTCCTGAAACCACCGACTTTTTTTTTGTCCGTATCCACCTTTGGTGCCACCGTTCCAACTGGACTTGATTTCGCTACAGGAAAAAATTGAGCTATGTGACCGTCTTTTCCATAATTAAAATATATCTTGGAAAGTTGTGAACAGTTTGGACTTATATGTCCCTCCTCTCCGCATCTGTAACATCTAACTGGCGGTCGTTCTCCTCCCCTAAAATTTATTGATGGTGCTGGTGTTGTTGCCGACGTCTTCCCGTCATCGTTAAATCTTCTCTTCTTGAAATTTACACTTGAATCATTTCTTCTATTATCTTGGCCATGATTACCACCGAAGTGGTTAGCATTTCTGGCATGATATTTCCTCCATGATGGTTATCATTGTTCCGATGACCGTTGACACCGGTACGATTATTATCGTGTTGTTGCTCATTATCCTTTGGTTGGGCTGGCTCATTATCACGCTCCAATAACTGAGCCCTATTTACTACATCTGAATATAAACAAAGTTTGCGAGAAATGAGGTATTGACGTATTTCGGGTTTCAAACCTCGCAGAAACATTCGTGTCATTATCTCCTCATTATCAACCAAATGGGATGCAAGTCGGGACAACTCGGTAAACTTAGCTTCGTACTGCGACACGTTCATATTGTTAGCTTGATGAACTCAACCTCCTTCATGTGATGAATACTTTCGGGAAAGTACTTGTCGTTGAACAATTCTTGGAACTTCTCCCAAGACATCTTCAGTGCGGCAGGTTGAGTACGCTTTACCGATTCCCACCAGTAATCTTCTTCTCCTCACAACATGAAGTGGCAAAGGGAGCCTTTTGCTCCTCGGAACATCCCAAGACATCAAATATCTTGGTGATCTGCTTTATCCACGTCTCTGCCGTAAGTGGTTCTGGCTTTCCCAAAAACTCCTGTGGTCCCAGCTCCTTGATCTGCTTAGCGGTGACTGACCGTGGGTTGCCATTGTTTCCACCTGCATTTTGAATAGGAACCGCTTTCGCCTAATGTTGCATGAATTGCATAAAGCCTCTGAACATCCCATCGTTCACCATTTCATCGGTGTTATTGTTTACCTGAGGATTATTGTCTTCCTGTTTCACCTTATCCTGGGTATTGATTAAAGGTGTCTCCACTGTCTCATTCACTCCATCGTTAATATTTCCTACTACCATTCTTAAATACTGCCATAAAATAAGGGTTAATTAACAAATTAACATATCACATATTATCCCTATACTCTGACCGACCAATTAAATACCAAATAAACTTAGGTAGGTCATACTAGTGAAGGAATTTCCCGTCTCGCCCCTCCTAGTTCTTGTCTCACACCTCAGCCAGGGATCATATCCCTAAGCTTTGATACCAACTGTGACGCCCCCAAAATAAGTATACAACACCCATTTTGAGTCGCCAAATACATGGTACAGAAAACAAACTATAACTTCAATAATACAATTGTCGTGCTAAATACGACAACACATACTGTGAGTTTAAATACAAATATTGTCTTCTAGACAATATCCACACTCAAATAATTCCTCATTACAATTACTCAAATACTATTTTACAGAAATAGTGAGGACTGCTAAAACATCTTTCTAGAACCATCACTCCGTAGCCCGACTAGATCCTGCTATGTTCTCACCTCCTGAGAAGAAAATGGAACAAAAAGGAAAAGGGTGAGCTCAACTAGCCCAGTAAAAAATATTATGACTAAGATAATATACAACAAATTATCATTAGTCTTCAATAGGGAAAAATCTGATAAAATATAATAGACAACAAGTTTTAGATCAACAATCGCAATGAAACAACAATCCATTAGAGAGTCAAGTAGATAAAGAATTCCACTATCTTCTAAGATTTAAAAGTCCATCATCAATATTTTATCCCTGTAACAACAATCAATATACATCTTTAATCAAATATTCATCTTTGCACTACAAGCCACAGATATTCATTTGTATCACTAGTTGGTCAAGTTCATCACAACACCTGTTTATCTTTGCACTACGGGCCAAAGATATTCATTAGGTAATCATTCATCTTTGCACTACAGGCCAAAGATATTCATTAGTTAATCATCATTTAGGACTGAAGATGATGAAAAATATTTTAAAGGAACGAATCTAGTGAAACAAAATAACAAATATTAGAGATTCAGACACAGCTTTATCCAAGATCAATAATACTCCATAATAACCAATTTTGAAGCAAAATTCAAGAATAAAGATCAAAACATGGATACAATCAAAGATAGTAACCATAATAGACATCTTGGACAAAAAGGAGAAAATTTCATTTTTCTGAATAGTGTCAGATACGTGAATAGTAAGTCTTGACACAAAAGTTCCAAATTTGATAAAAGTTCGCACCAATATTTCTAAGATAATGATATTGAAGAAAATATCATTTTAAGAAGAATATAACACCCCTTACCTCAAAAAGACAGTACTTTTGACTAGAATACTGGATATAGTGCTGAAGGAACTTACACCGTATAGCAACACTCAAAGTATCAAAATACTCACAAGAATACGCTCGATAATATAGAGAGAGAAAGAGAGAAAGCTTATGTTTCTGGTGTGATTTTCAATTCTAACTTAGCCCTTTATTTATAGGAAAATGTTAGCACGCTGAAGTAGACTTGACCTGTAACCTGATGGTTTTACCTGCTACTATTCCCACCCACCACATTTGAATAAAAATTCAGCTCATTTCTTCACCAACCACAAGTGGAGTCCACTCAATTCTAGAATTTTCCACCAAAATCGTTTATAAACCTAATTTCCGAATCAGTCACCTCTTAAAATTCATAACAAATCATACGCTCATTTTTAACGGTTCAAAAGTTGTGGACATATACTCAACTTATATATTTATAACATATCAAAAAATCACAACGATCCAACGGTCGGATTAAAAATTATAACTCACACAATAAAGCTGTAAGAACACTGATTTGATCTTTTAATACCTCCAATCCGACAAAATACTGATAAAACACCTCAACATTAACTCCTTCATTTTTAACCACAATAAATATATCCAACATTTATATCCACATAAAATAAATAGTTCCTTATCATATGAATCAATAATTAATTATTCACAAATAATATTACAGAATCACATTTATGACATCCAGGCCGTTCCCAGGAAAGAGGGGGCTTTCCAATAAAAAATCTTCCTTACTGGCGCGCAATTAGGTGACCAAACCTCTCCTTGACAGAACTTTCTAAATATTGCCAATAATGTTATCTAATAATATTATTCAAATAATATGAATTATTGATCTGATAATGGGAAATACTGTGCAGTGACAATTATTGAAACAACAATAAAATAAAATATCAACGCAGCAATTATTGAATCAATAAAATAAAATATTGAATAGTAACTACTATAGTAATTATTGAGTAGTGCCTTCTTGCGTAAAAATCAATAATTCAACAATATTGTACAATACCGTGTGTCATTTGCAAGCACCCACGCCAGACATCGTATTTTAACCACCGTGTATTCCAACAAAGTTAATTCGTAATAATTACGCCGTTATTTATAACAACTCAAACTTGTCGTTTTCTTCATCCGACAGTTATTCTTTTATGGGGCCCTCAAATGACTGTGTCGTCGTACGAATATTCCACGACCGAACGAATATTCCCCGACAACAATGATTATTTTATAACCACTTGCTTATTTTTCAAAATTTACACATTTCATCACCCATAACCAGAGAATTATATCAAATTAATATCTTATTATTCACAATAATAATTAGAGGAAATTTGATTTTATTTATAATAAGTTGGGGTCTTACAACGGCTGGTAGCAGCTCAAGATAGACAGAAGAAATACGCTGATCCACATCGTAAAAATATTGAGTTTGAATCAGGTAGTTATGTTTACTTGATGGTCTCTCCCTGGAAGGGAAAGATCAGGTCCGGAAAGAAGGGGAAATTAAGTCCAAGATTCATTGGACCATTTGAAGTATTGCGTAGAATCGGAGAAGTCGCGTACGAGGTAGCCTTCCCTCCATCACTCGAGAATGTCCACAACGTCTTCCATGTTTCTGTGTTACGACCCTACAAATCCGATTACAAGCATGTAACTGAATACGAACCCCTGCATTTTAAAAAAGACTTATCTTACGAAGAAATTCATGTTCAAATTGTCGACAAAAAAGAACAAGTTCTCAGAAATAAAGTAATACCTTCTGTTAAGGTAATTTGGAGGAACCACAACGCTGAAGAAGCTACGTGGGAACTCGAAGAGAATATGATGAAGAATTACCCTCATTTATTTACTTAATTATGTGTAAGCAATTCTGGGGACAGAATCTTTGTAAGGGGTGGAGAATGTAACGGGTCGAATTTATTGAGTCGTGATTCATGGGAAAGAATCCTTTTAAGGGGGGAAAGATGTGACGAACGAGATTTTTATAATTTAATTTTAATATTTATTGAAGTAAATAAATATTTTCGATGATTTAATTATTAAATTAAATAACTAGTTGATGTAATTGTGGTAGATTAATTTAATTATATGTGTTACATTTATTAAATTAATGTGGAGAATTTTTATTATCGAAGTATGTCATTATGTGAGCTTATTGTATTTAAAGAAATATTTAATAAGCCTAATGTTATTTTAATTAATTTAATTATTGGAGATTTAATAATTTGATATAATTAATTAATGAGAAAATTAATTATGTGACTATGTGAATTAATAAGTAATTATTATATTTTATTCAAAATAAATTAAATAAGATATTGATTTATTTTATGAAGGAGTGTGACATTAATTTAAACTATATTATAAAGCTTTTATTAAATTAAATGACCTTGAATCAATTAAAGCTTGCCAAACAAGGCCCTAGTTGTGGTTGATAATAGTTACCCATGATTGGGTTAACTGACCTTGGTGCGCATTAGTTCTTTCCTTTATACGTATTCTCTCCTTAATTATTACTAAGTCTAAGAAATATTCAGAGAGAGAGTTTGAGAATTGTCAGAGAGAATTAAGATATTGTGAAAGAGATTGAAAGAGGAGAATTTAAGAAAACATCTGAGTCTTCTAATCTATACCTTACACTCAGGGTAATCTCCTCCTTCCCAAATGTTTAAAGTTACGTTGTTTAAGTTTTATGAAAATGGCTTTCTAGTTTTCTATAATGTCTCTGTATTTATAAAGGGTATGGATTATGTGTTGTATATGTTTTAAATGTTACCATATTGTATTTAATTATATATATTTCATAAACCATATCATCTGTTTCATTAAAATACATCGTATATGTTGATCAAAACTTACAGAGTATGGGTTTTGGCCATATGGCCCTTATACGTAATTTTAATGTGTCAAACATAAATGATTTTGTAAAATTTATACTCATATATTATTATGCATATTAATATGAAGAGACCAAACCTTAAATGAACTGATTCGTTGTTATAATGAATCCGTAGTGTTAGTTTTCATGATTTATGTTTAAAACCTTCAAGAACATAAAAAATAGTGAAATTTACATATTTTAATTCTGTAATTAAGTGTTTAAATTGGTTAAAGTCACTCTATAAATGTTGGGTAATGATTATGTGTGAATTATATCATATGGGTATGTCTAAATTCGAGTAGAAAATATGAAATTTGTAGAAATTGGCATGTTCTGTGATTTTTTGCGAACTGCCATTTCTCAGAATCGGTACGCCAAGACCGTAACGCCTATACCGCTGCCTATTTCTCGTCGTCATGACCATTACCATCTGTTATGAAAGTGTCCGAATCAGTAGTGCCACAGCCATGTAAATACTGAAGACCTAGTATAAACGTGTAATACAGTTACCACTCTACTGAAATGGTCCTGAAATGTAATTTTTAAAGTGTTAAGTCTAGCAATGTATTGTTAACTTAATGTAATGAACATAAAAATATGTTATAAGTATAATGAGATGTTAGAATAGATATTTAACATGTAAATAACATAATTACACGTGGATTGAATTATTGATTTCATAATTAGCTTGTTATTTGTGAAGTGTAAATTATGTGACAATGAATGTGATAAATTGACTAAGTATAGTCATAACAAAAGTTTAGATTTAAAGAATGAATTTATGATGGCTAATTATATTATAATTAACTGGTATTTTGAATATGAATGATATGTAGGATTAAATTTAAAGAACGTGCTTAGTTAAAGTGTAATCTACGCACGAGGCAAGTTTCCTAACCCTACTTGTCATTATTGTTCAAGTTTATTAGTTACCTCGAGTAAATTATCATTACTATTATTCAAGTTCAAATGTTATATTAAAGATTGATTATCTTTCAAAGCATGATTCAATTATACAATAATTGTCCTATTGTATACTTCTTGAGATTATTATTCAAATCGAATATCATTATTGTTGAACATTATTAGACTAGTGAACTTTATTGATTCAACTAGTCCTTAGTTGATGAACGTTCTAAATTTCAGAACCCTTATTGAATTATCCAAACCAAACTTCTTTTGGTGCGGACTCGAATGTCAAACTGAGATGAACAACCCTGCAAAGGGATTTACTTATGCGTTAGCGTTAAGATATTGTGCACAGTATGGTACTAACGACTGATCCCCCTAAGTACATGTAGAAAGGTCCATAGTCTTATGACTATTAAAGATTTCAAGTATAACCCTTGTTAACCTAGGACATAGTTCAAGTTCTTATGACCCTCAGAATTTTTTTTATTCTTATTATTCATTCTTGATTCAAAAGTTGAGCTTTTATTTCAGAAGTCTTTGATTCCCTCGCATGTTATTATACATTGTCATTTCATTATTTTATTTGTGGGCAATCATGCTCACTCTTGCTTAATAATAACATTGCAGTTAAGAACGAAAGAACCGATGAGCCTTCTACTAGTAAAGGCAAGGGCAAGATTAGCAAATGTTGAAGACTTGTATTTATGAGATGTTGAATTTATGTGTTAAGACTTGATGTTGTTTAAGAATTATTTTTTATGTTTCCGCACAGATGTTTAAGGTTAGCTTAACCTGGGATTGTATTATTATTCGGATGTTGTAACTCTTAAAGGGAAGATTTAATTTCTATCTATTGCATGGTTTGCATTTATTATGGGTAGATAGATAGATTATATTTGTACAGTGACAAACAAATCCCGTGGAATTGAAGTACCCGGATTTGGGGGTGTCACATCAATTGGTTTGGATAGCTTTCTAACGTATGATAATATTCTAACCGAATCAAAGGTTTAGACAACTTTTATAATGCATTTAAGAACAATAAGTCTAATGCTCGCAATAATGTCAAAGTAATTGATTTTCGAATAGTAATAGACATTCGCTTAATATAAGTATGTTAATAATTCGGATTTATACAATATACAATGTAAAGAATTTAGATAACTTGTATTCAATATGTGAATCAATGAAAGTTAGAGAATTCGTACAAAATCCAAAGTTGTGAGAGTTAGGAGACTTGCCTTTAGCGTTGATTACCACTTATAGCGTAAAAATCACCCCAACAAACTAGGTTATCCTATTTATGTATATATGTGTATTCATTAGTCATATACACTTGATATACATATTCGCATACTTTCATCACACATATCTAAATTCATGTAAGCTACACACATTCAAACACATAGATGCGTAACTCACATTGATTTTGCCTTTAAAATCTTTTAGAAACATTTTTAGTTTTTTTATACTTACCTCATATGTGAAACGTCGCCTAAGCTACTCATACATGTTGAAGAACCTTTAGGCTAAGTTTGGTCCTTTGTTGTTTTTACTCATAAATTTCCATTTTACCAAGTTAAAAGAGCTCATTATAACAACTACTAACTATAGTATTTGTTAACCACATAACATCGTCAAACAACCCCTTTTAGTTCATACTTGCGTATTTATTTAGGAACCCTTTTAGTTCATGCTTGCATAGTTTATAAAGTGTGAACATGTCGATTATCTCTAGAGGCATACGCATCCTATCCTAATTGTTCCAAAGTTCCCAATATAAATTATAGAGTTTTCAACTCAATTGGTTTTTAAATGTTGAGATGTCATGTCTAACAATCTATACATGAAAGGTATGTTGAGTCTACATTTCATATGTATTTACAAGACTAACTAAACTATAAACGTATGCTCAATGGGTTAGATTCAAAAAGGCGTAAGGTTTTATAAACATGGTTTTCATCTTTTAACTTTTCATTTAAAAAGGTTATGATTCAACTCCAAAACTACTAAACAACTTGTAACATACATTGACACATGTTTAAGGAGTATGTATGTTCTTAAAATTAAGTGGAGTTAAGATTTCTTACATCAAACAACAAACAAGATTTTTTTTTTGTTATAACAGCACCCCCCGCTGAGGCGGGCGTTTGTACTTCGGGACCCCCCGTCGGGGCGGGGTTTGGATTTGATGATTTGACTTCCAAGTTTATCTCTTGAAGATAAAAGACGATTTTGCCCTCCTACATAGTAAGTAATAGGATCAAAAAATTTTGAGTGGCTAAAGGCACAATATGGCATGTACTCATGTGTCAACTACTTCGTCGGATATCATCAAATCATGGTTACCGAAGAAGATAGGGAGAAAAAAGTTGTTATCACCCCCTACAGAACCTTTGTTATAGGCAATTATCTTTTGGCCTTATCAGTGCGGGTGCCACATATCAACGAGCCATAATGGCCCTTTTTGATGACATGATGCACAAGGAGATAGAGGTATACGTGGACGATATCATCGTCAAATCCAGAAAGGAGGATGACCACGCCGACCATCTCAGAAAGCTATTTAACTGGCTATACAAATAAAACTTGAAGCTGAAGCCAGCCAAGTGTGCTTTCAGTGACAAATCCAGAAAATTATTGGGATTTCTGGTGATTAACATAGGCATTGACCTAGATCCCGTCAAGATTAAAGCCATCACTGAGATGCCTGTACGCCAAACAGAAAAGGAGATACGGAGTTTTCTTGGGAGAATCAATTTCATAAGCCAATTAATATCTCAACTCACTGTAACTGGAAAAACCCATCTTTAAGTTGTTGAGGAAAAACTCCTCCGGAAAATGGAATGAAGACTGTCAAAAAGCCTTCCTCTCCATCAAGAAGCAATTGATTAAAGCTCTTGTCTTGGTACCTCAAAGGGGCAAAGTTCCCTTGTTCATGTACATATCAGTCAACTCGAGCGTTATGGGTTGTATGTTGGGGCAGAAAGATGATAGAGGTAATGAAAGAACTATCTATTACCTCAACAAAAGATTCAGCAGTGGTGAGCAGAAATACACTTTGATTGAAAAGACCTGTTGTGATTTAGTATGGGACACCACGAGGTTGCAACATTATCTCCATGGTCACACAATTTATCTCATATCTCACATGGATCCTCTGAATTACATATTTAGGAAGCCCGTGTTAAATTACCGATTATCCAAATGGCAATTAATCCTCCAGCAATTCGACATCATGTACGTGACTCAAAAGTCCATCAAAGGTCAAGGAATTACGGATCAATTAGTCGAAGCACCATCAGGGAATTTTGAACCCTTGGAAACTTATTTCCCAGATAATGGGATAATGAAAATTAAATAAAACCTTTGAGAATATATAAGCCAATTCTGGAAATTGTACTTCGACGAGGCTGTAAACATGGAAGGTGCAGGAGTTGGCTATCAAGTTGTAGTTTGAAAACACCAACACATCTGAGTATGAAGGCTGTATAATGGGGTTGAAATTGGCTCGATCAATGAGTATCAAATGGTTATTAGTCTTTGGAGATTCTAAATTGGTTGTCAAACAATCTACAGGGGCATATCACACTAAAGAATTGCATTTGCTGCCCTATCATCGGCATGTTGTCAAGATGACTATGGAATTTGAAGAAATAGCCTTCATCCACATTCCTCAAAATTGAAATGATTTCGCTGATGCACTATCAACCCTAGCTTCCTTAATCAACATGTCTACAAGGAGAGGAATCCCATATATCAAATTTACAAGCCAGATGGCACCAGCCTATGGAAATTACATTGGAGAAGTATCTGATGAAATACCTCCCATCATACAGCCTTGGTACCAAGATATCAAAGAATATCTTCGGGATGGATCTACGACCGCTAGGGCAAGTTAAGCTGGAAAAAAAGCGAATCCACAAGATGTCAATGAAATTCTATTTAAGTGGAGATGCACTTTACAAAAGGGATGCTGGAATAGGCCTTCTAAGGTGCCTAGACAAAGATCAATCCCAAAGACATATGGGTGAAGTCCATGGTGGAGTATGTGGTCTACATATAAGCGGTACTTTATTTGCCAAAAAGATATTGAGAATGGGGCATTACTAGATATCTCTCAAAGCCGATTGTGACGATCATGTCAGGAGATGTTATCAATGCCAAGTCCATGAAAATGTCATCCACGCTCCTTCAAACGAACTGCACAATATGAGTTTGTCATGGCCCTTTTACATGTGGGTGATGGACGTGATTGGACTAATAAAACCCAAAGCCAGTAATGGTCATCGATTTATCTTCACCATGATCGATTACTTCACCAAATGGGTAGAAGCTGCCTCTTTTACCAAAGTCACAAAGGAGGTAATCATTGGTTTCATCAAAAATAATGTAATATGTTGATACAGAAAACTAGAGTTGATCGTATAAGACAATGCTTAGAATTTGAATAACCAAATGATGAAGGAATTATGTAGAAATTAGTTCAACATCAAACATCTTAATTATGTCATCTATCGTCCCAAGATGAACCAAGCTGTTGAAGCAGCCAACAAAAGCATCAAAAAGATCATGCAGAAAATGTCCTCCAATCACAAAGGATGGCCTAAATTATTGCCTCTGACTGTTTTAGCCTACCGAACGTCGATGAGCACTTCTACTGGGACTACCCTTACTCATTAGTCTACGGCATGAAAGTAGTACTCCTCATAGAAGTGGAAATGGAATCATTAAGAGTATTGCCCCTAATGTAGCGTCCCCAAATTCGGGTACTAAGCACCATGAACCTGGTACATCATTTCTATAACTATTGTGGAAGATATAAACATAATTTGTTTATACATTAAACATTTACACATAATCCCCAAGGTTGCTAACCTTAACTTAATACATGAATTCAAAATCCTGCTCGACAAACAATGTCATTTGTGCAATTAGAGAATTTAGACAATTATTAAAAATCTTAATTGATTGATTAAGAATTAAATATTAAGACCTAGTCTGGAAATAGTGTGTGGATTTGAAATTCTGTGAAGAAATTGTAAGGATTTAGAATTTTTTGTGATAAGACTTATATATTTTGTATATACTGATTATATGTGTATAGTTTGTGGGTATGGATTGAGGATTGATCAGATAAGTTCTAACTTTAGAAAACCCTAAAGTTATGTTAAGAACATCAAATTTCAATGAGAAAACCCTAACGATTGTCTAGAAACCCTAACGATTTGTCCGGAAATCTTAATTTCAGTTCTGGGAATCCGAAACCCAAATTTGGAATTTTTAAACCCTGATTGGGAGCTCAAAATGCTAAGTATAAACACTTAGGATTTAAAAGAGGTTGGATATATTTGAAATGTCTAAATTTCCCTTCAAATTGTAGGGGAAATTACCAAAATGCCCTTAGTGAGTGCGAAATGACTAAAATGCCCTTTTACTTACTTTTTAAGTAAAAGATTTCACAAATCTTGTGAGTCACCACTTGATCTTATCCCATGTGTGTAAAAATCTTACAAAATCTGATATCTTGTGCCACCTAGCAACACTTGGTGCAATGAATCAAAAGTTAAAAGATTAAAAGTAAAGAAAAACCTTTACTTTACTTAGCATTCTAACCAAGACCATTCTCTCTCTAACTTTTTGAAATGGAGAGTGAAAGGGAGTGTTAAGTTAAGCCAAGTTAACTTCTTAACTTGCCAAGATCAGACTCCAAGATCAGAATCAAAGAATTAAAGCTTTAAAGGTATAAAACCCTAGCCTTGCTAAGTCCATGTGATTTATGTTAAAGTATGTGATTTGTTGTTTAGAATTGTGTTATATGATGTTATTTAGTGATCAAGATGTTACATCAAGGATCCATAATATCTAGATGCAAGAAAATAGGTTTTTAAGGACTGACTATGAACCCTAAACATATGGCCTGACAGCCATATGTCAGGGCTTATAGATCCTTGTGTATTAATTGTTAGGTTGATTTGATGTTATAAACTTGTCATATGTCATGAGGAGAGTAGACTGGAAGTGGAATCAAGTCCATACCATGTCTTGATCTCAAGTTATAAGTGGTCAAACATGGTTAACCAACCATGGAAATGAGTTTATGGGCAACCCAGAAAGCCTATGACAAGCTTTTGCAGAGCTTGAATCGTGCAGTTGTTAATAAGTTAGGCCATATTAGTGTAATGGATTTGTAGACTGACATGTAGACTACACATCCATGCCCCTAGAACACTTAGATCTTAACCAGGATCAAATTTATGGGTGATCAAATAAGGGTTGACCAACTGCCCTGATGAGTTTTCTGAAAAACCCAAATTTCTCAAGAACAGCTCCTGACAAGCACTTTGACCGGCTCAGATCTTGAGTTGGTGATGTTGTTAGACTGAACTAATGTTATATTGTTGTTCCTTGACATCAAGACTACATGATTGAACCCTTATATCACACAAACTAAGCCCAGAAATCTAAGATTCAAAGCTTAGAAAGTAGACCCATGAACTGTTCTTCATTTCTAGGTAACCCAAAAAATGAAGAACATGTCTGACAAGGATTTTGAGAGCTTATAGCTCTCTGTTGTGATGTAGGATGGCCATGAAACTTGTTGGTGGTTGTAGTATTACATCAATACTATAATATTAACACATTTGCAAGGCCAGAAACCTTAAGATCTAAGATTTATTGATGGTCAAACATAGTACCCTGGTAACTGACTATGAAGGTTCTGGAAATCTCAAGAACACCTACAGCGACAGTTTTGTCGCTATAGCCACCTTTAGCGACAATTTATTTAAATATTAATTATTTTTATTAAATAATTAGAGAAAATTGATTTTTAATTATGAAAAATTCATAATTAATTTCTAAAAAATTATTTTATAGCCTAAAATTGGATTTTTAATAATTTGGAATATATTTCATTAATATTTTTGAATATTAATGATATTTAATTTATTTAATTATTATATTAAAAAATTACTTGAAAATGATTTTAATACTTTAAAAATGATTTGAAATTATATTAAAGTGTTAGAAAATATTTTAAGTTATTTTGAATGACTTTTAATATTTTGGGATGAATTTCATTAATAATTTAATATTAATGATAATTAATTTATTTAATAAGTGTATTAAATAAATTTTGGAAAAATAGTTTTAATGATTTAAAAATCATATAAAATGAATTAAAGGTTTGAAAAATATTTTAAGTTATAAAATATAACTTTTGATATTTTTTCATGAAATACATTAATATTTTAATATTAATGTCGCTTATTTAATAATGGTTTTAAATGTTCTAAAATCAATTAAATGGGATATTAAGGTATTAAAAAACTTTGAGATATTATAAATAACTTATAATATTGTAATATGTATTTCATTAATATTTGAATATTAAATAAATATTAATGATAATGGAATTATGTGGTATTTAAATCATATAAATATGTTATTAATTATTGAAAAATCATGATAAATGATAATAATTACTTGAAAATTATTATGAGTTATTGAAAAATATTTGGACTGATAAATAAATTATCTAAAATAATTGTGAAGCGTTTAGGAAGAGTCTTATTGGAATTAGGCTGGATAATTATTCGATTAGGCAATCAAAATGTCAAAATAGTACCGAACTCAACTTAAACTGAAATAGTTTGACTTGATACTAGGTCATATGTGTTTTATTGATTGGTAGGATTATGTGATAATGTGTTTAGGTTAGTTTATAACTATATTTAGCAATAGTTATTGCGATGATATTATTCTAATGGGGAGATCAATATTATTAATATTAGGTCTTTAGATGAAGCTAAAATAGACTGCGTAGCAGTAGTCGACGATACATGCAAGTTTTCTTTAACTCAACCCTAAGTTATGATTCTTCAATTGTGCTAGTGGTTAATCCTTGTTGATTACATCACGTCTATGAATTATTTATTCGCACGTTGTGCATATTGCATGTGTTCATCAGGTATAAAAGGCTGATCACCTTCATTACCATTTGGTCAAGTTGATTTATTCATGTTCATTATTGACCATTCATTTTTATTATCTCGGTCGTTTTGCTATGAAAATTGATTTATGTTATTTCACCATGATTATATTCTAGAAAGTTCGTTAACTTATTGTTCATTCTTTCAATCATGATATATCTTTTCTTTGAACTTAAACTTGCTGGGCAAACTTGTTGCTCACACTTGCTATATCATGATAAATATTGCAGATTTAAACGAATACTTCGGATACAGGCAAAGGCGAATGATATTGTATGTCGGATATGATATTGAATTCAAGTAATACGTTAAGATCATCGACCTTGGGAGTTGTGTAAAGTTTAATGTATAAACAATTTATATTTATATCTTCCACAATAGTTATAGAATTAGTATACCAGATTCATGGTGATTAGTACCAGGATTTGTGGGCATTATAGTTGGTATCAAAGCTGTAGTTTGGGGATATTACATCATTTGTCTACAATACTATTACAAGTTTTAATTGCACAATAATCCAATGCTGGAATTTGTCATTTTCCTTTGCTTGTATCCGAAGTTTCGTCTTAATCTGAAATGTTTATAATGATATAGCAAGGGTGAGCAACAAGTTTGTCCAACAAGTTTATATTCAAAGAAAGATATATCATTATAGAAAAGAATAAAAGTTGACAAAATTTCAACAATATAATATTTATGAAAGAACACGAATCAATTTACATAACTGAATGACCGAGACAATAATGATGAATGGCCAATAATAAACATGAACAAATTTAACTGAACCAAATGGTAATGAAGGTGATCAGCCTTTCATACCTGATGAATATATGCAATGTGCACAACATACGAATCAATAATCAAAGAGGTAATGTAATCAACAATGATTAATCACGAACATACTATACAATAACAACTCGAGTTCGAGTTAGGAAACTTACACAATAAAAGTATAAGAACTTGCATGCACCGTTGATTACTGTTAGGCAATCTATTTAGCTTCGTCTGAAAGACCTATTATTGATAATATCGATCTCTCAAGTAGAATAACATCATCACATATACTACTGTTAATTACAGTCATTAAATAACTTAAACACTTATCACATAATCAAATATTAGATTACTCCTTAAAACATCATTATTATTATTATCGTCCTTTGATAATTCTTTAATCACTATATCATATACATTATGATTTAACATTTTTATCTTATATATTATAAAATCTAATAAGTTAAATACTAATCCAGCAACCTGGATTATCCAAACATACCAATCTAGCAACCTAGATTGCAATCCAGCAAACCAGATTACAATCCAGCAACCTGGATTCCAAATCTAGCAAACTGGATTCCAAATCCAGTAACCAGATAGTCAATCCAGCAAACCAAATTAGCCCTATCATGTTCAACTCCAAAACTTCTCATCTCTTAACATGATCTTATACATGTTAACGTGAACCTCTAGTTTGAATATTATGGCCATCAAAGTTATAGAACTCCGGTTATAACCATTTTCATCGAAAAATCCTAAAAATTGAAATGGCCATAAATTGGTCATTTTTAGTCGGAATGAGCTCATTTTTGGACAAGAGCTACATCATATCATATATTTTTATGTCCCAAAAGGTCGGAATTTATTTCATTAATTAAGTGGCCGAAACAGCTCCTACAAATTTCTGGGCAGTAGGTTTTTTAGATTTTCACATTTTTCCTTCTTTACCAAAAATAGTCCATACAAAAATCTACAACTCGTTTTTAAGTGATTCCACTTGGAGATGTTAGAAAACTCATCATATTATCATCCCAAATGTTTCTAGAATTTTTGAATGTTAGAAAAATAAAGAAATTACCCCTAGCTTAAACTGACCCAAAATTGCGTGTTTCTCTTTAAAAGAAACGAAACTGTTTTGGCTAAAATAGCCACTACGGATTGTGTACTCAACATTTTTGAGTGCTACTACTTGGTTTTAGTAGTTAACTTATATATCTAGTACCTCGTTTCGACGGATCACAAAAATAAGGTGTAGATCACAAACAGTAGAAATGTAAACTACATAAAAATTTTATGGTTTATAAACTAGAAAATTACTTTTCTTTTCTTTTCATTTCCAAATACATCAACACCTAATATGAGTATATCTAAACATAAAACACTCATCAACAAGTAGATACAAAGTTTTTGAGTTTATAAACATAGATTCAAGTTTTGATTTATAATAATCCAACTAAAGTATATAAATTAGTTTAGGATTATACCTTTTTGTTATTTTCTCCTCTTTCCTTCCATGGCCACTCTTCTATCTCCTCTTCTATCTCTCTCATAGCTGCTACCCCTCTTCTCCTTCTCCGCCATGGCTGTCATTCCTCCTTTCTCTCTCTCTCTCTCTATAGTTCTTTAAGTTAGAAAAATAAGAGATGAAAGAAATATGTTAGATATAGATATATTATAAATATCTACATTCCTCCCTTTCTCTTCCACAAAAAAACCACTCACGTGGCCTTCTTTTCTTCCTCATAACATGCCACTTGTCCCTTTTTATCTCCACCAACTATTTTCTTAACTTATTCTCCCACCCATTTGACCAAATTTAGACTTTGCAAATTAGATTTAAATTGGGCTAAATTTGGTGTAATTCCTTAGTCTCTTGGGCTTTCAATTACAATTTTTTGGGCCTTGCAAATTAGATTAGGTCCAATCATTTCCATCTTATCATCACTAATTATTTAATTAGGGTTTCTATTCCATACATTTAGACTTTAAATCATTACTCTTGTACATTAAATTTTTGTAACCCAATTAATCTTGCTTTAATTAAGTTATAAAATTAATAAATTGAGATCGTAAAATATATCTCTTAAATTAGTATAATATCTAATATTATTATTCTCCCATATGTTACATAACAATTGGTTTAATGTCTTAGGCTTTTAAACTAACTCGTTGGGCCATTGAAAAATTAACATATTCCAATGCCTTTCATTTTATCTTACCCTAATTATTTAATTAAGGTTTTCATTTCCTCAATTATAACTTAAATCCTTACTCATCCAGATTTAATTTTTTAACTCAATTAGACTTGCCATAATTAAGGCAGTAAACGAGCCACCACAGTTCGGGCTAGATTCAGACTCGAATCGAAAAAATACGAGCGAGACTCGGATTCGTTAATAATATGATCCAAATCTGAGTATTAAAAATAGTTCGAATAAAATATGAGTAGAATCTAAGCAAGGTAATACTCGATTCGTTTAAGATTCAAACTACTCGAATTTTTGATTGTGATTCAATATATACTCGGTTAATATATATTCGATTAGATGTTCGATACATTCTCTTATAATATATACAAATATAAATCAAATTAGGATAATTAGTTATTATTTTGTTTATTTTTAATTTTAATTGTGATTTTATATTTGCAAAGTGTAATAATAAATACATTTGTTCATTTTCAAGTAAAATAACAAATTCAATTTATAATTATATTTATTATAAAACTAGTTATTATGTGGAAACTCGAATTCGAGCTTGGATTTGAAGCTCGCAAATAGTTTGAATAAATATTCGAGTCGAGTCGGAATGAATTCGAGTAATAAATATTCGAGTCGAGTCGAACTTGAGTAGGATTTTTCAAATAGAATTCCAGTTCAAGCCGAATTTGAGTACGAATTTATCATTTTGAGTCGAATTCGAGTAGCTCTCTGTTCGCTCCGGTTCGACTCGTTTACACCTTTAGCTATAATTAGGTTATAAAATTAATTAATTGAGATGTATAAAATAAATCTCTTAGAATTAGTATATATTTTAAATACTATTATTTTCCCATACCATAATCCTTAAGTTATTCAAAAAAAATTCATTCCTAATATATAATTAGGTTATCTTAGTTTCTTTTATTTGTTTATAATAAACAAATAAAAACAAACACATTATATTCATATTCATTTACTAACATATTCACACAAATTAATTTAGTAGGTGGAGACATGATCCACAAATCTCTTAGATTATATCACTAGTATATAATTAAATACTAGGACCACTAAAAAAATTATCCATTTAGGTTATTTAATTCCAATACCTAATTTATAATTAGGTTATGTAACTTTCTATTTAATTTTGCTTTATATAATAAATATATATACTTACTATATTTATTTATTTAATCGCATACATACCTCAAATCCATTCTAGGGGTTTGAATATTTCAAAACCCATATTTTTCACATCTATTCTTTATCTTCTCATTCCTTACTATTCAACATTTCTATCATTGTCATTTAATTCCTTTACATTGCTTAAAATTTTAAATTGAACCGTATAGGTTCTTTAAATTTTTTAATTAATCATCTATTTCCAATCTAGGTTTTGTTCTTTAACATTTAATTTAATCCTTCAAGATCTTCTAAATTTTTGGGTTGTCACATTCTTCTACCCTTATAAGGATTCTGTCCCCGGAATCATTTTGTACCAAAAGTACATATATTTAACCTCTTCTTCTAAGAATTTCATCCTTGAAATTACAGCTGTAAGACCCCAACTTTTATGAATAAAGAATAATTTTCTCGAAATATATTTTTAAATATTATGGTGTGGATTTGGTATAATGTTATAGTTGTGGGTTATATTTACAAAATTTGCAAAGTAAGTGTAAGACCTCAACTTTCATAAATAAAGATTAATTTTTCTCGAATTATATTTTTGAATATTAATGTGTGAATTTGTTATAATGTTATAGTTGGGGGTAATATTTATAAATTTTGCAAAGTAAGCAAGTTGTTATAAAATATTCGTTTGGTTGGGGAATATTCTTTTTGTCTGGGAATAATCATACGACGGCACAATCATTGGTGGACCCCACATCAGAATTATTATCGGAGTTAGAAAACGACAAAATTATCTTTTTTATAAAAATAACGGCGAAAGTTTTACCGTTAACTGTGTGAAATACCCTGTGGTAAAAGTATAGTAATACGCGTGGTTGCATAGTAGCACTCGGTATTGTACAATATCTTGGATTATTGATGCTTACGTAAGAAGTCACTACCCAATAATTGTTACAGTAATTACTATTCAATATTTTATTTTATTGATTCAATAATTGCTACGTTGATATTTTATATTATTGATTCAATAATTGTCATTGCACAGTATTTCAAATTATCAAATTAATAATTCATATTATTTACATAATATTATTATTTGCATTATTGACAATGTCTAGAAAGTTCTGTCGAGGAAAGGGGTTTGGTCACCTAATTGCGCGCCAATAGGGATAAATCCTTATCGGAAAGCCCCATCTTTCTTGGGAACGACCTGGTTGTCAATATTGTAATTTGTAATATTATTTGTGAATAATTAATTTTTGATATATATGATAAGAAAATATTTATTCAATGTGGATTTAAACTGAGGAATTTTAGCATGTGACATTTGTTGAAAGTTGGTATTTTATCTTTTCTGATAAAATAATTTATTCAAATATATTATTATAATATTACATTATAGTAGTATGATGTGATTATATAATAGTACGTTTTTTATAATTTGAATGGTAACATTATTATAGTAAATTTATGGTATAAAAGTAAAAGGAGGTGGAAGAGAACAAATTGAATTTGAATTCTTATGATGCAAGCGATGATGTAAGCGATGATGTCATCAGACAATGAGGTAAGCAATGATGTAATATGATTGATGATGTCAGCGATGATATCATAAATTATGGCAAAAAGACTATTTTACCCTTACTCTACCAAGCCTATAAATAGAAGCTCATTTCTTTATTATTTTTCACTAATTCATTCAAACTATAGAGAGAGAAATTATAGAGAAAATAAGAGAGAAAGAAGAAGAGTATCCTGTTACTACACTATTGCAGTATCCAAGCTTTTACTAAGGTAAGGGGTATTATTTCTTTCGTATTCGTAAGTGATATTCTTCTTGTTCAATATTCGTAAGAAATAATATTTTCTTCTATACTCTGTAGTATGTAAGTAATATTATTTCATTTTATATTTCTAATTCTACACTTATGTTGATAAGTATTGCTTCTATACTCCATGAAATTAGTAGAATATCCTTGATATTTGCGCTTCATCCAGTATCTTTTCATGGAAATATTATCTTAGTATTCTTGATAAATTTTAATCTTTTCATGTCAGGGTACTATTCACAGGTTACTATTCCTAAAGTTACTATTCATGGGGTACTATTCACTCAGTTACTATTCACGGGGTACTATTCATGACAAAAATAATTTCTTTTATGTCCAAATTATTTTTGATACAATATTATTCTTGAATTTTACTCCACAAAGAAGTATCATGTTGACAATTTGGATATTATTGAATTCTAGATAAATTGAATTATAAATCTTTAAAATTTATCATTGCTATTATTTAAATTGAACTCTTATATCATTGTCATCATCCCCGTACTTATATTGTGATGAAAGTCTTCTTTGGCCGTAGTGCATAGATGGACTGTTGATTGGTATGATTATGACCAGAGATTATTCGGTATAATCATGACCCGTAATGTTACAAATGAGGTGGTAAAAGTCATAATTGGCCCGTAGTGCATTGATGGACAGTTGTTGGTATGATCATGACCATTGGTGATACTAATGAATATCCTTGGCCGTAGTGCAGGGATGATTCGATGATGTGGATTATTTATTAAGCTGAGTCTCATCGATAAAACTGTTGATAAATTTTTTGAATCATAGAAGATAGTAGATATCATGCCCTACTTGACTCTTCTAATGGATTGCTTGTTCCAATGCAGTTAAATTTGATGGTTATTTTATCAGTTTAACACTATTGAAGGCTAACGATAATTTATTCTGCATTATCTTAGTCATAATATTTCTTACTGGGCTAGTTGAGCTCACCCTTTGCTTTCATTGTTCTATTCAGGAAATGAGAATATAGTTTGGACTAGTCAGGGAACAGAGTGACGATCTAGATAGATGGCTATAGTAGTTGTAACGACCCCAAAATTCATACAATTTAATTCTCGACTTCGGTCGTTAATAATACATTCAACCTCTTATTTTACATCATTAAACGATAATACAACCATTGAAATTTGTGGAATAATTAAAATTTTCTTTTACAAACTATCCTCATTCCCAAAACATTCAACCTTTACATCTAAATATCTCAGAATCATTTTAGTACTACAATATTTTACATTCGCAAAACAATATTATAATTCAACTTTAATACATTATTCGAAACATTAGACATGGTTTACAAGAATAACAACTTAGCTAAGATATTAAATCTTCATATATCACTTTTAATCCATAACAATCAAGTAGCACATAGCGTTACCTTCAATTCTTGAATCTGCAAGAATGGTTATTTGCAAGAATGAGCTCGACAGCTCAACAAAATCTAACAGTTTTCATCCATCACGTAGCACATAATAACATGCTCAACATACAAGAATAATCATAAACAAACATAGCATACATGTTGTAGTTCACATAACAACTATAAAGATTGAGTTCCTTACTCAATTAACATTCATAGTTCAATCATCATAGTCATAGATTGACTTTCATATTTCATACTTTTGACATATATAATACATCATACACTAAAATTTTAAAGCAGATCATCATCAAGTTCACATAGCAAAAAGGAACTGAAAGACTTGCCTTTACCGGCATTTTACCAACACGCTAATACTTCGCGTCCTTGCACAACCTACACTATATGTGAGATTGATAATAAATAAAATCAATACTCAATCTCATGGTCAAATTTATTCTAAGAGCTTAATTTATCTTATTATCCTTTATAATGTCTTTATAGACATCTAACTATTTTATATGCAACTCGATTTTATTTTTCATTTTCATCACAACACATGCTAGACTATCACACTTGTAGTTTAATGTGCGTATATCACACCATTTTTTATACCACTTTGGTTTCAAAAATGCATATTCAACACATTGTTTACATGTTTAATTTTCCTTCATAAATCAAAAATTACCCTTTTCTATTTCTTTCCAATATTATTCTTGTATTATCATCTTTTCATACTTAAATATCCAATATTAGCCATTAGTTAGACACTTTGTATACCAAAGTTTAGAAAACACTATTACTTTTAGGCATTTTATCGAGCACGTTATATGCACACATTAACTTATCTCAACTCTTGATCTTAAATGGTTAATTATGCATAGAATATGATAACACATATCTATACTCATTACATATGTCAAAACATATTTTTAATCATCAAAATATATCATCACCCAAAATTTTAATTCAAACAGAATTATAAAACTCATCTTCACAATTTCTTTAACAAAACGTTGTTTTCATTTTTAACGTAACTCGTTCATTACATGTCCGTTTCTGTTCCTTCTTATATAGAATTAACCCTTACTCAGTGTACTACAACCTCATCTAGGCCTTAAAGTCAGACCCTTATCCATCTAAACCAGATTTTGTAATTCATCAACTAGTCTAGAAAATTTCATTTTCTGGACATCCTTACTAAACAATTTATTTCGGACATGATCGAGTCCATAAAATGGCTCAAGCTTGAGAATCTAGCTAGTAAACTTCCATATCTACAACTTTGCAGTTTTAAGTTTCTTCAGATTCAAAACACACGAATTTATATGAATTTTTCAAAGTCAGAAACCGTAAAATTTTTGATTTTCTGGACATATTATTTTCCCTTCGGACCAGCCTTACTAAAACCGACATTGCAAGAAATCTACAAAGAGTTTTCAAGTGATTCCACTTTCAGAATATAGCTTACTTCCATATTTTCGATTTGATATAAGGCTCACTTTCTAACTCATTATACCCAAAGAGGTATGAATTTCACAAGATATGTCCACAATTACTAAAAGTCTACGAATTTTGTTTTTCAAAGTTTCTTTCCATTTCATTTTCTTTCTTGAATCCTCTTGTTTGATTCTTTATAATCCAAGATTAAACCAATACAAACAGATTAAGCATGATCTACTACCCTAGAACATAAATCTACCCCAAAAAAATCAAGGATTAAATAAGAGTTTAGAAGTTACCTTCTTCTAGGTTTTTTTTTTCTTCTTCTTCTTCTAGCTCATCTCAATTCCTCTATTTCTCTCTATCTCTCTCAATTTCTCAATACAACTTCCACATAACAATTATCTACATTATGAAGAACATAAAAATATAATTAAAACAATGAATTTAGATTATAACTTTATTAGTATGAATTTAAGAGAGAGATGGAGATGATGATGATGGGGCTTATTTTGTCTTCCCAAAGCTTTCTCTTCTTCTTCTTCTATTTCTTCTCCTACAACTCTCTCTAACTCTCTTCTTCTTTCTTTGGTTTGTTTTCTAAAACTAACATACTAACTTGTAGTATATACATATAATATACAATACTAGTAATATATAATATATGTAACTCCTAGTAATTATTAGATATACTAATTACTAGTTAATACATAGGTTACACCAATTTGAACTTGAAAAGCCTAAGACCATGTTTGGCAAATACTCATTATTTTAATTAATCAATAGCTTAACATCAATCAATCTCATCAAATTGTCACATAATTATATTTACTTGTTAATTATAATTTACGTAACAATCATCACATAACTCATCTAATTTAATTATCTCAATTAAATTAGAACTATAACATAAAATTATTATATTAATTAAATTAAATACTAAATATTCATTTAATTAATCTGCTACACTTAATTACATTACTCTATAATCAAAACAAAATTTATTTATTTAACTCAATAAATAATTCAATTAAATATTTATATATATTAAAATTAATATATTACATTCTCTTCACAACAATTCACATATTCTACAATATATGACATACACATACTCACACCCAACATATCTCATAAATAATACTTTTATTTATAAAATTCTTATTTATAATTTCTAAAAATCTGGGATGTCACATCCTTCCCTCCTTATAAGGATTCTGTCCTCGAAATCACCGAAACCCTACCTTACTTAGGTTTTCCTCAAATCTATTCATTGAATAACTTCAACACATTACCTTAATATAGGTTTTATATTTTCTACTCTCACCATTCTTGATAATAAATTCTTATAAGTTTTATTTCATAATATTTACTTAGACTCAATTATATTTGAGTATTACATATTCTTTGACCCGTTCATTATCTTTCTCTAAGGATCATTATCATATATTATATGATCAAACTCTCGGGACATTACATTCACCCCTTCTTCTAAGAATTTCGTCCTTGAAATTATTTATTTATTAATCTTTATTCATTCAATCTATCAAAGTAGATTTTTACGTCACTACTTCATTCATTCATTGGTTTCTATAACCACTTTCTTTCTACAAACATCATTCTACAATTATTAAACTTTTCTATTAAAAGTTTCACATTATTCTTTGATAACTCACATCCTTCTCACTTCAAAATTTCTTTTCTCACTTATTCAACATATCCATCATTCAGTGTCGCATTTTACGACTTACTTTTTTCTAAGGAATACTTTCCTTTTTTTCACTTCCATCTTACAGAATAACAAGAATCCTCCACAATTGTTCAATAATTGGGAAGTAGTATGAATAACTAAAGAATTTAAAACATTCCAAATCATGTTGAGGGTCACAAGACCATGAACTCTATTCTCTAGGTTTAATAGTGCTTCACCCACGGTTCTTCACACTTTAAACCCCCTTTGGCAGAATGTTTATCAATCACAAAGACTGAAAACACCCTCCGCAAGTACTCTAGGTGATCAACCTATTCTACATGTATTGTATACAAACATTTCAGCGCAAAGTATAAAACTAAGTGCAACCCCTAATAATAGGGTTGTTCATCTCAGCTTTTCAACATCTGAATCCGCACAAAAATAATTTGGTTTGGCATAACTTCTCAAGAAACTCTTGAATTTCATGAACATCTTTCAATATTTGTCTAGCTGAATCAAATAACATAGACCTCTACAACAATTCGGACATCAACCAAAATATACATATACATACATACATATGTATTCTCATATCTCAAGGAAATCTCAAAAATCTTTTTATGACATCATGATACCGCACTATATTTACAGTCCATTGAGGATTCCGTCATTTGGTGATTTTATCATACTACATCATACCATAGTGGGCTGACGATCCTTAGATCACATCCAACACTAGGTAATACTGCATTGATAACTCCATCATTTTTATAATCTTTGCACCAGGTTACATGTTGCATTAATGATATAAAATACATTTTGATATATTGCAAATCATTTTTGTCTAGCCGAAACAATTAGCATAGATATACGAATAACAGTATTGTTGTTAACACTCATTGGTTCCATCATTTGATCCAATATTTTTCAAGAAAATAGAAGTGTAAACATTAGCACGAAGTCAATAAATTTCGAAAGTCTAGCATAGCTAGTAGATTTAGAATACCTATGCTTCCACCATCAACTCCACTTTCTGTAATGATCCATTGCTTAATAGGTCTATCTATTCCTATCATCCTCAATACTCCATTCACACTTATCTATACCCAGTTCGTCAAACTTACCACACGTTGTGAGTTCAGGAACTTGCCACAATCATATGAGTTTAAGAACTTATCCTAGTCAGACCATAGGCGTCCATTCGCCGAGGGGTTCAAAAGCATACCATATAATTATGAGTCATGAACCTACCATAAGTATGAGTTTTAAGAACTCGAACTTAACCTTATAATATTCTCTAACTATACTCTACCTATCTGTTATACACATGAGAAAAGAATCACCTTCTCATTAGGCATATAACAAATAGCGCGACACAAACATTCCAATGATTATCAATGTGATAAACTGAGTGCAAGCACAAAACCCTCGCCCATACAAAGATTTGTACAACTCAGCCATCACAAGAGTCCTCAATTGAAACCCCACCTAACTCTATCTTTCTCTTAACTTGCTCTTTGCTCGATACGAATTTCTTATATCACATCATCTATAACTCCTCATGAGTTATCTCGTACTATTTCATAGTACACCATCTTCATAGCATTAAGCTATAATCATTCAAACATTACAGACCATCTTTCTTTTAAAACTTAAACTGATTATGTCGTGATCTTATTCTATAATCATCTCTCTTAAAATTCTTTTGTTAACTCGTGATCGTTTTGTTTTACGATCCCCTTTCTTTCCTTTCATTTACGACATTATTCGTTATCTTGGCTATTGGAGTTAGGTAACTCCCATTTCTTATCTACATATCTCTTCAAGATTCTTCTTTGAATCTTCTTGTTTATATAACAATTCCTACTTTAAGAATTTTCAACTTCATTTACATTGCTCAAAATTTCATTCAAGTTCTACACTCTCATCATACGTGTCAATTTCTATACTTGGTACACATCGAGTCTCTAACAGTTCCAATATGGTACGCTGAGTGGTTTCCCACAAACAACCAACAAACTAGGTTCCGAGTTACTAGTTCGTATATACCTCCGCTCTATGAAGGAATCGTTTAGCCCAGATACCATACATCAACTACTAAAGAGTACAATTGCACCATACTTAAATATAACTCTCTATTCTTAACTTCCTTACCATTCTCTTCTTATAGACATTGTCTATTTGTTATCACCTTACATCCTTATTATTGGAGTTGAGTAACCCCACATTCATATTCCTTATAACTCTGCGAGATTCTTCTTTGATTCATTTCACGCAAGTTTTATCCCTTCTTTATACGTTTCTTACATTACTTCTTATTGTTCAAACTCTATTTGAGCTTATTCTTTCATTATCTTCACCTTCCTTCTTTAAGGTTATAGCCTAAGGTACCCCTACCTAAGGTTTATAACCTATAGCTTTGATACCAACTGTAACTACCCCAAAATTCATACAATTTAATTCTCGACTTCGGTCGTTAATAATACATTTAACATCTAATTTTACATCATTAAACGATAATACAACCATTGAAATTTGCAAAATAATTAAAATTTTCTTTTACAAACTATCCTCGTTCCCAAAACATTCAACCTTTACATCTAAATATCTCAGAATCATTTTAATACTACAATAGTTTACATTCGAAAAATAATATTACAATTCAACATTAATACATTATTGGAAACATTAGACATTGTTTACAAGAATAACAACTTAGCTAAGATATAAAATCTTCATATATCACTTTTGATCCATAACAATCAAGTATTACATAGCGTTACCTTCAATTCTTGAATCTGCAAAAATGGTTATTTGCAAGAATGAGCTTGTGACTCGGCAAAATCTAACAGATTTTCATGCATCACGTGTACATATAATAACATGCTCAACATACAAGAGTAATCATAAACAAACATAGCATACATGTTGTAGTTCACATAACAACTATAAATATTGAGTTCCTTACTCAATCAACATTCATAGTTCAATCATCAAAGTCATAGATTGACTTTCATATTTCATACTTTTTACATATATAATACATCATACACTAAAATTTTAAACGGATCATCATCAAGTTCACATATCAAAAAGAACCGAAAGACTTGCCTTTTATTGGCGTTTTACCAACACGCTAATACTTGGCGTCCTTCGCACAACCTACAATCATATGTGAGATTGATAATAAATAAAATCAATACTCAATCTCATGGTCAAATTTATTCTAAGACCTTACTTTATCTTATTATCCTTTATAATGTCTTTATAGACATCTAACTATTTTATATGCAACTCGGTTTTATTTTTCATTTTCATCACCACACACGCTAGACTATCACACTTGTAGTTTAATGTGCGTATATCACACCATTTTATTATACCACTTTGGTTTCAAAAATGCATATTCAACACATTGTTAAATGTTTAATTTTCCTTCATAAATCAAAAATAACCCTTTTCGATTTCTTTCCATTATTATTCTTGTATTATCATCTTTTCGTACTTAGATATCCAATATTAGCCATTAGTTAGACACTTTGTATACCAAAGTTTAGAAAACACAGTAACTTATCTCAACTCTTGATCTTAAATGGTTAATTATGCATAGAATATGATAACACATATCTATACTCATTACATATGTCAAAACATATTTTTAATCATCAAAATATATCATCACCCAAAATCTTAATTCTAACAGAATTATAAAACTCATCTTCACAATTTCTTTAACAAAACGTTGTTTTCGTTTTTAATGTAACTCGTTCGTTACATGTCCGTTTTTGTTCCTTCTTATATAGAATTAACCCTTACTCAGTGTATTACAACCTCATCTAGGCCTTAAAGTCAGACCCTTATCCATCTAAACCAGATTCTGTAATTCATCAACTAGTCTAGAAAATTTCATTTTCTGGACATCCTTACTAAAAAATTTATTTCGGACATGATCCGGGTCATAAAATGGCTCAATCTCGAGAGTCTAGCTAGTAAACTTCCATATCTACAACTGTTCAGTTTTAAGTTTCTTCATATTCAAAACACACGAATTTATATGAATTTTTCAAAGTCAGAAACCGTAACAGTTTTGATTTTCTGGACAGATTATTTTCCCTTCATACCAGCCTTACTAAAACAGACATTGCTCGAAATCTACAAAGATTTTTCATATAATTCCACTTTCAGAATATAGCTTACTTCCATATATTCGATTTGATATAAGGTTCACTCTCTAACTCATTATACCCAAAGAGGTATGAATTTCACAAGATATGTCCACAATTACTAAAAACCTACGAATTTTTTTCTTCAAATTTTCTTTCCATTTCATTTTCTTTCTTGAATCCTCTTGTTTGATTCTTGATAATCCAAGATTAAACCAATACAAACAGATTAAGCATGATCTACTACCCTAGAACATAAATCTACCCAAAAAAAATCAAGGATTAAATAAGAGTTTAGAAGTTACCTTCTTCTAGGTTTTTTTTTTTCTTCTTCTAGCTCATCTCAATTCCTCTATTTCTCTCTATCTCTCTCAATTTCTCAATACAACTTCTACATAAGAATTATCTACATTATGAAGAACATAAAAATATAATTAAAATAATGAATTTAGATTATAACTTTATTAGTATGAATTTAAGAGAGAGATGGAGATGGAGATGATGATGATGGGGCTTGTTTTGTCTTCCCAAAGCTTTCTCTTCTTATTCTATTTCTTCTCCTACAACTCTCTCTAACTCTCTTCTTCTTTCTTTGGTTTGTTTTCTAAAACTAACATACTAACTTGTAGTATATACATATAATATACAATACTAGTAATATATAATATATGTAACTCCTAGTAATTATTAGATATACTAATTACTAGTTAATACATAGGTTACACCAATTTGAACTTGAAAAGCCTAAGACCATGTTTGGCAAATACTCATTATTTTAATTAATCAATAGCTTAACATCAATCAATCTCATCAAATTGTCACATAATTATATTTACTTGTTAATTATAATTTTGTGTAACAATCATCACATAACTCATCTAATTTAATTATCTCAATTAAATTAGAACTATAACATATAAATTATTATATTAATTAAATTAAATACTAAATATTCATTTAATTAATCTGCTACTTAATTACATTACTCTATAATCAAAACAAAATTTATTTATTTAACTCAATAAATAATTCAATTAAATATTTATATATATTAAAATTAATATATAACATTCTCTTCACATCAATTCACATATTCTACAATATATGACATACACATACTCACACCCAACATATCTCATAAATAATACTTTTATTTATAAACTTCTCATTTATAATTTCTAAAAATCTGGGATGCCATATCCTTCCCTCCTTATAAGGATTCCGTCCTCGGAATCACCGAAACCCTACCTTACTCAGGTTTTCCTCAAATCTATTCATTGAATAACTTCAACACATTACCTTAATATATGTTTTATATTTTCTACTCTCACCATTCTTGATAATAAATTCTTATAAGTTTTATTTCATAATATTTACTTAGACTCAATTATATTTGAGTATTACATATTCTTTGACCTGTTCATTATCTTTCTCTAAGGATCATTATCATATATTATACGATCAAACTCTCGGGACATTACAGTAGTCCTCACTATTATGTGAAATAGTGTGATAATAAATGTATTGAGGACTCCATTTGAGTTGGTATACTCTCTACGAGACAATATTTGTTTTAAAACTCTCAGCTACGATTTGTCGTACTGTATCAAAGAAGTTTGTATTTTAATTGTGTACCATATATTTGGTGACTCAAGATGGGTGATTTATACCTATTTTTGGGGCGTCACAGTTGGTATCAAAGCTAAGGGATATGATCCCTAGCTAAGAGGTGAGACTAGAACTAGGAGGGGAGAGACGGGGAATTCCTTCGCTAGTATGACCTACCTAAGTTTATTTGGTATTTAATTGGTCGGTCGGAGTATATGGATAATATGTTGCACGTCAATTAACCATATATGGTCAGAGTATATTGGTCGGTCAGAGCACAGGAGACCGTTGAGTCTCCACAGATCAATAATCAGGATAATGTGCATTAGGAAGGCGACAATCCTCAATCAAACAACAACACTGACCAAATGATGAACGATGGAATGTTCAGAGGCTTTATGCAATTCATGCAACATCAGGCGAGAGCGGCTCCTATCCAAAATGTAGGTGGAAACACTTGAAACTCTCGGACGGTTACCACTAAATAGTTCAAGGAGCTGGGGCCACCGGAGTTTATTGGAGCGCCAAAACCACATATATTTCATACACAAAAAGAATTTTTTCATAATTTTTCAACTCCTTTTAGTATTTTTCAAAAATCATTTTTAGTTCGTAGCTTAAGAAATTAGCCCTATCATATTCAACTCCAAAAATTCTCATCTCTTGACATGATCTTATAGGTGTTAACGTGAACCTCCAGTTTAAATTTCGTGGCCATCAGAGTTATTGAACTCCAATTATAGTCGTTTTCGTCAAAAAATCTTAAACATTGAAATGGCCATAACTTGGTCATTATAAGTCGGAATGAGCTCATTTTTTGGACAAGAGCTACATTATATCATATATTTTCATTTCCCAAAAGGCCGGAATTTATTTCATTAATTAAGTGGCCGAAACAGCCCCTCCAAATTTCTGGGCGGTAGGTTTTTGAGATTTTCACATTTTTCCTACTTTACCAAAAATAGTCCATACAGAAATATACAACTCCTTTTTCAGTGATTCCACTTGGAGATGTTAGAAAACTCATCATATTATCCTCCTAAATATTTCCATAATTTTTGAATATCAGAAAAATAAAGAAACTACCCCTAGCTTAAACTCACCCAAAATAGTGTGTTTCTCTTTAAAAGAAACGAAACTGTTTTGGCTAAAATAGCCACTACGGATTGTCTCCTCGACATTTTTGAGTGCTACCACTTGGGTTTAGTAGTTAACTTATATATCTAGTACCTCTAATTGACGAATCGCAAAAAGAAGGTGTAGATCAAAAACAGTAGAAATGTAAAGTACATAAACATTTTATGGTTTATAAACTAGAAAAATTGCTTTTCTTTTCGTTTGATTTCCAAATAAATCAACACCCAATATGGGTATATCTAAACATAAAACACCCATCAACAAGTAGATATAAAGTTTTTGAGTTTATAAACATAGATTCAAGTTTTTATTTACAACAATCCAAGTAAAGTATATAAATTAGTTTAGGATTATACCTTTTGTTATTTTCTCCTCTTTCCTTCCATGGCCACTCTTCTATCTCCTTTTCTCTGTGCCTCATAGTTGCTGCCCCTCTTCTCCTTCTCCACCATGGCTGTCGTTCCTCCTTTCTCTCTCTCTCTCTAGTTCTTTTAGTTAGAAAAATAAGGGATGAAAGAAATATGTTAGATATAGATATATTATAAATATCTACATTCCTCCCTTTCGCTTCCACAAAAAAAACCCCATGTGGCCTTCTTTTTGTCCTTATAACCGGCCACTTGTCTCTTTTTATCTCCACCAATTATTTTCTTAACTTATTCTCCCACCCATTTTGTAAGACCCCAATTTTTATGAATAAAGATTAATTTTATCTAAATATTATTTTTGAATAATAAGGTGTGGATTTGATATAATGTTATAATTGTGGATAATATTTATAAATTTTGCAAAGTAAGCAAGTTGCCATAAAATATTTGATTGGTCAGGGAATATTGGTTTTAATAAGGAATATTCGTAAGACAACACAATCATTGGTGGATACCAAAATGGAATTATTGTCGGAGTTAGAAAACGACAGAAATATCTTTTTATAAAAATAACGGCAAGACTTTTACCATTAAACTGTTGAAATACCCGGTGATAAAAATACAGTAATACACGTAGTTGCACAGTAGCACACGGTATTGTACAATATCTTTAAATTATCGAAGCTTATGTAAGAAGTCACTCAGTTTTATTCAATTATTATCATAGTATTGTGACGCCCCCAAATCCGGGTATCTTCTAACCCGACAGATGGTGATCCACGATACTACATTTCATACAATCATTCCATTGAAATAACAACAAAATGAGTGTAATTACTATCTTTATATTACATTTATAATAAATCCTTTCCCAGGTTCATAACCGAAAACATTCGTTGTTCTTCATAACTATATTACATATAAGTATACTAGTCTATTACAAGATGATTAATTGTCCATCTTAGCCTTGCCTTTATCTCTCTTAGAACTCTCAGTTCGTTCAGCTTTAGCTGCAAACATATGGTTCAAGCAAGAATGAGCACAACTAGCTCATCAAGTCTTAACAACGAATCATATGAATATCACCTCAACAAATACATGCTTTAATTCTATAACTGAACAATTATTGATGAAGCATTTGACTAATACTTCTCACATCATAACAACCATTCCAAAGTATATAAAATAGCTTAGGAATGATGAACTGGTCAATAGACCATGAACATACTCTTTTCATTTTCATACTTGAAAAGGATACCCGGCACTAAGGCCATCCATCCGTCTTTACTTATGAGCACTTCTAGGTGATCAGCCTATTGTACTCTATGTTGATCAACACTCTTACGTTAAACGTATTTACGTTCAACATTTGGCAACCTCATGTGCCCATCGAATAATCGATGAAAAATATTTTCGTTTGTACATAGACAAACTTACCTTTACATCCATACCAAATACTTGGCATAGGATATCGTTAACAGTTCTATATCAACAAACTTGTAAACAATTCAATCTATTCTTCAATACTTGTCTAGCCAGGATAAACAGGCATCGACTCTTTCCTTAATACCATTCATGCATTGTTTATCATGCATCACGTAAAAACTTGGCTAACACGAAGGTTAAGCAAGAGTTAAGAATGACTTGCCTTCAAGCGTCTTTGAATTTATATTTCAAATATTCTCAGTCTTTACAGGATCTACATCATACATTCACATAGCACACTGTAATTAGTTATCAAATAAACTAACTTTACGGTTCTAACCAACTTCTTTCTCTTCTATGTTTTATTTGAATTAACTTCGTTATTAAATTCAATTCAACTTTCTATACTTCGTTACATTTCATTAACGTTATTACATCCTTAACCGACATTCGATTATTATTGGTTAACTATCAACGTTGAACGTCATTCATGGTTCACTTAGTACGTCTTTATGTTCTTCGTTTAATTTCTATTAAACCTTACTAGATCTTCTTACATTAACACCTTATAAGTGATTTCAGGTAAGTCTTATCATGTACATTAAGTACCTTCATTGTCTTGCTTTAAGTCTTCATTCAAAATGGAACAAAAACTAACTTGGTCAACATTTTTCTACTACCCGCGCTGCGACGCGGCATCCTATGTATTCTAGTGGCGCTGCGGCGTCACTCTCCAGAGGTTTTGCCCGGACTCGGCGTTGCGGCGCGAGTCCATGTACAAACTCTCGCACTGTGGCGCGAGTCTCTAGATGTTTTCATTTTCTCTCAGCCATACATGGCGTTTTGCAAGTGTGTAAAAACACTTTGGGTTTGGCTGCTTGGCCAAACTCACAATGCACCAATTAAAAACTGTTTGGTTTCCTAACGAAACTCCCAGCTTCCTAATTTGTTCATTTTACATCCGAATTGACCCATTCGAAATCCTACACGTTAGGAATTACATACTTTACGTGTTCGTATAAGAATTTCATATTTCCGAATTCGTTAACTCAGAATTCACCTTTAAGTTCATTTTTAAGCGTTCGTTTAACGTTTTCGTCCGTCCAATACTCGTTTTCTTCGTTATAAGTCAGAATGCGACGATTCTTAATTACCTTATCTCACGTGTTGACATTGGAAACCAACTTTTTCAAGTCCCACATCAACTTTTGACCTTTAATCCGGACTTTCTACGTTTAACGTCTATTTTCGTACAATTCACCATAAATTTGTTACTAATGTTCTCTAAGCCAAATCACATGGAAAACTCCATTGATTCATCATAGTCATCCTAACCAAACAATAGGCACATCCCTTAGCTATAACGATTTTCAAAACGTTCGTTAATAACTAAGTTAACGTTCAAGACGCTTATTGTTTTTAACTCATGTAAACAATTACGATTTCTATTTGGTCATGACCTATCAATGATTTGATCATTAATAGGCATCCTTATATCTCCTCAATAAACACACTCCACTCATCTACGATTCTTCTACGAGAAAGAAATCGAAAAAGATGAAGATTACGATTTATAAGAATTTACCTTTGAAGTAATTCACGTTCTTGATAAACGCCTATTGGTTTGCTTGGAAGTAGAAGGATTTAATGTTTCTAGCTCTTTCTCTCTCTCTCACTATATTTGGACAAGCTTTGTAAAACAACAAAAATCCAACTCTATCTTTCTATTTATAGAAAACCAAATGAAGGCAAAATTGTCCAATTCTCCACTTCCTTACTTATTTACCACTTTGTCACCAAGTAAAGTACTTGGTGACCAAGTGATATGCTTGGCTTGCACACCAAGTGGCAGGCCCACTAAGCCCATGGGTCATCCCCATGGGTTTCCCCATGGGTTTTACCCATTCGGTGACCCACCGGTTCGATCCACGGTTTGGTTTTCTTGCATTGGGCTTAACCAATCTAATATTGGGCCTTGACTTGGGCTTATTACTTAATCCCTTGGGCTTGCTCATTTAATTGATTAGACTAAACATAATCCAACCCAAATGAATTAACATTAAGTCTTAACTAAATTCTAGAATACAACTCGTATTCCCTACGTATAATTCACGTCTTCTTTCCATATAATACTAGTAAGATAATCATATTGTACTTCATATTAACTCATCATATTATACATAGATACTAAATAGTATCTTAATTGTATAACACATGCCTTAACCCTAACGCAATTACTTCCACGCGTTTCATTTCCTTCTCGGAAATCAATATATTCAACCCTTAGGTTTTAAATCCGTAGGCGAAAACTTCGTTTGCCATAACCGAATTATTATTGAATATTCCATACTATCTTCGTATTCTATCATTACGCGTTTCTCAGAATCTCAAACCCTAGTTCCGAATGAAATTGGATGAATAGTGTTTTTTGACAAAAACATTCTCGGAAAACCTTCGTTTTCATTTTGATAATTCACAACAATTAATTCTAGCACAAAGCCATAATACTAACCACATCGGCACATTCTAGGTCATAAAACGACCTTCGAACATCCTACTCACATAATTACTCAATTAAATTTATTTAATCCACATAATCAAATAAAATTTTAATTCATTGAAAATTCAAAATTCTCGGGCGTTACAAGTATCATCTACATAATATTTTATATTATTAAATCAATAATTGAGATGACAAAGTTACTCATATTATTATTTGCATTATTGATGATGTTTAGAAAGTTATGTCGAGGAAAGAAGTTTGGTCACCAAATTATGCGTCAATATGGAGAAATCCTTATCAGAAAGCCACCTCTTTCCTGAGAATGATCTGGTTGTTAATATTGCGAGTTATAATAATGATGAATAAATGTTATTAAAAATGTGTCCAGTGAAGCCAAATGAATTGAGATAAATAGAGGGGTATTTTATGAAGTATTTATTGTAAATTTTGCTTATTATATGGACCCCCACTTACTCATTTTTCAAAATAAACGGTAGAAAGTTATCTCAATTATATATATATATATATATATATATAAAGGTGCAATATTTATATATATATTATATATATGTGTGGGTTGCATGAGAAAGAGGGAGTATAAAGTGTATATTGTAAGACCCCAACTTTTATGAATAAATAATAATTTTCTCGAAATAAATTTTTGAATATTATGGTGTGGATTTGATATAATATTATAGTTGTGGGCAATATTTACAAATTTTATAAAGTAAGCAAGTGGTTATATAATATTCGATTGGTCGGAAATATTACGCTTTTAACGAGGGAATATTAAATGCAACGACACAATCATTGGTGGACCCCACAACGGAAGTTTTGTCGTAGTTAAAAATTACGTAATTATCTTTTTAAAAAAAACTACGAAAGTGTTACCATTAAAACTGTTGAACTACCCGGTAGTAAAGTAAAAGAATATGTCTGGCGTGGTTGCGTAGTAGCACTGCAGTATTGATTATTGATGTTTACGTGAGAAGTCACTCAGTTATACTCAATTATTGGTACAGTAATTACTACATCATATCTCTCATATTATTGATTCAATTATTGTTACAGTATAATCTGCATTATATTTATTATTATTAAATCAATAATTGAGATGACAAAGTTATTCATATTATTATTTGCAATATTGACAATGTCTAGAAGTTCTGTTAAGGAGAGGTTTGGTCACCTAATTGCACGCCAATAAGGAGAAATCCTTATCGAAAAGCCCCCTCTTTCCTGGGAACGACCTGGTTGTTAAATATTGTGAGTTATAATATTAATGATGAATAAGTTGTGTTGATTAAAGATGAATTTGATAGTTCCATTTTGTTGGGATTATTAGTGTTAGTGGAAATCGACATCTATTCCGATGATAATTGATATTTGGGGGTTATATTGATAAATCGGGTAATTTATCGGATAAATGAGCAATTAATTGCTACCAATTCACATGCTTATATAACTATTTGTTCACATGTGTGTACTATTGAATCACATTCTTGTACTATTAGGGGAGTTGGTGCAAAATTGATAATACTTGTTTGACTAAGTTAAAAATGGAGTTATAGTTGAAGGTACTATATTGTAATTAGTTTTTTCACATGATTATACTATTGAGTCACATGAATGAACTATTAATTCACATTTTTTACTATTAGGGGAGGTGGTGCAAGTTTTTTAATACTTGTAGGACTAAATTAAAAATGAAGAAAAAGAGGAAGGTATTATACTGTAATATTTCGAGCCCCAAAACGTGCAATTATCGAAACTATATTTTCCTATAAATAGAAGCTCACTCTTCCTTCATTTCTCACCAATTCACAAAAGCTTTAGAGAAATTATTATAAAGAGAAATTATAGAGAGAATGAAGAAGAGAAGTCTGCTACCTCACTATTCCAGTATCCAGTTTTTCTAAGGTAAGGGGTGTTATTTCTTTTGTGTTCTTGAAGAGAGCTATTGTTATTCCATCCCTTATTTTTCTGTTGGAACATCCTGTCTGTGACGCCCCCAAAAATAGGTATACATCACCCATCTTGAGTCGCCAGATACATGGTACAGAATTCAAATACAACTTATGTAAGACCCCAACTTTTTATAAATAAAGATTTAATTTCTCTAATTATTATTTTGAAATAATAAGGGGTTGATTTGATTAATGTGGTTAGTTATGGGTAAAATGCGCAAATATTTTAAATAAGCAAGTGTTTATAAAATACTCACTTTTGTCAGAGAATATTCGTTTGGTCGTGGAATATTCTTGCTGTCGGGGAATATTTGTATGACGGCGGAGCCTTGTGTGGGCCCATAACGGAAAGCGATTGTATGAGGAAAATGACAAGTATAAGTTGTTTATAAATAACAGGCGTAGTTGTTATGGTTATCTTGTTGGAATACCGATGGTTAAAACACAAGATGTCTGGCGTTGTTGCAGACAAGAGAGCACTGCAGTATTGCACCAATTATTGATTCTTACGTATGAAGGCACTACTCAATAATTGTTATAGTAATTCTTTATTCGATATTTTATTTTATTGATTCAATAATTGCTACGTTGATATTTTATATTCTTTGTTGTTTCAATAATTGTCACTATCTGATATTTTCCATTATCGAAGCAATAATTCATATTATCTAAATAATATTATTAGAAAACATTATTGGCAATGTCTAGAAAGTTACATCTAAGGAGAGGTTTGGTCACCTAATTGCTGATGATGGAGAAATTCTTATTGAAAGCCCCTCGTTAACTACGGCACAGTTGTCATTATTGTGATTCTATAATATTATTTGTGAATAATTAATTTATTGATTTATATGATGAGGAAAATATTGATTTTATGTGGATATAGATGGAGAAAATTTTTAAATGTGACAATTGTTGAAAATTAATATTTTATCTTTTTCGATAAAATAATTTATTTGAATATATTATTTTAATAATATAATAATGATGATATTTTTACAATGAATGTGGGATATATGAGTATATGAGGAGGAAGAGTATTTTTGTTGCATTAAATGATTAACACATGTTTTGTGTGTCGGTGGACCCCATTTCTTGACTGAAATTTGATTATAGCCTGTAAAATCGTCCGTATGTGGATTTTCGGTCAATTTCTGTTTGGAATTTGGAAAAACATTATTCTGCAAAGTTGTAGAGATGAATTTCCTATCAAAATTTGCGAGATTCAAATTTTTTGATTAAAGGGATATTTATTATGAATTATTGAAGTTCTGAAGTTCCGAAATAATTGATTTTGGAAGTTTTAATTGTTTTAATTAACAAAAAACATTTTTGACATTTTGTGAGCACCATTTGCACATGTTGATGGCTGAAATCAGATGACTTAGGTGTGCGTAGGAAATTTGTTTATATATAATATTATTATATTAAATTTTCTGCTTTGGTGTTCTAAGAAATTTCCTATACATAGGGTGCTTAGGTTAGAATTGAAAATCACACTAGAAACACAAGTTTTCTCTCTCTTTCTCTCTCTATAATATCGAGCGTATTTTGTGAGTATTTTAGTACTTTGAGTATTGCTATACAGTGCAAGTTCTTTCAAAGACTATATCCGATATTCGATCGTAAGTACTATTCTTTTACGAGGTAAGGGATGTTATTTTCTTCGTAAATGATATTATTTCTTCAATATCATTATGCCAAAATATTGGTCTGAATTTTTATCAAATTTGGAATTTTTCATGTCGGGGTTACTATTCATGGGTTACTATTCATGAGTTACTATTCACGAGTACTATTCACAAAGTATGATAATTTTTCTTATGGAATTTCAACATTTTAGTGTCGGAGTTACTATTCACGTATACGGCACTATACACATATACAGCACTATTCACGATTACGACACTATTCACAGAAAAAATTAATTTTCTTTTCTGTGTCCAAAATTGTCTGTTATGATTCATATCTTTGATTGGATCTATGTTTTGGTCTTAATTCTTGAATTTTACTCCACTCTGATTATTTATAAAGTATTTTTGAACTTGGATTGTGTAAAGTACGAATCCTTAATATTTGTTCTTTTGTTTCACTGGATTCGTTTTTTTTAAAATATTTTTCATTATCCTCAGTCCTGAATGATGATATTACTGAATATCTTTGGCCTGTAGTGCAAAGATTAATGATTTTCTGATGAATATCTTTGGCCCGTAGTGCAAAGATAAACAGGTGTTTAGATGAATATGACCAACTTATGAATATCTTTGGCCCGTAGTGCAAAGATGAAAAGGTGTTGAGATGAACATAACCAACAGATGAATATCTTTGGCCTATAGTGCAAAGATGAATATTTGATTTATGATATATATTGATTGATGTTACAGGGATAAAATATCGATGATGGACTTTTAAATTCATAGATGATAGTAGATTTCATTCTCTACTTAACTCTTCTAATGAATTGTTGTTTCCGCTACAGTTGTTGATCTAAAACTTGTTGTCTATTGTATTCTATCAGATTTTTCCCTGTTGAAGACTAAGGATAATTTGTTGTACATTATCTTAGTCATAATATTCTTTACTGGGCTAGTTAAGCTCACCCTTTTCCTTTTTGTTCAATTTTTCTTCTCAGGAGACGAGAATATAGCGGGAACTAGTCGGGGTGTGGAGTAATGGTTCAAGACAGTTGTTTTAGTAGTCCTCACTATTTTGTAAAATAGTATATCAATAATTGTAATGAGGACTTATTTGAGTGTGGATATTATCTAGAAGACAATATTTGTATTTAAACTCACAGTTTATGTGTTGTCGTATTTTGCACGACAATTGTATTAATGAAGTTGTAGTTGTTTTTGTACCATGTATTTGGCGACTCAGAATAGGTTGGTTGGATTGGACCTATTTTAGGGGCGTCACAGTTGGTATCAGAGCTTAGGGATAAGATCTCTGGCGGAGATCGGAGAATAGAACTAGGAGGGGAGAGACGAGTAAATCTTTTGCTAGTGTGTCCTACCTAAGCTTATTTGTTGATCGGTCATAATATAGGGGTATTATGTGATTTGTCAATTTGTTGAATTAACCCTTGTTTTATGGCAGTATTTGAGAATGTCGACTGAGAATGTTAACAGTGGAGTAAATGAGACTGTGGAGACACCTTTGCTCACCAATGAGGAGAACGTGCAACAGGCTGGCAATGTTCCTCTTGTGAACAACACCACTGAGCAGATGACGAACGATGGTGGAAACACTGGCAACTCACGGATGGTCACCGTTAAGCAATTCAAGGAGTTAGGACCGCCGAAGATTTTGGGAAAGCCAGAACCACTTACGGCAGAGACGTGGATAAAGCAGATCACTAAGATATTTGATGTCTTGGGATGCTCAGAGGAGCAAAAGGTTCCTTTCACCACTTTCATGTTACGAGGAGAGGAAGATTATTGGTGGGAATCCGTAAAGCGTACTCCGCCTACCACACTGAAGATGTCTTGGGAGAAGTTCCAAGAATTGTTCAACGACAAGTACTTTCCCAAAAGTATTCGTCACATGAAGGAGGTAGAGTTTATCAAGTTGGAGCAAAACAATATGAACGTGTCGCAGTACGAAGCTAAGTTTGCCGAGTTGTCCCGATTTGCATCCCATTTGGTTGATAATGAGGAGAGAATGACGCGAATGTTTCTACAAGGTTTGAAACCCAAAATACGTCAATACCTAATTTCTCACAAACTTTGTTTATATTCAGATGTTGTGAATAGGGCTCAGTTATTGGAGCGCGATAATGAGTCTGCTCAACTGAAGAATAACGACCAACAACTCGATGATAATCGTACTGGTGGTAAGGGTCATCGGAACAATGATAACAATTGTGGAGGAAATTATCATGCCAGAAATGGTAACCACTTTGGTGGTAATCATGGCCAAGATAATAGAAGAAATAACTCAAGTGGAAATTTCAAGAAGAAAAGATTTAACGATGATGAGAAGATGTCGGCAGCAGCACTAGCACCAGCAACAAATTCTAGGGAAAAAGAACGACCGCCAGTTAGATGCTACAAATGTGGAGAGGAGGGACATATAAGTCCAAACTGTTCACAACCTTCCAAGGTATGTTTTAGTTGTGGAAATGACGATCATATAGCTCAAGATTGTCCTGTAGCGAAACCAAGTCCATTTGGGATGGTGACTCCAAAGGCTGTCCTGGACAAGTCAAAGTCATCGGTTCTTAGAAGAGCGTTTTTCGTAACTTCTCAAAAAGCGAGTAACCCGAACGAAGTTAGCACGGGTTAGTTAATTATAAATTTTTACGAAGTTTATACCTTATTAGATACCGGTTCTACCCATTCATTTATCTCTCCTGCTTATACTCAACGTTTAAACTTGAATTTGGAGAAAATTAGACTTTAACTTATTTGTTAAAACTCCGTTAGGAGAAACTTTCGTTACATCCACTGTTTATAAATCTTGTTTGATCCAAGTTGGCACCATCACATTACTTGTTGATCTTATTTCTTTAAAAATTCTTGCATTTGATGTGACCTTAGGGATTGATTGGTTAACCACTCATCATGATAAAATTGATTACTTTTGTAAGTTGTTAGTTTTCATATTCCTAAGCAACCTGTTATTCGAATTTAAGCAACCAAACCATTGAAGTCAAACTCTTTTATATCAAGTCGTAAAGTCATTCGTTTATTGAAAAATGGATGTCAAGATTTCTTAGCCATGTTATGGACTTAAACAAAAATACGTCAGATTTGAATGATATTTCTATTGTTAGTAAATTTCCTGATGTATTTCTTGAAGAATTTCTTGGCTTACTCCCAAAGTGTGATATTGAATTTTGTATCGACTTTGAACCCGGTACAAAACCCATTTCTAAAATCTCATATCGAATGGCTCCTATTGAACTTTAGGAGTTAAAAATTCAACTTTAGAATTTGGTACCCGAGCCTCTATCTGGTGACTTCCTTTGTGGAATACACCGAAGCCAGACTCTCTGTAGGGGATGCCATATTTGGGTGGTAGTAAACTGATAGGTACCATTGTGACGTACTATCCAAGATTGGGATATGAGTCATAGATGAGAGAAACCTAAGTCAGTAATCGAAATACGTAGCTTTCTAGGCTTAGTTGGTTATTATCAAAGATTCGTGGAAAGATTCTCTGGAATCGATACTCTATTAACTCAGCTGACTCAAAAAGATACAAAATTAGAATGGAGCGAGGAATGTAGAACTCAACAAGCGGCAACGACGTTGGCTCGAGCTGTTGAAAGATTACGGCCATACCATTCAATACCATCCTGAAAAAACGAACGTGGTAGCTGACGTGTTGAGTATGCGTTTATGAGTGCGATATTATTAACACAATTACCCATTTCGTATGATTTACAAAAGATGGAGATAGAGTTAAAGATTCCAAGAATCTGCGTGAAGATAACAAATATACGATTAAAATCGACTTTAATCGATAAATTTAAAGCTGCTCAAGCTACAGACCTGGAGTTGATAAATATGAAGAGAAAGATGCAAGAAGTCGTTATTCCAAAAGCGAGAATCGACGATGTGAGAAAAGCTCAAATGTTCGATTTATTAGTCCATTTGAAATCCTCGATCGAATAGGAACTGTGGCCTATAGACACATTTTACCGCCAAGTATGACGCGTGTTCATAACTTTTTTCACGTATCGATGTTACGTAAATATGTGGACGACCCGAACCACATTATTGAGTTAGAACCAGATGAGATAGCAGAAGATTTAACGTACGAGGAGGTACCAGTCAAGATCTTATATAGGAAGGAGCATGTCCTACGTACGTCAATTTCGAGGATGAAATTTCATAAGGAGGGGAGGTTGTAAGACCCCAACTTTTGTATAAATAAAGATTTAATTTCTCTAATTATTATTTTGAAATAGTAAGGGGTTGATTTGATTAATGTGGTTAGTTATGGGTAAAATGCGCAAATATTTTTAATAAGCAAGTGGTTATAAAATACTCATTATTGTCGGAGAATATTACGTTTGGTCGTGGAATATTCTTCTTTGTCGGGGAATATTAAATGCGACGGTAGCGACCTTGTAAAATGGGCCCATAATGAAAAGCGATTGGATGAGGAAAACGACAAGTATAAGTTATTTATAAATAACGGCGTAGTTGTTACCATTAATATTGTTGGAATACCCGGTGGTTAAAACACGATGTCTGGCGTTGTTGCGCGATGCACCGCGATTGCACCAATTATTGATTCTTACGTGAAAGGCACTACTCGATAATTGTTACGATGAATTCTTTATTCGATATTTTATTTAATTGACTCAATAATTGCTACGTTGATATTTTATATTACTATTGTTTCAATAATTGTCACTACACAGTATTTTCCATTATCGAAGCAAAAATTCATATTATCTGAATAATATTATTAGAAAACATTATTGGCAATGTCTAGAAAGTTCTGTCTAAGGAGAGGTTTGGTCACCTAATTGCGCGCCAGTAAGGAGAAATTCTTATTGGAAAGCCCCCTCCTTCCTAGGAACGGCCTGGTTGTCATTATTGTGATTCTATAATATTATTTGTGAATAATTAATTTATTAATTTATATGATGAGGAAAATATTGATTTTATATGGATATAGATGGAGAAAATTTTTAAATGTGACAATTGTTGAAAATTAATATTTTATCTTTTTCTGATAAAATAATTTATTTGAATATATTATTTTAATAATATAATAATGATGATATTTTTATAATGAATGTGGGATATATGAGTATATGAGGAGGAAGAGTATTTTTGTTGCATTAAATGATTAACACATGTTTTGTGTGTCGGTGGACCCTATTTCTTGACTGAAATTTGATTATAGCCTGTAAAATCGTCTTTATGTGGATTTTGGTCAATTTCTGTTTGGAATTTGGAAAAACATTATTCTGCAAAGTTGTAGAGAATTGAATATAGAAGTGAATTTTGCAAGATTCAAATTTTTTGATTAAAGGGATATTTATTATGAATTATTGAAGTTCTGAAGTTCCGAAATAATTGATTTTGGAAGTTTTAATTGTTTTAATTAACAAAAAACATTTTTGACATTTTGTGAGCACCATTTGCACATGTTGATGGCTGAAATCAGATGACTTAGGTGTGCGTAGGAAATTTGTTTATATATAATATTATTATATTAAATTTTCTGCATTGGTGTTCTAAGCAATTTTCTATAAATAGGGTGCTTAGGTTAGAATTAAAAATCACACTAGAAACACAAGTTCTCTCTCTCTTTCTCTCTCTATAATATCGAGCGTATTTTGTGAGTATTTTAGTACTTTGAGTATTGCTATACGGTGCAAGTTCTTTCGATTATATATCGATATTCGATCGGAAGTACTATTCTTTCTGAGGTAAGGGATGTTATTTTCTTCGTAAATGATATTATTTCTTCAATATCATTATGCCGAAATATTGGTATGAATTTTTATCAAATTTGGAATTTTTCATGTCGGAGTTACTATTCATGGGTTACTATTCATGAGTTACTATTCACGAGTACTATTCACGAAGCATGATAATTTTTCTTGTTGAATTTCTACCTTTTAGTGTCGGAGTTACTATTCACGTATACGACACTATTCACGTATACGTCACTATTCACGAATACGACACTATTCACAGAAAAATTAAATTTTATTTTCTGTGTCCAAAATTGTCTATTATGATTCATATCTTTGAATGGATCTATATTTTGGTCTTCATTCTTGAATTTTACTCCACTCTGATTATTTATGAAATATTTTTGAAGTTGGATTGTGTAAAGTATGAATCCTTAATATTTGTTCTTTTGTTTCACTGGATTCGTTTCCTTTAAAATATTTTTCATCATCCTCAGTCCTAAATGATGATATTACTGAATATCTTTGGCATGTAGTGCAAAGACGAATGATTTTCTGATGAATATCTTTGGCCCGTAGTGCAAAGATAAACAGGTGTTTAGATGAACATGACCAACTGATGAATATCTTTGGCCCGTACTGCAAAGATGAACAGGTGTTGAGATGAACATGACCAACAGATGAATATCTTTGGCCTGTAGTGGAAAGATGAATATTTGATTTATGATGTATATTGATTGATGTTACAGGGATTAAATATCGATGATGTACTTTTAAATTCATAGATGATAGTAGATTTCATTCTCTACTTAACTCTTCTAATGAATTGTTGTTTCCGCTACAATTGTTGATCTAAAACTTGTTGTCTATTGTATTCTATCAGATTTTTCCCTGTTGAAGACTAAGGATAATTTGTTGTACATTATCTTAGTCATAATATTCTTCTTGGGCTAGTTGAGCTCACCCTTTTTCCTTTTTGTTCCATTTTCTTCTCAAGAGAGAGAATATAAGCGGGAACTAGTTAGGGGTGTGGAGTAATGGTTCAAGATAAGTTGTTTTAGTAGTCCTCACTATTTTGTAAAATAGTGTATCAATAATTAATAATGAGGACTTATTTGAGTGTGGATATTGTCTAGAAGACAATATTTGTATTTAAACTCACAGTTTATGTGTTGTCGTATTTTGCACGACAATTGTATTAATGAAGTTGTAGTTGTTTTTGTACCATGTATTTGGCGACTCAGAATAGGTTGGTTGGATTTGACCTATTTTGGGGGCGTCACAACTTAATAATACAATTGTCGTGTACAATACGACAAAACATAAACTATGAGTTTGAATACAAATATAGTCTACTAGAGAGTATACAAACTCAACAGGAGTCCTTATTACAATTATTATCACACTATTTCATAGAATAATGAGGACTACTAATGCACCATCTAGGACCATCACTCCGTTCCCTGACTCGTCCCAGCTATATTCTCATTTCCTGAAGAGAACAGTAAAAGAAAGGGTGAGCTCAACTAGCCCAGTAAGAAATATTATGACTAAGATAATGCAGAATAAATTATCATTAGCCTTAAATAGTGTTAAACTGATACAATATAACAAACATCAAGTTTAACTGCAGCGGAACAAGCAATCATTAAAAGAGTCAAGTAGAGAATAAAATCTACAATCTTTAGTATCACGACCACAATTATCCATGCACTACGGGCCAAGAATATTTGTGTATTCATTAATAGTTATGATCATGCCAACAACTATCCATCAATGAACTACGGGCCAATGAGGACTTTTACCACATCATTTGTAACATTATGGTCATGATTACACCGAATAATCCTTGGTCATAATCACACCAAGTCCATCTATGCACTACAGGCCAGAAGATGACTTTCAAAAAATATAAACATGAGGATGATGACAATGATATAAGAATTCAATAAAACAAGTTCAAGAATTAATTTATCCAGGAACTAATAATGTCCAAATTGTCAACATGATACTGCTTTGTAGAGTAAAATTCAAGAATGCTCAGAAGAATATTTCTATGAAAAGATACGGAATGAAGTGAAAATATCAAGGATATTCCACTAATTTCATGGAGTTTAGAAGTCAAAACTTTAACCAACTGAGTATAATAAAGAATGAAATAATAAAAGAAATCACCATGCATGCGGTACTTCGCATAGGCAGTTATTCAACGAATACTAAATAACGGAACCCGGTGGCCAAAGAAATTATGCACCGAAGGGATGTTCCAACAGAATAATAAAGAATGGAATAGCAATCAATCACCATGCATGCGGTGCTTGCATATAGGTTATTCCAATGAGAATACTAATAAGGGCGGAATTAGGTCCCAAGTAAAAGCGCATGATGAGGATATTCCAACGAATAATAATAAAGAGCGGAACCAGTCCGGCGTTAAACGTCTAAACATAATATTCCAACAAAATAATAAAGATTTTAATCGAAGTCCCATGTAAAACGCTATGAACATGATATTCAGCAAATGTAATAGTAAAGATGGAATAATAGAAGAATATCACCAAGTATAGGGTAGCTCACAGATATCTGAGTTATTCAACGAATAATAAAGAATGGAATAACATAAGTTCTCTTCATGAACACAAAAGAATAACACCCCTTACGAGTACAACAAATAATATTCCCTACCTTAGAAAGAAGAGTACTGGATATAGAAGTAGTGAAGTAGAAACACACTTTTCTTCATTCTCTCTATAGTTTTTCTCTCTAGAGTTTCAGTGAATTCGTAAGAAATAATGAATGAATGAGCTTCTATTTATAGAAAAATGGACTGCATAGTAACTATCTCATGAACGGTCTAGATTGATTTACTTTAATCTGACAGTCCATATTTAAAGCAAAATCTTTTAAATAAAATATAATATATTCTATTTATAATCTAATAAAATGAATAACTTTATACAAGATTTTACTATGCAAACACTATGCAGGCACTATGCAAATACTATGCATAATAAAATATAATATATTCTAATTATTGTCTAATAAAATGTATAACTTTATAAAAGTATTCTATTTTATATAAAAAGATTTTACTATACAAAACACTATGCAGATCTGATACTATGCAACACTATATCATAATAGAATATAATATATTCTATTTATAGAATAACTTTATAAAAGTATTACATTTTATTACATTAATAATACCAATAAAACAAAACCGGTGACTTATCACGTAAGCATCAATAATCAATATAAATTGTGCTTCTATGCAACCAATGCCAGATATTCTTTGTACTTTTAACATCGGGTGTTTTAACAGTTAACGGTAAAACTTCCGCTGTTATTTTCATAAAATATTTTTGTCATTTTCTCAATCTGACAATAATCCCATTGCGGGGACCACCAATGATTGTACCGTCATACGGATATTCCCCAACAAAAATAATATTCCCCGACCAATCGAATATTATACAACAACTTGTATAATTTTCAAAATTTATAAATACTACCCACAACTATAACATTATCTCAAATCCACACTATAATATTTAAAAAATTATTTTAAGAAAGTGAAATATTTATTCATAAAATCTAGGGTCTCACAATCTCCCCTCTTTATGAAATTTTGCCCTCGAAATTTACGTACGTACCTGATATTCGAAGAGATAAGAATACCTTGCTTTCTTTCAGATTCTAATTATTGAGGTATAACCTTTGAGTGTTGAATACGATCCTTCTTATCCAAGATTTTAACATGTATCTCCTCATACGTTAAATCTTCTGCTATATCGTTTAGTTCTAATTTAATAATGTGGTTCGGGTCGTCCCCATATTTACGAGACATCGATACGAAAAAAAAACATCCTGAACACGCAACATACTTGGCGGTAAAACGAGTCTATAGGCCACAGTTCCTACTTCATCGAGGATTTCAAATGAGCCAATTAAATTGAGGGTTGAGATTTCCTCTCTTCGTCGATTCTTATTTCTAGAATAACGCTCTCTTGAACCTTCTTCTTCACATTCATCAGCTCTGAGTATGTAGCTTGAGCAGCTTTAACTTTATCGATTCAAGTCTATTCTAATCGTATATTCGTTATATTCACGTGGGTTCGTATATTCGCACTTGTAATCGCATACAATCTTCTACTCATAACGTCAGCTACCACATTCCCTTTCCCACGATGGTATTGAATGGTACGATCGTAATCTTCAACAGCTCGAGTTAACGTCTTTGGCACGTTATACGTTCGTTTTAGTTAAAGAAATATTTGAGGGTTTTAGAAATGGGTTTTGTTCTGGGGTCAATACAAAATTCGATTTCACGCTCTAGGGTAGGATAAGAAGTCTTCAAGAATACGTCAGGAAATTTATTAACAATAGAAATATCATTCAAAACTGTGACACTCATCCAGACTTGGATATCACGTCACATTGATACCTATCAACTTGCCACCGTCATTCACGACGTCGCCTACAGAAAGTCTGGCTTTGGTGCATTCCACACAAGGAAGTCACCAAAAAGGATAAGGACCGGCTCTTTACTTATGGCTTGATATGACAATGATTGACTTTAGTGGTTTGGTTGCTTGAATTCGCATAACAGGTTGGTTAGGAATATGAAAGCTAACAACCTTACGAAAAGCATGATGAGTAGTTAACCAATCGATTCCTAAAATCGCATCAAAGGCAAGTATTTTCAAGGAGATAAGATTGACAGGTAACGTGAAAGTGACAATTTGAATTAAACAAGATTTATAAATAGTGAATGTAACGAAGGTTTCTCCCAACTGAGTTTCAACAGATAAATCAAAATCTAGCTTCTCCGGAGTTAAATTCAAACATTGAACACAACTAGGTGAAATAAAAGAGTTGGTAGAACTGGTATCTAATAAGGTATAAACTTCACAAGAGTTTATCATTAACTTACCCGTAATAACTTCGTTCGGGTTCCTCGATAAACGCTCTCACTTAAACTACTGGATTTGACTTTGCTATAGGGTACATTCTACCCTTAAGTGCTTCGTCCCATTCCTGATCCATGATTTGAATCATTATTCTCCGATCCATATCGAATTGGGGTTGACCGCTATGCACATGGTAATTTCGAATTCGATGTTGGATTCTCCCAATTGTTGTCCAAAAGGAAAAATCCATTTCATCTATTTTGGCTTTATTGGATCAGACTTCTTTTTCTACAATATCTACACGTTGTGCGGCTTTTACCTATGCGTCATCTATTTTCCTTCGTTCAGTTGTTTCTGCTTTGATCATAGCATTCTCAGATTCCAGCTCTAATATCTTATACTCTGCCAAAGAGTGCTTCTGTTCAAGCATCGCACATCGGGTAACACAATTTTGAATGGTTGCATCTCTTTGCTCCACGACCTCCTGCCATTCTTCAGCCTGCTCTTCTAACTCATGAATACGATTTTGTAATGCTAAATTTTGATCATAAAATTCTTCTAATAAATTCTCCTCAGGTTCCTCTTCTTCCTCTTCTTCCTCACTCTTAGCTACTACCTCTGCAACTAGCTCGGGTGCAACTATTAGTTCTTCATTCACCACATAGATATCTCTAATTTCTTCTTCGTCTGACATCACATTAACCTGGTTAGTGATTAAAGGTGTCTCAACGATCTCATGTGCTTCATTGTTGGTCCCACCATTTTCGGATGCCATTTTCAAATACTACCATTAAACAAGGGTTAATTGACATGTAACATATTATCCATATACTATGACCGACCAATTAAATATCAAATAAACTTCGGTAGGTCATACTAACGAAGGAATTCCCCGTCTCTCCCCTCCTAGTTCTATTCTAACATCTTAGCCAGGGATCATATCCCTAAGCTTTGATACCAAATGTGACGCCCCCAAAAATAGGTATACATCACCCATCTTGAGTCGCCAGATACATGGTACAGAATTCAAATACAACTTAATAATACAACTGTTGTGTACAATACGACAAAACATAAACTATGAGTATGAATACAAATATAGTATACTAGAGAGTATACAAACTCAAAAGGAGTCCTTATTACAATTATTATCACACTATTTCACAGAATAGTGAGGACTACTAATGCACCATCGAGGACCATCACTCCGTTCCCCGACTCGTCCCAGCTATATTCTCATTTCCTGAAGAGAACAGTGAAAGAAAAGGTGAGCTCAACTAGCCCAGTAAGAAATATTATGACTAAGATAATGCAGAATAAATTATCATTAGCCTTAAATAGTGTTAAACTGATACAATATAACAAACATCAAGTTTAACTGCAATGAAATAAGCAATCCATTAAAAGAGTCAAGTAGAGAATAAAATCAACTATCTTTTATGATTTAAAGGTTTTGCATCACTTTTATCATTGGGACTCGACTTAATAAATAATCCACATCATCGAATCACCCCCTGCTTTACGCCCAAGGATATTCTTTAGTATCACGACCACAATTATCCATGCACTACTAGGCCAATAATATTTGTGTATTCATTAATGGTCATAATCATGCCAATAATCGTCCCATCAATGCGATGCGGGCCAATGAGGACTTTTACCACATCATTTGTAACATTACGGTCATGATTACAATCAATAATCCACAGTCGTCATAATCATACCAAGTCCATCTACGCACTATAGGCCAGATGACTTTCAAAAAATATAAACATGAGGATGATGATAATGATATAAGAATTCAATAAAACAAGTTCAAGAATTAATTTATCCAGGAACTAATAATGTCCAAATTGTCAACATGATACTGCTTTGTAGAGTAAAATTCAAGAATGCTCAGAAGAATATTTTCATGAAAAGATACAGGATGAAACACAAATATTAAGGATATTCCACTAATTTCATGGAGTATAGAAGTCAAAACTTTAACCAACTGAGTTTAATAAAGAATGGAATAACAAAAGAAATCACCATGCATGCGGTACTTGACAGAGGCAGGTTATTCAACGAATACTAAATAACGGAACCGAGTCGGTGCGAAATTTCGCGCCGATGGATGTTCCAATGAATAATAAATAATGGAATAGCAACAGAAATCACCATGTATGCGGTACTTCGCATAGACAGGTTATTCCAATGGAATACTAATAAGGACGAAATCAGGTTTGGCGTAAAATGCACAGACAGGATATTCCAATGAGATATTAATAAAGACTAACCCGTCCCCACAGAAATGCATGAGACAGGATATTCAAATGAGAATAATAAAGAGGCGGAATCGGTCCGTAGTAAAATGCATGATGTTTAATCCAATGTAATAGTAAAGACGAAATAATAGAAGAATGTCACCAAGTATAGGGTAGCCCGCGTATATAGGTTATTCCAACAGAATAATAAAGAATGGAATAACATAAGTTCTCTTCATGAATACAAAAGAATAACACCCCATACAAGTACAACAAATAATATTCCCTACCTTAGAAAGAAGAGTACTGGATATAGAAGTAGTGAAGTAGCAGAACACTTTTCTTCTTTCTCTCTATAGTTTCTCTCTCTAGAGTTTTAGTGAATTCGTAAGAAATAATGAATGAATGAGCTTCTATTTATAGAAAAATGGACTGCATAGTAACTAACTCATGAACGGTCCAGATTGATTTACTTTAATCTGACGGTCCATATTTAAAGCAAAATCTTTTAAATAAAATATAATATATTCTATTTATAATCTAATAAAATGAATAAATTTATAAAAGATTTTACTATGCAAACACTATGTAGGCACTTATGCAAACACTATGCATAATAAAATATAATATATTCTAATTATTGTCTAACAAAAGCGATAACTTTATAAAAGTATTACATTTTTTATATAAAAAGATTTTACTATGCAAAATACTATGCGAGACACTATGCAAATACTATGCATAATAAAATATAATATATTCTATTTATAGAATAACTTTATAAAAGTATTACATTTTATATAAAAGATTTTTACTATCTGAATTATACACTATACAACACTATGCATAATAGAATATAATATATTCTATTTATAGAATAACTTTATAAAAGTATTCTATTTTATTACATTAATAATACCAATAAAACAAAAGCGGTGACTTATCACGTAAGCATCAATAATCAATACCGTAATGCTACTATGCAACAACGCAGCATATTCTTTATTTACTTTAACAATCGAGTGTTTCAACGATTAATAACGGTAAAACTTCCGCCGTTATTTTCATAAAATATTTTTGTCTTTTTCTCAATCCGACAATAATTCTGTTGCGGGGTCCACCAATGATTGTACCGTCATAAGGATATTCCACGACAAAAAGAATATTCCCCGACCAATCGATTATTATACAACAACTTGCATTCTTTTCAAAATTTATAAATACTACCCACGACTACAACATTATCTCAAATCCACACCATAATATTCAAAAAATTATTTCGAGAAAATTAAATATTTATTCATAAAATCTGGGGTCTCACACTGTCTGTCCGAATTACGCATGACTTGGTTCCGTTATTTATTATTCTGTCGGAATAACCAGTCTATGCGAAGTACCACATACATAGTGAAATTCTTCTGTTATTCCATTCTTTATTATTACATTGGAACATCCTCATGCGTGCGTATTACACGCATGACACGTTCCATTATTTATTATTCTATTGGAATAACCTGTGTGTGCGGTCTATCGCATATATGGTGAATTCTTCTGTTATTCAATTCTTTATTATTCGGTTGGAATATCCTGTCTGTGCGTTTACGCATGACCTGGTACTATTATTAATTATTTTGTTGGAATAACCGGTCTGTGCGGTCTATCACATGCCTGATGAATTTTTTTGTTATTCCATTCTTTATTATACTCAGTTGGTTAAAGTTTTGGCTTTTATACTCCATGAAATTAGTGGAATATCCTTGATATTTGCGCTTCATCCAGTAACTTTTCATGGAAATATTCTTCTGAGCATTCTTGAATTTTACTCCACAAAGCAGTATCATATTGACAATTTGGACGTTATCGATTCCTGGATAAATTAATTCTTAAACTTGTTTTATTGAATTCTTATATCATTGTCATCATCCTCATGTTTATATTATGTTGAAAGTCATATGTGGCCTGTAGTACATAGATGGACTTGGTATGATTATGACCAGGGATTATTCGGTATAATCATGACCGTAATGTTACAAATGATGTGGTAAAAGTCCTCATTGGCTCGTAGTGCATTGATGGACAGTTGTTGGCATGATCAAGACCATTGATGAATACACGAATATCCTTGGCCCGTAATACATGGATAATTTGTGGTCGTGATACTAATGAATATCCTTGGCCGTCGTGCAGGGATGATGTGGTTTATTTATTAAGCTGTGTCTCAGCGATAAAAGTGATGAAAAACATTTTAAATCATAGAAGATAATAGATTTTATTCTCTACTAGACTCTTCTAATGGATTGCTTGTTCCGCTGCAGTTAAACTTGATGTTTGCTATATTTTATTAGTTTAACACTGTTGAAGGCTAATGATAAATTATTCTGCATTATCTTAGTCATAATATTTCTTACTGGGCTAGTTGAGCTCACCCTTTCTTTCACTGTTCTCTTCAGGAAATGAGAACGTAGCCGGGACTAGTCGGGGAACAGAGTGACGGTCTAGATGATAGCATTAGTAGTTCTCACTATTCTGTTAAATAGCGTGACAATAAATATAATGAGGACTCCATTGAGTTTGTATATTGTCTAGATGACAATATTCTTATTAAAAACTCTTAGATTATATTTTGTCGTATTTTACATGACTATTGTATAATTAAGTTGTATTTGAATTTTGTACCATGTATTTGGCGATCCAAGATGGGTGATGTATACTTGTTTTGGGGGCGTCACAGTTGGTATCAAAGCTTAGGGATATGATCCCTGGCTGAGATGTGAGACAAGAACTAGGAAGGGAGAGATGGAGAATTCCTTCGCTAGTATGACCTACCTAAGTTTGTTTGGTATTTATTTGGTCAGTCAGAGTATAGGGATAATATGTGACATGTCAATTAACCCTTGTTTTGTGGCAATATTTGAAAATGACATCCGAGAATGTTGAGAACAGCAATGGAGCACAGGAAACCGTTGAGTCTCCATAGATCAATAATCAGGATAATGTGCATTAGGAAGGCGATAATGCTCATACAAACAACAACACTGACCAAATGATGAACGATGGAATGTTCAGAGGCTTTATGCAATTCATGCAACATCAGGCGAGAGCGGCTCCTGTCCAAAATTTAGGTGGAAACACTGGAAACTCTCGGACGGTCATAGCTAAACATTTCAAGGAGCTGGAACCACCGGAGTTTATTGGAGAGCCAAAACCATTTAAGGCGGAAGCGTGGATAAAGCAGATTACCAAGATATTTGATGTTTTAGGATGCTCCGAGGAGCAAAAGGTTCCATTTGCCACCTTTATGTTGCGAGGAGAGGCAGATTACTGGTGGGAATTGTTAAAGCGTACTCAACTTGCCGCACTGAAGATGTCTTGTGAGAAGTTCCAAGAACTATTCAATGACAAGTACTTTCCCGAATGTATTCGTCACATGAAAGAGGTAGAGTTCATCAAGTTGGAGTAGAACAATGTGACCGTGTCGCAGTACGAAGCTAAGTTTGCCGAGTTGTCCCGGTTTGCGTTTCACTTGGTTGACAATGAGGAGAGAATGACGCGGATGTTTCTAAGAGGTTAGAAACCCGAGATACATCAATATCTAATTTCTCATAAATTGTGTTTGTATTCAGATGTTGTTAATAGGGCTCAGTTATTGGAGAGTGATAACGAGTCAACTCAACCAAGAGAAAACAGCCGGCAAAATGATAATACCAGTGGTAGCAGTCATCGAAGCGGTGACAACAAACGTGGAGGGAATCAACATGCCAGAAATGGTAACCACTTCGGTGGTAATCATGGCTAAGACAGTAAAAATGGACATTTTAAGAAAAGGAGATTCAACAATGATGGAAAGACGTCAACACAAGCACCCATTGTTATGGAAGGAGAACGACCACCTATCATATGCTTCAAATGCGGAGGGGAGGGACATATCCATCCAAACTGCGCGATGCAGTCCAAAGCGTGTTATAATTGTGGAAGAGAAGGTTATCTAGCCTGATTTTGTCGTGCACCAAAGACAAGTCCAGCTGGGATGGAGGCACCAAAGGCCGTCCCAGAAAAGTCAATGCCGGTAGTTTAAGGGAGAGCGTTTGTCGTAACCTCCCAGAAAGCAAGGAACCCGAACGAAGTTATCACGGGTAAGCTTATCATAAACTCTAGCGAAGTCTATACCTTATTTGATACCGGTTCTACCCATTCTTTTATTTCTCCTACTTGCGCTCAACGTTTAAATTTAACTCCGGAGAAATTTGACTTTGACTTTTCGGTTGAAACTCCGTTGGGAGAAACCTTCATTACATCCATTATTTATAAGTCTTGTTTGATTCAAATTGGTAACCGCACGTTACCTATCGATCTTATTTCTTTAAAAATACTTGCATTTGACGTGATTCTAGGGATTGATTGGTTAACTACTCATCATGCTAAAATTGATTATTTTCGTTTGGTTGTTAGCTTTCATATTCCTAATCAACCTATTATGCGAATTCAAGCGACAAAACCATTAAAATCAATCACGGTCATCTCAAGCCATAAAGCTATTCGTTTATTAAAAAACAGATGTCAAGCTTTTTTAGCTCATGTCACAGATTTAAACAAAAATACGTCAGATTTAAATGATATTTCTATTGTTAATAAATTTCTTGACGTATTCCCTGAAGAACTTCTAGGCCTACCCCCAGAGCGTGAAATTGAATTTTTTATCGACCTTGAACCCGGTACAAAACCCATTTCCAAAGCCCCATATCGAATGGCTCCTATTGAACTTCAGGAGGTAAAGACCCAATTACAGGAATTGTTAGACATCGGTTTCATTCGTCCTAGTACGTCTCCTTGGGGTGCTCCTGTTCTATTCATAAAAAAAAGAAAGATGGAAGTATGCGACTTTGTATTGATTATCGGGAGTTGAATCATGTCACAATCAAAAATAGGTACCCAATGCCTCGCATTGATGACATGTTTGACCAGTTGCAAGGCGCCAAATTCTTTTCAAAGATTGGTCTTCGTTCCGGATATCATCAGTTGAAGATTAAAAATGATGACATTCCAAAGACTACTTTCAGAACTCGGTACGGGCATTATGAATTCTTAGTCATGTCTTTTGGATTGACTAATGCTCCTGCTGCCTTCATGGATATGATGAACCGAGTATTCAAGGAATATTTAGATCACTTTGTGGTCGTCTTTAGTGATGACATCCTCATATACTCCAAAACCCGTGAAGACCATGAGAAACACTTGAGGCTGATACTCCAAAAGATTCGTGAAAATAAGCTATATGCCAAGTTGAAGAAATGCGAGTTCTGGCTTGAGGAAGTTGCATTCCTTGGACACGTGATATCAAATCATGGGATATCTATTGACCCGGCAAAGATTGAAGCAATTCAAAGCTGGGAGCAACCTAAATTAGTGACCGAAGTACGTAGCTTTCTCGGCTTAGCTGGTTATTATCGGAGATTCGTAGAAGGGGTTTTTTGAATCGCTACTCCATTAACTCAGCTGACTCGAAAAGATACAAAATTTGGTTGAAGCGAGGAATGTGAAAAGAGTTTTCAAGAACTCAAGAGGAGACTCATTTCAGCACCTGTTATGATAATACCATCTGGTTCGGAGGGATATGTCATCGATAGTGATGCTTCAGGCAAAGGGTTAGGATGTGTTCTCATGCAACATGGGAAAGTCATAGCCTATACCTCATGACAACTCAAAGAATATGAGATGAATTATCCTACTCATAATCTAGAGTTGGCAGCAATCGTTTTTGCGCTTAAGATTTGGAGGCATTACCTGTATGGAGAGAGGGTGGAGATTTATACAGATCATAAAAGCCTCAAATATTTCTTCACTCAAAAGGAACTCAACATGCGGCAACGATGATGGCTTGAGTTGTTGAAAGATTACGATCATACCATTCAATACCATCCTGGAAAAGCGAACGTAGTAGCTGATGCATTAAGTAGAAGATCATATACGGGTACGAGTGCATTATTGTCAATGCAAAGGCCCATTTTATATGACTTACAAAGGATGGAGATAGAGTTAAAGACTCCAGGGACCCATGTGATGATGGAAAATATACGAGTAGAAGCGACTTTAATCGATAAAGTTAAAATTTCGCTCAAACTACGTGATTTGGAGCTAATGCGTATGAGGAAGAAAGTGCAAGAACGTACTATGCCGGAAGCAAGAATCGATGAAGAAGGAATACTTTGAGTCAACTCCAGACTTTGTGTTCCTAACAACCCTAATTTAAAGTATAAAATCATGATGGAAGCGCACAATACACCGTTTACAATCCATCATAGGAGTACCAAAATGTATCGTGATCTTCGACATACATTTTGGTGGAGCAATATGAAGAGAGAGATAGCAGAGTTTATCTCATGGTGTTTAACTTGTCAACTAGTCAAGGCGGAGCATCAAGTACCAAAAGGTCCATTGCAACCACTTAAAATTCTAGAATGGAAGTGGGAGCACATTACCATGGATTTTGTTACTTGTCTTCCCAAGGTTTCTCAAGGCATAGATGCAATTTGGGTCATTGTTGATAGATTCACCAAGTCTGTTCATTTCCTACCTATAAGAGAAACTTATACACTTAAACATCTTGCTCGTATGTACATAAACGAGATTGTAAGACTACATGGTATACCAGTATCCATAGTTTCTGATCGAGACCCAAGATTCACTTCAAGATTTTGGGTTAGTTTTCAAAAATCTATGGGCACAGATTTATGATTTAGCTCGACATATCATCCTCAGACAGACGGGCATTCAGAGAGGACTATTCAAACCCTTAAAGTTTTATTAAGACTCTGTGTCTTGACTTCAAAGGAAGTTGGGACAAGTTCTTACCATTGGTGGAGTTTTCCTAGAATAACAGTTATCAAACAAGTATTGGCATGGCTCCATTTGAGGCGTTGTATGGAAGAATGTGTCGTTCTCCAGTATGCTGGGATGAGGTGGGTGAAACAATGTTGTTGGGACCGGAGTTGGTACGTATGACTACAAAAAAGATTCAAACGATCCGACAACGTATAAAAACCTCACAAGATCGACAAAAGAGTTATGTTGATCTTCATCGAAAGGACATGGAATACGATATTGGAGATCATGTGTTGTTATGTGTTGCTCCATGGAAGGGAGTTACGAGATTTGGAAAGAGAGGAAAGCTCAACCCTTGATTCATTGGCCCAATTTTAATACTTGATCAAGTAGGAACTGTGGCCTATAGACTCGCCTTACCGCCAAGTATGTCTCGTGTTCATAACGTTTTTTACATATCTATGTTACATAAATATGTGAAAGACCCGAACCACATTATTGAATTAGAACCAGACGAGATAGAGGAAGATTTAACGTATGAAGAGTTACCTGTTAAAATATTGGATAAGAAGGATCATATTCTACGCTCTAAAGTTATACCTTAAGTCAATGATTTGTGGAGAAACCACGATGTTGAGGAAATGACCTGGGAGTTAGAATCTGAAATGAAATCAAGGTATCCTCACCTCTTCGATATACCAGGTACGTACCCTAATTTCGAGGATGAAATTTCATAAGAAGGGGAGGTTGTAAGACCCCAACTTTTATTAATAAAGAATAATTTTCTCAAAATGTATTTTTGTATATTATGGTGTGGATTTGATATAATGTTATAGTTGTGGGCAATATTTACAAATTTTGCAAAGTAAGCAAGTGGTTATATAATATTCATTTTAACAGGGAATATTTGTACGACGACACAATCATTGGTGGACCCCACAACAGAAGTATTGTCGTAGTTAGAAAACGACAGAATTATCTTTTTATAAAAATAACGGCGAAAGTGTTACCAATAAAACTGTTGAACTACCCTTATTAAAAGTACGTGAATACTGGCGGGTTGCATAGTAGCACACAGTATTGATTATTGATGCTTACGTGAGAAGTCACTCAGTTATACTCAATTATTGCTATAGTAATTACTACATCATATCGCTCATATTATTGATTTAATTATTGTTACAGTATTATCTGCATTATATTTATTATTATTAAATCAATAATGGAAACGACAAATTTATTCATATTATTATTTGCAATATTGACAATGTCTAGAAGTTCTGTCAAGGAGAGGTTTGGTCACCTAATTGCGCGCTAATAAGGAGAAATCCTTATCGAAAAGCCCCTTCTTTCCTGGGAACGACCTGGTTGTTAAATATTGTGAGTTATAATATTAATGATGAATAAGTTGTGTTAATTAAAGATGAATTTGATAGTTCCATTTTGTTGGGATTATTAGTGTTAGTGGAAATCGACATCTATTCCGATGATAATTGATATTTGGGGGTTATATTGATAAATCGGGTAATTTATCGGATAAATGAGCAATTAATTGCTACCAATTCACATGCTTATATAACTATTTGTTCACATGTGTGTACTATTGAATCACATTCTTGTACTATTAGAGGAATTGGTGCAAGATTGATAATACTTGCATGACTAAGTTAAAAATGGAGGTATAGTTGAAGGTACTATACTGTAATTAGTTTTTTTGCATGATTATACTATTGAGTCACATGAATGAACTTTTAATTCACATTATTTACTATTAGGGGAGGTGGTGCAAGTTTGTTAATACTTGCAGGACTAAATTAAAAATGAAGAAAAAGAGGAAGGTATTATACTGTAATATTTTGAGCCCCAAAATGTGCAATTATCGAAACTATATTTTCCTATAAATAGAAGCTCATTCTTCCTTCATTTCTTACCAATTCACAAAAGCTTTAGAGCAATTATTATAGAGAGAAATTATAGAGAGAATGAAGAAGAGAAGTCTGCTACCTCACTATTCCAGTATCCAGTTTTTCTAAGGTAAGGGGTATTATTTCTTTCGTATTCTTGAAGATAGAAATTGTTATTCCATCCCTTATTATTCTGTTGGAACATCCTATCTGTACGAATTACGCATGAGCTGGTTCCGTTATTTATTATTCTATTGGAATAACCTGTCTATGCAAAGTACCGCATACATAGTGAAGTTCTTCTGTTATTCCATTATTTATTATTCTGTTGGAACATCTTGTCTATGCCTATTACGCATGACCTGGTTCCATTATTTATTATTCTGTTGGAATAACCTGTCTGTGTGGTCTATCGCATGCATGGTGAATTGTTCTGTTATTCCATTCATTATTATTCAGTTGGAATATCTTGTCTATGCGTTCTGGCACGACACACCGTTCCATTATTTGTTATTCATTGGAATAACCTAGTCATCTTGATCTCTATCGCATGCTTGGTGAATTCTTTTGTTATTCCATTCTTTATTATACTCAGTTGGTTAAAGTTTTGGCTTTTATACTCCATGAAATTAGTGGAATATCCTTAAAATTTGCGCTTCATCCAGTATATTTTCATGGAAATATTCTTCTGAGCATTCTTGAATTTTACTCCACAAAACAGTATCATGTTGACAATTTGGACGTTATCGGTTCTTGGATAAATTAATTCTTAAACTTGTTTTATTGAATTCTTATATCATTGCCATCATCCTCATGTTTATATTATGTTGAAAGTCATCTGTGGCCTGTAGTGCATAGATGGACTTGGTATGATTATGACCAGGGATTACTCGGTATAATCATGACCGTAATGTTACAAATGATGTTGTAAAAGTCCTCATTGGTCCGTAGTGCATTGATGGACAGTTGTTGGCATGATCATGACCACAGATGAATACACGAATATCCTTGGCCAGTAGTGCATGGATAATTTGTGGTCGTGATACTAATGAATATCCTTGGCCGTAGTGCAAGGATGATGTGGTTTATTTATTAAGCTGAGTCTCACCGATAAAAGTGATGAAAAATGTTATGAACAATATTTTTGTAATTTAATTCTTAATATTTATTGAAGTAAATAAATATTTTCGATTATTTAATTATTAGATTAAATAATTAATTGATGCAGTTGTGGTAGATGAATTTAATTATATGTGTTATATTTATTAAATTAATGTGGTGAAATTTTATCGAAGTATGTCATTATGTGAGCCTATTGTATTAAAAGAAATATTTAATAAGCCTAATGTTATTTTAATTAAATTAATTATTAATTAGAGAATTAATAATTTGACATTATTTATTATTGAGAAAAATTAAATATATGACTGTGAATTTATGAGAAGTTATTATATTTATTTTATATTAAATTAAATAAGATATTTGAATTGGGTGTGACATGATTTAAACTATATTATAAAGCTTTTATTAAATTAAATGACTTTGAATCAATTAAGGGTTGCCAAACAAGGCCTTAGTAGTGGTTGGATGCGATTACCCGATAGGATAATCGACCACTTCTAACGTCGATTCTTCTCTTTTAATTCAGACGTCTTCTTTTTATTATTATTATTCTAAGTCTAGAAAACATAACAGAGAGAATTCAGAGAGAAAAATTAAGAATTTTGAGTGTGTGATTGAAGAAGAGTTTGAGAAGAGTTTCAATTCATTGTTTAACATTACACTCTACGCTCTGGGTAATTTCTCCAAACCCAATTTCTAATTCACGTCATTAGTTTTTATAAAAAATGGCTTTTATATATTTTGTAAAATCTCTGTAATTGAAAAAGGGTTTGATTATGAGTTTATATATGGGTTAAGATATATCAAATCGTATTTGATTATATATATATTATGTGAATTATCATGTCATCAGTTTCATAATACTATGAATTGCTATTTCAAAAATTACAGAGTATGGGTTTTGGCCTTATGGCCTTATACGTGATATTTTATGTATTGATCATATATTATCCCTAAATTTTACACTCGTATATTATTATGCATGTTGATACGAAGAGACCAAGCCTTAAACGAACGGATTCGGTGTTATAACGAATCCGTAGTGTTAAATTTTATGTTTTTGTTCAAAATCTTCAAGAACATCAAGAATAGTACAATTTGCATAATTTAATTATGTGATTATGTGTTTTAAATGGTTAAAGTCGTTATATAAATGTTGGGTTATGTTTATGCATGAATTACACCATATGGGTATGTCTAATTTCGAGTAGAAAATAAGAAATCGGAAGAAATTGGCATGTTCTGCGATTTTCATGAATCGCCATTTCGTAGTCTATCTATACGCCATGTGCACAGTACGGCTTCCTTCCTATTTCCCGCGCCATATTTACCATATCTCGAGTCATATACCACTAAGACCAGAAGCGCCAAGAGTCGATCAGCAGCCATCATCGCTACTTGTCGCGAAGACTAGGAAGTGTAACGATGAGCCAATACCACTCTCCGTAAAGTTCGAAAATGAGATTTTTAAATTGATTAAGTCTAACAATATGTTAGTAAATTAATGTAATGAACATGTAAACATGTTAGAAGTATAATGAGATGTAAATTAGATGTTTAACATGTAAATAACATAATTACATGTTGATTAAGTTATTAAGTACATAATTAATTTGCTATCCATGAAGTACAAATTATGTGGAAATGTGATAATTTGACTAAGTATAGTCATAACCAAAGTTTAGACAAAAGAATGATCATTGATGATTAGTTAAGTTATAATTAACTGGTATTGTGAATGTGAATGGTATGTAGGATTAAATTCAAAGAACGTGCTTAGTTAAAGTGTAATCTACGCATGAGGCAAGTTTCCTAACCCTACTTGTCATTATTGTTCAAGTTTATTATTTACCTCGAGTAAATTATCATTGCTATTATTCATGTTCAAATGTTATGTTAAAGATTGATTATCTTTTCAAAGCATGATTCAGTTATACAATAATTGTCCTATTGTATACTTCTTGATATTATTATTCAAATTAAATATCATTATTGTTGAACCTTATTAGAGTAGTGAACTTTATTGATTCAACTAGTCCTTAGTTGATGAACATTCTAAATTTCAGAACCCTTATTGAATTATCCAAACCAAACTTCCTTTGGTGCGTACTCGAATGTCAAATCGAGATGAACAACCTCGCAAAGGGATTTACTTATCGTTAAGCGTAAAGATATTGTGCATGATGATGGTACTAAGGGATGATCCCCCTAAGTACGAGTAGAAAGGTCCATAGTCTTATGACTATTAAAGGTTTCAAGTATAACCCTTCATAACCTAGGACATAGTTCAAGGTCTTATGACCCTCAGAATTCTTTTGATTCTTCCTATTCATTCTTGATTCAAAAGTTGAACTTTTATTCAGATGTCTTTAATTTATTCGCATGTTATTATACTGTTATTTCATTGTTATACTTATGGGCAATAGTGCTCACTCTTGCTTAATAATAACATTGCAGTTAAGAACGAAAGAATCGATGAACCTTCCACTAGTAAAGGCAAGGGCAAAGTTAGCAAGTGATGAAGACTTGTTATTTTTATTAGATGATGTATTTATACTTAAGACTTGAGTTAATAATGTTGTTTAAGACTTATTTGTTTATGATTCCGCACAGATGTTTAAGGTTAGTTTAACTTGGGATTGTATTTTATTATTCGGATGTTGTAACCCTTAAGGGGAAGATTTTATTTCTATCTATTGCATGGTTTGCATTTATTATGGGTAGATAGATAGATTATATTTGTACAGTGAACACAAAATCAAGTGGAATCGAAGTATCCGGATTTGGGGGTGTCACAAAAAACCTTTTAAATCATAGAAGATAGTAGATTTTATTCTTTACTTGACTCTTCTAATGGATTGCTTGTTCCGCTGCAGTTAAACTTGTTGTTTGTTATATTTTATCAGTTTAACATTGTTGAAGGCTAATGATAAATTATTCGCATTATCTTAGTCATAATATTTCTTCTTTGGGCTAGTTGAGCTCACCCTTTCTTTCACCGTTCTCTTGAGAAATGAGAACGTAGCGAGGACTAGTCGGGGAACGGAGTGACGGTCCAGATGATAGCATTAGTAGTCCTCACTATTCTGTTAAATAGTGTGACAATAAATGTAATGAGGACTCCATTGAGTTTGTATATTGTCTAGATGACAATATTCTTATTAAAAACTCTTAGATTATATTTTGTCGTATTTTGCACGACTGTTGTATAATTAAGTTGTATTTGAATTTTGTACCATGTATTTGGCGACCCAACATTGGTGATGTTTACCTGTTTTGGGGGCGTCACATATATTATATAAGTTTTGTTTTATTAGATATAAATAGAATATATTATATTTTATTTAAAGTTTTTATTTTTTAGAATATTTTATTGCACAATAATAAATAGTAAAAATCAAATTTTCAGAAAATTTTCACTGGTTGAGCGCCTGTGATTCCTGCACTGTGCATCTGTGATTTTCTTTTCTAAATAGTATCATGTCATTCTCCTATAAATAGGATACTCAGTTTAGAATTGAAAATCACACCAAAATCGGAGAATTCTTCTTCTATAATATTGAGCGTATTTCTTTTGAGTTAAGGAAACTTTAAGTGTACCAAATAGTGCAAGTTTTTCTTCAAGAATATCTACGCTATACTAGTCGGAATACTCTCCTTTTAAGGTAAGTGGTATTATTTATTTCATATTCGTTTACGATATTATTTTTTGTATTTGTAAGGAAATTTATTTTCGTTCAATATTCGTAAGGAATATTATTTTCGTTCAATATTCGTAAGGAATATTATCTTCGTTCAATATTCGTTGGAATATTATTTTTGTTCAACAACTGTAAGGTATATTATTTTTTTCAATATTCGTATGAAATAATATTTTCTTCCATAATCTATAGTATGTAAGTAATATTATTTCATTTCAGATTCCGAATTCTACACTCATTTTGTTAAGTATTGCTTCTATACTCGTTGAAATTAGTAGAATATTCTTGAAATTTGCGCTTCATCTAGTATCGTTTCACAAGGATATTTTTCTGAACATTCTTGTTAAATTTTAAGTTTTTCATGGCGGGGTACTATTCATGGGGTACTATTCACAAAGTACTATTCACGGGGTACTATTCACTCAGGTATTATTCACCTGGGGTACTATTCATGACATAAATTGATTTCTTTTCTGTCCAAATTATTTTTGATACAATATTATTCTTGAATTTTACTCCACAAAGCAATTATCATATTAACAATTTGGACATTTTTAAGCTCCAGATAAATTTAAAGTCTTTATTAGTTATCCTTGATTTCATTTAATTGATGCTTATATCATTGTCATCATCCTCATGCTTATATTGTAATGAAAGTCATCTTTGGCCCGTAGTGCATAGATGAACTATTGATTGATATGATTATGACCAAAAATTATTCGGTATAATCATGGCATGTAATGTTAAAAATGATATGGTAAAAGTCCTCATTGGCCCATAGTGCATTAATGGACAATTATTGGTATGATCGTGACCATGGGTTCTCTTCGGCCAATGGTGCAAATATGAATTGTTATTTGGCATGATTATGACCACTGGTGTTAATACGAATATCCTTGGCCAGTAGTGCATGAATAATTCGTGGATGTGATACTAATGAATATCCTTGGCCCGTAGTGCATGGATAATTCAGTGATGTGGATTATTTATTAAGTTGAATCTCAACGATAAAATTGATGATAAACTTTTAAATCATAGAAGATAATAGATATCATGCTCTACTTGACTCTTCTAATGGATTGTTATTTTCGCTGCAGTTGTTGATCTAAAACTTGTTTTCTATTGTATTATATATGTTGTTATACTGTTGAAGGCTAACGATAATTTATTATGCATTATCTTGGTCATAATATTCTTTACTAAGCTAGTTGAGGTCACCCTTTTTCTTTAATTGCTCTTTTCAGGAAATGAGAATATATCTGGGACTAGTCGGGGAATGGAGTGACGGTCCAAATGGTTGCTATAGTAGTCCTCACTATTCTGTGAAATAGTGTGATAATAATTGTAATGAGGACTTATTTTAAGTTTGGATATTGTCTAGGAGACAATATTTGTATTAAAACTCACAACTTATGTTTTGTCGTATTCTCCACGACACTTAATAGTTGAATAAATGAAGTTGTTTTTGAATTATGTACCATGTATTTGGTGACTCATAATGGGTTGTGTATACCAATTTTGGAGGTGTTACATTTGGTATCAAAGCTTAGGGATATGATCCTTGGTTGAGACTTGAGGCTAAAACTAGGAGTGGAGAGACAAGTAGTATCATTCGCTAGTGTGTGCTACCTATGCTGAATTTTCTTACTTAAGTTGACAAATTGTGATATGTCAAATAACCTTTGTTTTGAAGATGTATTCTAGAATGATATCTGAAATACAGGAGATGAGCAATAGGAAAATCATGATACAGAGAAAATAACCGGGAAGGTGCAATCCGAAAAGAAAGCAAGGTATGATCACATCTCTTCGACATACCAGGTAATGTTGGGTAAAATCTAATTATGCACAACACACAAGTATACGTGGTCAACAAGTAATAAAGTGAAAGTAGAGTATCGTTCCCACGAGGAATTGTTTAATAAAAATCACCAAGTATTAACCCATAACCAACTCAATCTTATTTAAATGAATGAATTTCAATTTATAAGTAAACTAATTCTAATTACCACTAGTTAAATTAAGATTACGGAGATTTAAGATCACAACTTCACGTATTGCTTCATTTAAGTTAATACACTTCTCATCAATTATTCTCTATCCTGATTTGTTAATCAAGAACACTAAAGCAGATAAGACCACCTCTCGATAGGGGTGTTCATCGGTAAAAAAACCGCACCGGACCGGCCCGAACCGAACCGAATGCCGAAAGTAGTCAATTTCATGTACCGATACCGGTACCGACTAAACCGGTATACCGAACCGATTACCCTGTTCGGTACTGATTTATACATGGTTTGTACCGGTTATATGTAAGAAAAAAAATAACACATTAATGTATAAACACCCTCAAACTTAATTAACCCATTCATGATTCATGTACATGTTATGTTCATGTATAAAACACCCTTAATTCATGTTCATGTACCTGGGAAGTGAATAATGAACCCATTCATGACACCATAGTGATTAAACATAAATTGATCATGTTGTAACTTGCATTCTTGCAAGGCAGTGACCACTGACCAGTGAGCCTGTTAAGTGTTAAGTCTTAACCATAGTATCAATACAACTACATGATAAAACAACTTCTCCAAAATAAGACATAACATCAATACAACTAGACTTCTCTAAAATAAGACATAACATCAATATTATACAATATAATACTTCTGAAAAATAGGACATAACAACAAAACAAAACAATAAAACATCAATATTGTCGTGGTAATAAAATAGCCAGCAGGCCCAGCACTCGGCAATTCAGCAGCATCATGTCAGTGTCAGCAACAAAATAGTTCAGAGCCACCATTCAGATGTTAAGGGAAGCATGATCCACCATTACTGCAAAAGCATAAATCCCAAATGTTAGCTTTACAAACAAACATACATGACCAGTTCTATTGCAAACAAACTAATCTTTACAGTCAATTGAACTCCAATAGTAATTAAAATGACAATTTAGGAATAAACACTAACAATAGGCAGTGTAATTGTGTAGGCAGTGCAATCATTAACAATAAAAATAGTGATGAGGAACCTTAAAAACACTAACAAAATGGGGAAGATTAATAAAATGCTTTCAACTACTATATTTGCTACAAGTTTTTGCAAATGCAGAGTTGCACTTGCAAATAACTTTCTATTGTATCGGCCGATTGCATTCAAACTTTAGAACCCAAGCTGTAAAAGAATTTTGTTGTACTATTTAGCTACCAGGGACATCAACTTTAAAGAATTACCCAAAGAACCAAAACAAAACAGACATACTCTCTGCAATTACTATTATTTAAAAAATTAGTGAAGACATGCATGAACAAGGTAATAGTGTAACACCCATATGCCATATATAAAGTATAGACCACCAAAAAAAAACAAACCACCGGCCAAAAAAAGCCCTAAAAAATTAAGAAGTAACAGTGTAACACACATATGCCATATATAGACAAATCGACATAAATAGAGAGAAATCAATTAACTAAATCTCAAAATTACCTAAGAAAATTTTGATTCTGGAATCTAGAGTTGGAGTCTTAGAGACTAGAGAGGCGACTGCGAATCTGTGATGCAGTGACTGACGAATGGATGGATCGTAGAGGTGATTCGAGACTTCGAGATGGATGGAGTGGGTTTGACTGTTCGAGACTTCGAGATGGAGAGGGTTGGGTTCGACTGTTAGAGTCTTAAAGATGGGAGAGAAAGGTTTGGCATGTTTGGGATTAAAGTAAAAAGACTGAAGATATACTGATTAATATTATTAATGAGACTGAAGATATATTGAACTACTGAAGTATTAATGTATTATACAATATACACTGAGATATTTTTATTTTTTAAATATTATTAAATAAATCAGTACACCGGTTCGGTTCGGTATATACCGACCAAACCAAACCCTCTACCGAAAACCCAGTATGTACCGGTTCCGTGCACCGGTACCTAACCTCTTCCTCTTTGTACCAAACCGATCGGTTCGAACCTGTTCGGTTTCCCTAAAAACCAAAAATATCATTTTTAACACCCCTACCTCTCGATGCATAATACCCATACTCACTTAAATCCACAGATGATAGAATTAAACAAGACATCCTAATTAACTAATCCACTATATCTCTATGTGAATTACAATTAAAAAGGATTTAAAGCACAAGTTCTCTATAAGATTACATATGGCGTAAATGCATATCTCTATCCTAAACACGAATCATGAATTTCATCTATGCAGAAATCACAAACACATGCTATCATGATCAAATCTAAAATTATACTTCATCTCTCGAGTTCATATAGAATATCATGGTACTTGATGGCCAATCAATTAAATAATTAAGTCCAAATCACAATAGATAATCCTCACATTAGAACATAATAATTGATAGCGAAGCATATTAAAATAAACAACACAATAAGATCCGTTGTAATCTCAAACAAAGAATTAGTTCATGATTATTGAATTAAAACTACAAATCCACAATTGAATAAACAATAAAAGACAAAGAAGAAGATGAGAAGATAGAATCTATTATTTGTAGATTTGAAGCTCCCTCCTTGCTCCTACTTTGAATCTTCAATGGTCTCCAAGTTTCTTCAATCTCCAAATCTAATAAGAACTAGGGTTTTGATCTAATCTAATCTAATCTAATCTAATCTAATGGAATCATCTCTCTCTCTCTCTCTCCAATCCTTGTTATTCTCAACCTTTTATAAGTCTCTTTATATGTCTTTTAAGTCCTCTTGGAAGTCCTTGAGTCAATTGAATCTAACCAATCCTTTTTGGACTCAAATTTGGACAAAATTCTACTTTTCTGCGCATACCCCCGGCCCGACGGGGGTTCTTTTTCTACTCTGACGTCCTTTGGAAAAATGATCATAACCTTTGTTCCGGGAAGAGTTACGAGGCATGCCACCTATCAAATCGAAGATATCGACGAACTCTACAACTTTCATTGTTTAAGAATTGAGAAATAACGGACGAATGAAGGTCGAAATTAGACTGGAAGTGAATGTTATGCAAATGGCCACCCAAAACAGTGAATTTCAACGTCCGTTGGTACAAAGATCATAACTCTTGCATCTGAACTCTGATTGGAATGATTCAAGATGTTCCGGAAAGCTAAAATGAATCTCTACACTATAATCCAAGTTCTAAGCCAAGAACATGAAATAAACATGAAAGCCCAAATGATGTCCAGATTGCTTTTCTTTGCGATTTCATACCAATTTTTTGCGATTTCAACTCCCAAGCATATAATTTACAAAACGAACACAAAATGCATGAAAAGTAACTAAGAAACATGAGATTAAGCAACTAATTCAAGTAATAGATACCGGATAAGTAGGTATAAAACCTACTTATCAGGTACGTACACCAATTTCGAGGACGAAATTTCATAAGAATGGGAGGTTGTAAGATCCCAACATTTATGAATAAAGATTAATTTTCTATAAATATTATTTTTGAATAATAAAGTGTGGATTTGATATAATGTTATAGCTGTGCGCAATATTTAAAAATTTTGCAAAGTAAGCAAGTTGCCATAAAATATTCAATTGGGCTGGGAATATTCGTTTTATCAAGGAATATTCATATGACCGCACAATCATTGGTGGACCCAACAACGGAATTACTATCGGAGTTAGAAAACGACAGAATTTATTTTTTATAAAAATAACGACAAGACTTTTACTGTTAAACTGTTGAAATACCCGGTGATAAAAATACAGTAATACGCGTGGTTGCACAGTAGCACACAGTATTACACAGTATCTCTAAATTATTGATTCTTAAGTAAGAAGTCACTAAGTTTTATTCAATTATTGTCATAGTATCATCTGCACAATATTTTATTAAATCAATAATTGAGACGACAAAGTTATACATATTATTATTTGCCTTATTGACGATGTTTAGAAAGTTCTATTGAGGAAAGATGTTTGGTGACCTAATTGCGCACCAATAAGGAGAAATCCTTATCGAAAAGCCCCCTCTTTCCTGGGAATGATCTGGTTGTTAATATTGCGAGTTATAATAATTATGAATAATGTTATTAAAAATGTTTTTAGTGAAGCCAAATGAATTGAGATAAATAGAAGAGTATTTTATGAAGTATTTGTTGTAAATTTTGTTTATTATATGGACCCCCACTTACTCATTTTTCAAAATAAACGGTAGAAAGTTATCTCAATTTTATATATGTGTATATATATAAAGGTGCAGGGTTTAAATATATGTGTGTTGCGTGAGAAAGAGGGAGTATAAACTGTGTGATGTGTGTGTGTGTATATGTGTGTGTTAATGTGTTATATATATAACATGTGGTTGGGTATATATATATATATATATATATATATATATATATATATATATATATATATATATTAGAATATTTTATTGCACAGCAATAAATAGTAAAAATCAAATTTTCAGAAAGTTTTTGTCGGTTGAGCGCCCGTGATTCCTGCATTGTGCGTCCGTGATTTTATTTTCTAAATAGTATCATGCCATTCTCCTATAAATAGGATGCTCAATTTAGAATTGAAAATCACACCAGAATCAGAGAATTCTTCTTCTATAATATTGAGCGTATTTCTTTTGAGTTAAGGAAACTTTGAGTGTAGCAAATAGTGCAAGTTTTTCCTAAAGAATATCTCCGCTCTACCAGTCAGAATACTCTCCTTTTAAGGTAAGGGGTTGTCGACATCGTGATTTTTATTTGTCCGTTTTCTGTTCTTGTCTTTTGGTGTTCTCATGTTAGGTGAGATTTGTTTGAAAAAATAAGTTGTGAAAAGTTCTGACATGTATATGTCGACGAGTGGACTGTAAGAGTCGCCAGTAGGTTTTTTAAATGGTTGTACCAACACAACCGAGAAAAGATTTGCACATTGAACTAGTGATGTGACACTGCTTAACGAGTTTGTGAAATCGAGATTCGTTAGGGTCCGAGGACTTGGTTATGCGGAGGGAAGGTGTTAGGCACCCCCCGACATCCGTGTTGCCACGGTGACCGTCACTTTCAATTAAACTGTTATATGAATATGTGGGTGTGTGTGGATCAATGTGCAATTATTTGGAAGTAGTGTTATGCCTTGTTCGCACCTATATACAAAGGGTTTGAATTTTGTATAAAATTCAGTTTTAACAATATATAGCAATGATGTTTTATAAAAAAGAGGTTTTTCAAACCCTTGTGCTCAATAGTAATTGAGGTCTTTGATACTTCCATTTTATTATGTGTTCGGCTTGATTGCTTTTATTTTCAAGATGCGAAGCATCTTCGAGAAAATAATATACAAAGCAGTGCCAAACTCTTTATGGGCATGAGAGTCATCTAAGGAAATTCAAACACCGTGAATAATTTACAAGCTGTGTACAGCTAAAAATGTCCATCACGGGAACCGAATCTAGATTCAGTGGACTGAATCTGTGATCACATGATTCCTAGGCTGACATGATACCGTAATTCGTATGAAAGCTGTAAACATTTATATATATAAAAGCTGTAAATATATATATATATATATATATATACAAATTTGATCAACCACCACGAAGCACCTCAATAGGGATAAAAAATATAAATAAATAAAATCGATATATATATATATGATCAACCACCACGAAGCACCTCCATGGGGGATCGAAAATGTAAAGAAAGCTGTAAAAAGCGATCAACCGCCACGAAGTAAACTCGAAAGTGACGAAATGTAAAGAAAGCAAGAAAACGATCAACCGCCACAAAGTAAACTCCAAAGTGAAATGAAATAAATATATATATATATATATATATATATATATATATATGATAAACGTCTGGGATATATATCGATCCTGCTAGGTTTATCATTTCATTTATTTCATATATATATATATATATATATATATATATATATATATATATATATATATATATATATATATATATATATATATATATATATATATATATAAAACGTATCCATATATCGATCCTCGCTAGGTTTATCATTTCGAGGATTTGTCATGATATATATATATATATATATATATATATATATATATATATATAAGCATTAAACGCCCTGGATATAACTCGATAGTGTTAGTCCATATATATATATATATATATATATATATATATATATATATATATATATATATATATATATATATACATAAAAAAGAAATAAAAGTTGAGAACCAAAGTCCTGCATACAAACCCAACACGACTCTCAACGTGCAGAACTGTGTGAGCATAGTAGTGGAGAAAGGCTTTAGAAAATAGAAGAAGACTTACAGTGGACTTCCAAAGAAGACTTCAATAACTTTAAGTGGATGAACACTCGGCTCTCCCCGGTAAAAAGTAGCTATATATGAGCTTACAAGTGTTTAAAATGAGAAAGCACTCAGTTTAATTAGGGTGTGTCCAGAGCAAATTGGACAGAGCTTCCTCGCCTTTTCTCTCTTCAAAAAGGCTGCCCCAAGCCCTCTATTTATAGAGGGCAGAGCCACAGGTGTACATGCGGCAGCCGCAGATGCGCCCGCGGTGCCCCGGGTTCTGCGGGTCCCGCCGTCTCAAAGTACGTGCATGCATGCAATATGTTGTCCGCTCGAACTTTCAGAACTTTATTTTGGGCATCTGATCGAGGTGTATAAGACCTTTTACGGCATGTTGTTGTTGAGAGCTACACAATGACATGGGATTAGAGGTTGTATGAAGTCAGGAAGATGGGATCATGCCCTTGGTCTTCAAGCTTCAAATTCTATCCGGTGTGTTGTCATGTGCAGTAGTCACTCGGGATTGGATCTCTTTGGTTCTTGTAGGACATTGTTGTGTAGAATGTATGTATGAATATTGTTGAGACGGTGCAATGGGATTGGGATAGCAAAATGATGATTCTGCCCCTCACCGGTGTTATCTCCAGTTTGGGTTATTTTTAGCGGTCGTTGCTCAGGGTTATCTCTGAGATTTGACTACTGCAGGTGTTGACCGTCCTCAGGGTTATCTGTGAGGTATGTCTGACATCCAATGGTTATCTTCGGGCTTGTGGACAGAGTGCCTCGGGGTTATCGCCGAGTGTTGAAGCTGATAGCGTAGGTTTGAAACAAGCATTTCCGGGGTTATCTCTGGAACTACAACTGCATGCCTCGGGGTTGTCTCTAAGGTTTGATATTAACTTTCCCAATGTTGTTTCCAGGACTGAGACTGAGTATCTCGGGGTTATCTCTGAGATGAAACGGTCTTCTCTGGTGTGATTTTCGATATTTGAACTGCATTCGTCGGGGTTATCTCTGAGGTTGAAACTGAAACTCCCGGTGTTTTTTCTAGGACTGAGCTGAATGTCTCTGGGTTATCTCTGAGATAGTAATAACTGAATATCCCAGGGTTGTCTCCAGAATTGAACTGAGCTATCTTCCAAGGTTATCTCTGAAAGAAGATTCTGCCCTCCTTCAATGTTAGTAACAGGTATGCAGAAAATTTCGAGTGTCTACAGATTCCCCTCTTTATCATATTCATGCAATTCAATGGCATGGATAAGATAAAGAAATACTAGACACTTGAAATGTAACAAGATAATCATGATGCAATGTACATCAGCATGATGCAAATGTATGTAGTTTGTTGGATTGTTCTCCAACATGTTGGGATGATTGTCGGCTCCCTTGGACTTCTACCGGGGATTGGAAATATCACAGATAACCTTGACGAACTTCTTGGATTTGTGCTCCAAAGTTCTTCAGAACCTCAAGGATGTTGACATTGGGATTATCACCAGAGCCCTTAATCCTCGGTGCAGACCCTCACTGAAGACGTATCTCTCATGTACAAAAGATTTTGTAGGGATGTGTTTTGTCTTTTGAGGATGTGTATAACATATTCCATCATAAAACCTTCCCAATGAGGATGCTCTATTGGAGTTATTACCAACATTCTGTGTTGTCAGGATTGCCTAACCCTCGCTGAAATGTGCATTAGCTGATGGAATCCATGTTGGGTATAATGTCAAGGCTACTTGACCTTTGTTGACGTGTGCATCAACGAATGAAATCATCCGATGGATTCAGATGCTTCGATGAGTTTACTTGCCATCGGTTGAAGTAACATCAAGGTTGCTTGACCTTCGTTGACATGTACATCAACGAATGAAACATGCGTGATACCCCCGCCGGGGATCTGTACTTTGACAGATGAAAATGTGTGATACCCCCGCCGAGGGCTGTACTTCGACATATGAAAATGTGTGATACCCCCGTTGGGGTATATGTACTTTGACATATGAAAATGCGTGATACCCCCGCCGGGGATATGTACTTTGACATATAAAAACGCGTGATACCCCGGCCGGGGATATGTACTTCTGGAGTTGCGACTCCCAACTGACGACATCGGACCTTTGTGAGGTATTGCCGAGTGTGATTTGCAACCGCTAAGATCATCGGTATAGTATACCCTGTGTTTGGGAAAATACCAATGAATGATATGATAAGCCACAGTTTGGCCCGGAAAAACCAGAATTTCAGGCTACTCTGTTCAATTGTGTAGGCGTTTTTATCCCTTATTTGGCATATTCAGCTTACGAAAACTCCTTTACAACTCAAACTGAACCGAGCCTGAGGGGTGGGCCCTACTGTGGCGATTCTGAGTACACTGCAGCAGCCTTGGTGGACTGCTGACCCGCCACCGTGGATGGCTTTAAAGGCTGCAGGTTGGTTTCTTAAGTCATTTCACGTTGCACCGCACAGGAAATCCAAGAGCTCATCTTCAGATCTGCTGAGTTCAGGCGTCTTTCTGCAAATTCTATCACCGTATAAGTGTTCTACACTGTTCTGGTAACGTATGCATACCTTCTTTTCCAGTTTTTATCCGTTAGAAAATGACTTATCACATGGAATGCTTCCAAACACATAGTAGTGAATATGCATGCTCAAATGACTTGATAAAAAATATTCAACATAGTAAATGTTAGTATTAAACCATGCTGAACATAATGATGTGAAAAAATTTGAATTTTGAAACAGTCATTTGCACCTTTTTCTGCTATTTCTTATCTTATTTGAGGATAAATGAGCAAAGGTGGCAATGCAAAGTAATCCTGGAAATTAGGCTGCCCTTATGGATTAATGACTTTAACATTTTAATGCATATAGTATGTATATGATTGTGGGTAGGTGTGCTACTAAATGGCCACCTAGTCATGCCTATGTGCATGTAGATAGTCCTATTTGTAGAGAAAACTATGGCAAAAGTTTTCCAAAATGTAGGCATTGGGTAGTCATGCATTTTTAACTCTACTGTAGACGTAAGTTAAAATAATGGATGCATGCATGTAGTCATAAAATGCATTTTGAAAAGCTCCAGGTTAGAAAATACCACACCCTTTCTGAAGTGATTTGTAGACTTATTGTCCATATATTATGGATTCGGATCAGCCGAGTAGTTCCCGCAGGACCACTTCAGCTGTGCAGAGGAGGGCTTCCGAAGTGCTTCAGCCCCGTTCAGTGTTGAAATTTTAAGAAGGGTAGGAGAGGTAGCTTATGAAGTAGCTTTACCTCCAAATGGAAAGAATACACAATGTGTTTCACGTGTCAGTGTTGCGTCCGTATAAACCAAATTACAAGCACGTAATAGAATATGAGTCTATTCAAGTAGAAAGAGACTTAACGTATGAAGAACTTCCTATTCAAATTGTTTATAGGAAGGAACAAGTCTTGAGAAATAAAGTAATACCTTCAATAAAGGTAATATGGAGTAACCACGATGCTGAAGAAGCAACGTGAGAGCTCGAAAGTAAAATGAAGGAAAAGTTTCCTCATTTGTTTATGTAAGAATAACAAGATTCTGGGGATAGAATCCTTATAAGGAGGGAAGAATGTAACGCCCGAGAATTTAGAATTTTTAATGAATTAAATTTTTATTTGATTATGTGGATTAAATGAATTTAATTGATTAATTATGTGAGTAAGATGTTTGAAGGTCGTTTTATAACCTAGAATGGGTGGATGTGGTTAGTATTATGGCTATGTGCTAGGATTAATTGTTTTTAATTATCAAGACAAAAATTAATGTTTTCTGAGAATTTTCCCGTAAAAACATTATTCATCCGATTTCGTTCGGAACTTGGGTTCGAAATTTCAAGAAACGCGTAATGATAGAATATGAAGATATAATTGAATATCCGATAATATTTCCGTAATGGCAAACGAAGTTTTTGCTTGTGGACGTAAAACCTCAAGGTTAGTGAAAGAGATTTCCGAAAGGGAAATGTAATGCGTGTAAACATTTAGGTTATTATACGTATAAGATACGAGTATTATACTAGTTTGAATACGCGTATGGTAGGAAGAATAGTACGACGTATAATACGAATATCGTATGAATATTAGACGAAGAGGATACATGAGTTATACACGTAGAATACGAATAGTTCTTATTGGATTTTGAGTTAAGGATTTGGTAGAATTCAATTGGACTTGGATTAATAGCCAGACCAATGAAGTAAGTAAGCAAGCCCAAGTCAAGGCCCAATTTTAATTTAAGTCAAGCCCAATCCAAAAAGTTAAACTGCAGGTCGAACCGGCGGGTCACGGGATGGGTAAAAACCATGGGGCAACCCATGGGAAGACCCATGGGCATGTGGGCCGGACACTTGGCCACCAAGTAAAGTGATTACTTGGTGGCTAAGTTGAAGAGGAGGTGGAATAGTAAGGAAGTGGTCATTTGGACCATTTTGCCCTCCATTTGGATTTCCTATAAATACAAAGCTTAAGTTGGACTTTTACTGTTTTACAAACATTGTCCAATACATATTGAGAGAGAGAAAGAGCTAGAAACTTATAATCAATCTACTTCCAAGCAAACCATAAGACGTTTATCAAAAATGCGAAGAATGACAAAGGTAATATTCTCGTAAACAATAATCTTCATCTTTTTCGATTTCTTTCTCGTAGAGAATTGTAGATTGGTGGAGCATGTTTAGTGAGGATGAATAAGGATTACTATTAATAATGAAAACATTGATAAGTCATGATTTAATAGAGATCATAAGTGTTTACGTAAGTTAAAACCATAGAAAGTAATGAACGTTAACTTAGTTGTGATTTGACGAATTGAAAACCATCGTAGCTAGGGTATGTGCATATTGGTTTGTTAGGGTGTAAAAGATGAATCAATGGAGTGTTCCATTCGATTTGGCTTATAGAACATGAGTAACGAAGTTATGACAAATTTTGCGAAAATAGACGTTAAACGTCGAAAACGTAAAAATCTCGGATTAAGGGTCAAAAGTTGTCGTGTGACTTGAAAACGTTGGTTTTCAATGCCAACACGTGCGATAGTGTATTTAAGAGTTGTGGAATCGAGAATCGTCGAATTCTGACTTATAACGAAGATAACGAGTATTGAACGCTCGAAAACGATAAACGAACGTTCAAAATGAACTAAAAGGTGGATTTTGAGTTAACGGATTTGAAAATGTAAAATTCTTATATGAACACCTAGAGTATGTAATTTGTGAGTTGTGGGCTTTCAAATGAGCCAATTCGGATGTAAAACGAATAAGTTATGAAGTCGGGAGTTTCGTTGGAAAAACCAACTGTCTCGCCTAAATCGGTGCACAAAGACCAAACCCAACATAAAATGGTCAAAATCGGATTTGTCACGGATCCGCCTTGTCCCTTGTTAATTGGTGTCGCAAAATCTTTGAGTTTATACTAGGGATGTCATGCCACAAATAGCTTTGAAGTAAAGTAAAAAAGGTTGACCAAGTTAGGTTTTAATTCTAATGGAAGGTAAACCAAATAGTAAGACATGAATGCACTTAATGTACATGACAAGGCTGACCTTAAATCACTTATAAGTTATAACGTTAAAAGATTTAGTATGGTTTAATAAGAATTAAACGAAGAATGCAAGAATGTAATAAGTAACACTGTGAATGATGTTCAACGTTGGTATTTCACCAATAATGATCGAATGTCGGTTAGTAACGTAAGAACGTTAACAAGCCATAACGAAGCATAGTAAGTCGAATTTACTTTATTAAACGAGTGAAATTCAAGTAAGACATAGAAGAGAAAGAAGTTGGTTGAAACAATAAAGTTAGTTATTTGTAAACTAATTACAGTGTGCTATATGAATATATCATGTAGATCCTGTAAAGACTAAGAATTGATTGAATATTATATTCGAAGACGCTTGAAGGCATGTCTTTCTTAACGCTTGTCTAACCTCCGTGTTAGCCAAGTTTTCTATGATTCATGTTCTGAAATGCATGAATGGTTTTAAAGAAAGAGTCAATGCCTGTTTTAACTCGGCTAGACAAGTCTTGAAGAATTGATTGATTTGTTTACAAGTCCTTTTGATATAGAACTGTTAACGTTATCCCATGCCAAGTATTTGGTACAAATGTAAAGGTAAGTTTGTCTATGCACAAACAAAAGTAGTTTCATCGATTATTCGATGGGCACGCGAGGTTGCCAAATGTTAAACGTAAATACGTTTAACGAAAGAGTGTTGAGTACAATAGGTTGATCACCTAGAAGTGCTCGTAAGTAATGACAGATGGATGGCCTTAGTGTCGGATGTCCTTTTCAAGTATGAAAACGAAAAGAGTATGTCCATGGTCTTTTGACCGGTTCAGAATTCCTAAGTTATTATATATACTTTGGAATCATTGTTATGAAATGAGAAGTATTAGTCAAATGTTTCATAGTGCTTAGTAGTTAATTGTTCAGTTATGGAAGTTAAGCATATAATTCTCAATATGATATTCATATGATCTTTTGTTAGACTTGCTGAGCTAGTTATGATCACTCTTGCTTGAACCATATGATTGCAGCTAAAGCTGAACGAACTGAGAGTTTTAAGAAAGATAAAGGCAAGGCTAAGATGGACAGTTAATCGTCCTGTAATAGATTAGTGTATATGTATGTAATATACTTATAAAGAACAAAGAATGTATTCGGTTTATGAACCTGGGAAATGATTTGGTATTATTGTAATACAAAGATAGTAAATATAATCATTTGGTTGTTGTCTCAATGGAATGACTGTATGAATTATAGTATCGTGGAGCACCATCTGTCGGGTTGGAAGATACTCGAATTTGGGGGCGTCACAGGTTGGTATCAAAGCATTAGGTTATAAAACTTAAGGGAGGAAGAACCTTAGGCTAATAACCTCGTTAGGAAAGGAAAGGTCCGAAGAAAGTTAACTCGAGTCAAATGAGTTAATAAGGTATTGAGGAAACTCAATACCAAAATATTTAAAAGATGGAAAGTAACCCTAAATGGATTAAATGTTATTTGTGCTTATATTATTGTGTATTATGTACTAATCAATTTGTTATGTGTTATTGTAGATGTCAATCGATAGCTTGATGTATAGGGATATACATGTGGTAAGCAAGGAGTCCGTGAACAGAGTAGAGCCAGTACCTATGCCTACAACAGAGATACCTTTAGTGATTCTAGAAGAATCAAAGCCCGATGAGTATTATTCGGAGGAGCAGTATTCCGAGGAGACGATGGGATTGGCATTATATATGAATATGATGATAGATGTGGAGGATGATATGGAGGTAACATCGGTTAATACGGTGATGCCTGCCTTTGAGTCAACACCTACAGAGACGATGAGGGCAATGTATCTCTCAAAGGCTTGATCAGAATTACGCAATCGCACAATATGGTGCAAAGATTGTAAGGAAGAGATCAATGATCTCTATGGGGCTAAGGAGTCTACAAATTCAGACTTTGAGATAGAGCACGATGAGAAGGTGCTCATGACAGATAAGCCCAAAGACTATAAGAACGAGGTCGTAGAACTTTGTAAGAAACTGGTTGAGAAAGACCAGAAGATAACACGAATGTCATATATTAATGACAGTGCACACGAGGATTTCAAGCTTAAAATAGCTTGTTATTCTATTGAGTCGGGACAGACTCGACATACTATAAGTCGAGATATTATGTCGATTCTAGCGAACGAGAAGCATGAGAATGTTTGTTAGCAAATTATTAAGTAGAATGGTAAATACTTTTGTGTAGTGACGTAAAACTCTCTTTTGTATAATTAAAGGGTAGTCTTTTGTAAATCCCAATTTTTGTGAAAGTCAATCGCATGATATAAATGTAATAGCTTTTGGCTAAGGAAAACAAGTTGTAAGTAGTCTTGAACTATAAAGAAGCATATTAATATAAAGAAGCTTTTCTCTTAATGTGTTTTGTTGTGTATGAGTTATTGTTCAGTTGTTCGATGACTAATAACTAAGTAAGCAAATAAGTAATAATTGGACTTTATTTATTTAATCAGAAATGCCCCCGAGAAGAAGACAACGTAATCAAGAGGCGGAATCGCATAACGATAACCAGGGGGTCCAAATAACCCTACACAAGAGTTTGTTAATTTATTAACGGCTGCATTTAACCAATCCGGGGGTAGAGCACCCGCAGGACCTAGGGTAGCCCGAACAACTACCTTTAAGGAATTTAAAAGTGTAAGTCCACCTGAGTTCAAGGGAACGACAGACCCAATGGAGGCCCAGATATGGGTCAAGAAAATAGAGAAGGCGTTTGTTATTACAAACGTAGCTGAGGCACAAAAGACTTCTTTTGCGACCTACATGATGAAGGGGGAAGCCAACTACTGGTGGGAGGCTCACCAGGGTGGGGCTAGAGCTGATGTTGTTACATGGGAACAGTTCAAGAAGGTATTCTTCGAGAACTACTTCCCTACTAGCATGCAAGGGAGGATGGAGATTAAGTTCCTAGAACTTAAGCAGGGGGACATGACGGTTCTCCAATATGCGGCCAAATTCAATGAATTGGAAAGGTTTGCTCCACACCAAGTGGACACGGAGGAGAGAAAGGCATATAGGTTTGAGCAGGGCCTGAAACCCTGGCTCTATAGTAGGACTTTGGTTTTTTAGAGTGCGTCTTATGGGACAAATCTGGAAAAAGCAATTATAGTGGAGGGTGGTAGTGAGGCGTTGACCCAATACCACAAGGAAAGAAATAATAAGAGTAAGGGAGAGGGAAGAAATAAGGCAGAGGTTGCCAGTGGTAGTGGCAATATGCCAAAAAGGAAGAATTTTAACCCTGGGAATACTGGGGTGAAATAAGGGGTTCCTAAACGTAGGATGGAGGCATGCAAGACATGCGGAAAGACTCATCTAGGAGTTTATCTAAAAGGAAAAATGGGTTGTTATAATTGTGGGCAGGAGGGTTATATATCTCCCAACTGTCCTAATCCTAAGAAAAGCTGTGGCTATTTTGTTTGTGGGTCAATGCACCATATGTCAAGAAATTTCCCAAAGAAGGGGGCGGAGGTCAATAAGGGTTCTGGTAGTGGTAATTTAGCCATTACTAGAATAACACCATCATTGGGTAGACCCTCAGCCCGAACGTTTAATATGACCATCCAAGATGTGGTTGCATCATCAGATGTAGTAGCAGGTATCATTCCAGTCAACGAAATAAATTTTTATGTATTATTTGACTCGGGTGCTACTTGTTCGTTTATAGTATGTTGATTTGCTAAGCAAATGGGAATAAACCCTGAAAAGTTAGAAATACCTTTAGACGTTAAGGTAGCAAACGAAGAGATCATTCCCATTGAAAACATTCATAGGAATTGTTTCGTAGATATTAGGGGTAACAGATTATCCGTAGATCTTTTACCGATAAGGTTAAAATAATTTGATGTAATTCTAGGTATGGATTGGTTAATTAACCATAGAACGATAATAAATTATCATAGAAAGAGTGTAAACCTAAGGCCTCCTAAGAAACCTGAGGTGGTGTTTTATGGTAATAAATCACTGGGACATTCTTGTTGTCTAACCATGACACGAGTTAGGAAGATGTTGAAGAAGGGGTGTAAGGGTTATCTGTGTCATGTGGTGGATACCCAAAGAGTGGGAGCATCATTGGAACAGATAGCGGTAGTTCAAGAGTTTGAGGATGTATTTTTGGAGGAGTTACCCGGTATTCCTCCAGATAGGGATGTAAAATTTGTAATTGATTTCCTGCCGGGTACGGCACCAGTTTCAAAGGCAGCATATAGGATGGCGCCAGTGGAGATGAAGGAGTTAATGGTTCAATTACAGGAACTGTTAGATAGAAAGTACATTCAACCGAGTGTGTCTCCATGGGGAGCGCCCGTATTATTTGTAAAGAAGAAGGATGGGTCGTTACGACTTTGTATCGACTATCGAGAGTTGAACAAGTTAACGATTAAGAATAAATACCCGTTGCCCAGGATCGATGATCTATTTGATCAATTGAAAGGGGCAAAGTATTTTCTAAAATAGATTTGCGTACGGGGTATTATAAACTTAAAGTAAGGAAGGAGGATGTACCTAAGACGGCGTTCAGAACTCGTTATGGGCATTACGAGTTTTTGGTTATGTCGTTTGGGTTAACAAATGAGCCAGCCGCATTTATGGATATGATGAACAGAGTGTTCAAACAGTATTTGGACAAGTTCGTTATAGTGTTCATTGATGATATTCTAGTCTATTCTAAGACGCCAGAAGATCATACTGAACATTTAAGAATGGTGTTGGAAACACTACGGAGGGAGAAATTATATGTGAAGTTCACTAAGTGTGAATTTTGGCTTGAACGAGTGCAGTTTCTATTACATGTTATAGATAAAGATGGCATATCCGTAGATCCAACGAAGGTGGAAGCAGTAAATAAGTGGGAGCAACCGAAAATTCCAACCGAGGTTCGGAGTTTTCTTGGTTAGCGGGATACTATAGAAGGTTCATTCATGACTTTTCTAAATTAGCTACTCCGTTGACAAATCTGACAAGAAAGTCGGTGAAGTATGAGTGGATAGAAAAGTGTGAAAATAGTTTTCAAGAACTAAAAAAGAGGTTGAGTGAGGCATATGTATTATCCTTACCAGATGATACGGGGAATTTTTTAGTTTATAGCGATGCTTCGCATAAAGGACTTGGTTGCGTGCTTTCATGCAAAGATGGCAATGTCATTCACAGATATCGTGCACACCACCGCTTAGAAGATTATGAGAAGGTCTATCCTACTCATTACTTGGAATTGGTAGCTGTAGTCTTTGCCTTAAAAATATGGAGACATTATTTATACAGGGAAAAGTGTGAGATATACACGGACCATAAAAGTCTGAAATATATCTTCACACAGAAGGAGTTGAATATGGGGCAGAGGAGGTGGTTAGAGTTGATAAAGGATTACGATTGTGATATCATGTATCATCCAGGAAAGGCGAATGTAGTAGCAGACGTGTTAAGTCGGAAGGGTAGGGAAAAGCTGTCAATGTTAATGACTCAGAATGAGTTAATAACAGAGATGGAAAGGATGGAGTTAGAAGTTAAGTTACTAAGTGAAACGGTGGAGATGTTATTCTCAATATGGACTCGACCAACGATAGTGGAATGGGTTAAGGAAGTACAGATAAGTACTGAAGAATGCGAGTGAATGAAAAAGATAATGAAGGATGATGTGAAGACTAAGTACAACCTTGATAAAGAAGGTTTACTTCGTTTTGAAGGAAGAATTTGGGTTCCAAATAATTCCAATTTAAAATAAGAGATCATGTGTCAGGCTCATAGTTCGAGGTACTCGATACAACGTGGTAGTACTAAGATGTATCAAGACCTTCGTCAGAACTTTTGGTCGCCGAACATGAAGAGGGAGATCGCAAAATATGTTAGTAAGTGCTTAACTTGTCAGAAAGTTAAGGTTGAACACCAAAGATTGAGTGGGTTGTTGCATCCACTAGAGATTCTGGAGTGGAAATGGGAGCATATCACCATGGACTTTATGGTGGGACTTTCAACAACGAAAAAAGGATATGATGCTACTTGGGTAATAGTGAATCGGTTAACTAAATCAGCTCACTTTCCACTAATAGGAGTTAGGTATAACCTAGAGCAACTAGCTAAGCTTTATGTCAAGAAAATTATTTCTAGACATGGAGTACCTATTTCGATTGTGTCCGATCGTGATCCACGATTCACATCGAACTTTTGAAGGAGTTTGCAAGAGCAAATGGGAATGCATTTGAGATTGAGTACGGTGTATCATCCCCAAATGGATGGACAAAGTGGACAAACAATTCAAATGCTAGAAGATATGTTAAGATCTTGCGTTTTGGATTTCAAGGGGAGTTGGGACAAACATCTACCTTTGGTAGAATTCGCTTATAACAATAGTTTTCACGCTAGTATAGGCATGCCGCCTTACAAAGCGTTGTATGGGAGAAAGTGCAGAACACCACTTTGTTGGGATGAAGTAGGTGAACGTCGAATGTTGGGACCTGAGATGGTACAAAAAATGGCAGACATGGTTGAGCTAATACGAACGCGATTGGTACCGGCTCAAGATAGACAAAGAAAGTATGCAGACCCTGATCGAGAGAAGGGGGAATTTGAAATAGGATCGTATGTCTTTCTAAAAGTGTCGTCTTGGAAAGGGAAGATACGTTTTAGGAAGAAAGGGAAGTTAAGTCCAAGGTTTGTAGGACCTTTTGAAATTTTAAGAAGGGTAGGAGAGGTAGCTTATGAAGTAGCTTTACCTCCAGAGATGGAAAGAATACACAATGTGTTTCACGTGTCAGTGTTGCGTCCGTATAAACCGGACTACAAGCACGTAATAGAATATGAGTCTATTCAAGTACAAAAAGACTTAACGTATGAAGAACTTCATATTCAAATTGTTGATAGGAAGGAACAAGTCTTGAGAAATAAAGTAATACCTTCAGTAAAGGTAATATGGAGTAACCACGATGCTGAAGAAGCAACGTGGGAGCTCGAAAGTAAAATGAATGAAAAGGTTCCTCATTTGTTTATGTAAGAATCCTTATAAGGAGGGAAGAATGTAACGCCTGAGAATTTTAGATTTTTAATGAATTAAATTTTTATTTGATTATCTGGATTAAATGAATTTAATTGATTAATTACGTGAGTAAGATGTTTGAAGGTCATTTTATGACCTAGAATGGGTGGATGTGGTTAGTATTATGGCTATGTGCTAGGATTAATTGTTTTGAATTATTAAGACGAAAAGGAATGTTTTCCGAGAATTTTCCCGTAAAAACACTATTTATCCGATTTCGTTCGGAGCTTGGGTTCGAAATTTCGAGAAACGCGTAATGATAGAATATTAAGATATAATGGAATATCCGATAATATTTCTATTATGGCAAACGAAGTTTTTGCTTGCGGACGTAAAACCTAAGGTTTAGTGAAAGAGATTTTCGAAAGGGAAATGTAATGCGTGTAAACATTTAGGTTATTATACGTATGAGATACGAGTATTATACTAGTTTGAATATGAGTATGGTAGGAAGAATAGTACGATGTATAATACGAATATCGTATGAGTATTAGAGGAAGAGGATACATGAGTTATACACGTAGAATACGAATAGTTCTTATTGGATTTTGAGTTAAGGATTTGGTAGAATTCAATTGGACTTGGATTAATAGCAAGCCCAATGAATTAAGTAAGCAAGCCCAAGTCAAGGCCAAATTTTAATTTAAGTCAAGCCCAATCCAAAAAGTTAAACCGTGGGTCGAACCAGCGAGTCACAAGATGGGTAAAACCCATGGGGCAACCCATGGAAAGACCTATAGGCATGTGGGCCAGCCACTTGGCCACCAAGTAAAGTGATTACATGGTGGCTAAGTTGAAGAGAAGGTGGAATAGTAAGGATCTGGCCATTTGGACCATTTTTCCCTCCATTTGAATTTCCTATAAATACAAAGCTTAAGTTTGACTTTTGGTGTTTTACAAACATTGTCCAATACATATTGAGAGAGAGAAAGAGCTACAAACTTATAATCATTGTACTTCCAAGCAAACCATAAGACGTTTATAAAAAACGCGAAGAACGACAAAGGTAATATTCTCGTAAACAATAGTCTTCATCTTTTTCGATTTCTTTCTCGTAGAGAATCGTAGATTGGTGGAGCATGTTTAGTGAGGAGGAATAAGGATGACTATTAATAATGAAAACATTGATAAGTTATGATTGAATAGAGATCATAAGCGTTTACGTAAGTTAAAACCATAGAAAGTAATGAACGTTAACTTAGTTGTGATTGGACAAATTGAAAACCATCATAGTTAGGGTATGTGCATATTGGTTGGTTAGGGTATATATGATGAATCAATGGAGTGTTCCATTTGATTTGGCTTATAGAACAAGAGTAACGAAGTTATGACGAATTTTGCAAAAATAGACGTTAAATGTTAAAAACGTAAAAATCTCGAATTAAGGGTCAAAAGTTGCCGTGTGACTTGAAAACATTGGTTTTCAATACCAACACGTAAGATAGGGTATTTAAGAGTTGTGGAATCGAGAATCGTCGAATTTTAAGTTATAACGAAGAAAACGAGTATTGAACGCTCGAAAATGATAAACGAACGCTCAAAATGAACCAAAAGGTGAATTCCGAGTTACCGGATTCGAAAATGTAAAATTTTTATATGAACACCTAGAGTATATAATTTATGAGTTGTGGGCTTTCGAATGACCCAATTCAGATGTAAAACGAATAAGTTATGAAGCAGGGAGTTTTGTTGGAAAAACCAACTATCCTGCCCAACTAGTGCACATGAATTGATTGATTTTTTTACAAGTTAGAGTCGATGCCTGTTTTAACTTGGCTAGACAAGACTTAAAGAATTGATTGATTTTTTTACAAGTCTTTCGATATAGAACTGTTAATGCTATCCTATGCCAAGTATTTGGTACGGATGTAAAGGTAAGTTTGTCTATGCACAAACAAAAGCATTTTCATCGATTATTCTATGGGCACGCGAGGTTGCCAAATGTTAAACGTAAATACGTTTAACAGAAGAGTGTTGATCAACATAGAGTACAATAGGCTGATCACCTAGAAGTGCTCGTAAGTAATGCTGGATGGATGGTCTTAGTGTCAGATGTCCTTTTCAAGTATGAAAACGAAAAGAGTATGTTCATGGTCTTTTGACCGATTTAGAATTCCTAAGTTATTATATATACTTTGGAATCATTGTTATGAAATGAGAAGTACTAGTCAAATGTTTCATAGTGCTTAGTAGTTAATTATTCAGTTATGGAAGTTAAGCATATAATTCTCAATGTGATATTAATATGATCCTTTGTTAGACTTGTTGAGCTAGTTATGCTCACTCTTGCTTGAACCATATGATTGCAGCTAAAGCCGAACGAACTGAGAGTTCTAAGAAAGATAAAGGTAAGGCTAAGATGGACAGTTAATCGTCTTGTAATAGATTAGTGTATTTGTATGTAATATACTTATGAAGAACAAAGAATGTATTTGATTTATGAACCTGGGAAAAGATTTGGTATTAGTGTAATACAAAGAAAAGTAAATACAATCATTTGGTTGTTGTCTTAATGGAATGACTATATGAATAATAGTATCGTGGAGCACCATCTGTCGGGTTGGAAGATACCCAGATTTGGGGGCGTCACAGTCATTTATAGTTGGTGTTATTGACAGCTGATGTCATCACTTGGGTTCCCTACTTTGCGGAACATTTGACCATTGGATTTGAGGATGGATTCTTGACTAGTGTCGAGTACGTGATATCCACCCGTAGGATTCCTATTTTCACGGATGGAGGATGGGAGCTCTATTTAGGAGAGCATGCTATTAGGAGCACCACATGAGAGATTCGTGTATCGATCTTGCCTCTTTCCAATCGTTATTGGCCTATATTGCAGTCATCCATCGATGACATCCCATTGATGGGTATGGAGGGATATACTTTGTTAGAGGGTTCATATACTCAGGATACGTTCCATCACTGGTGGTCCCCTCGCACCATTAAAGCCCAGACCCGCGCCATTCAGTTTATGGGGGATATGGTTCCTGGATCTGTGATGATGACGGATTGGCTGACCTGTGTCCGAGATTCAACTCATTTGATATAGATTGATAGTTTAACCCGGCAGTTGGACAGGGAACATTTTTTTTATTTGGCATTTAGGCAGAGATCCATTAGAGGCAGATACTTTTGATCCTTCCAGCTTAGGCGTTGGCTCCTCAGATGGCCCATATGGCTTTGCCGGAGCAGATCCTCCCTTGTATAGGCCTGAAATCTCTGTTAATAGAGATCTAGTGACTTAGGAGGAGTTACATCAGGTGGATAGGATTAATGATGTAGATATTGACACCATTGTCTTCTTCTGATGTATATTCTCATTATATCTTTTGATAGGCCTTTGTTAGATATTGGGTGGTTGTGCCCCATTCTCGTTATATCTTTTGATAGGCCTCTATTAGTAGTAGGGCGTCTGTGCCCCATTCTCGCTATATTTTTAGATGTACGGAGATGATGTATATAGATGATGATGTACTTAGAAATGTATGTATTATTTTCCATTCCCTACATCATATTGTCATCTATTGATTGTCATGCATTTATCATGTTATGCATATGTATGTATGTCGAGAGATATTCCGCATTGACCCTAGGATGGTCTTATGATACGGCCCATACAGATGTCTTCTTCGACAGTCAGCCGCATAGATCACACCCCACTAGTATTGGTGGCATCCCGTCTGAGATCCTAGTATTATAGTATGTCACCCCCAAATAAGGTGACCGTAGATCAGCTATTACAGCATTCTATGACCCTACTGATGTTTCAGGTTCCCTGGGGCTTTGTAAATGAGCTTGTGTTTTCCTGCACAGACTAGCTTAGCCATTTTGTCATTTACAGTTTACATTGTGTATATCAAACAACATTATATATAGCAGGGAAATATATTTTTGATCACTTCCCTTTTAGTTATGCTTTGTTGTTTGCTTGATATTTGCAAGTTTCTTCAAGGCTTATGATCTCGATGTATTCTGAACTCCTCCTTGATGGATGGACATTGAAATGTCTCAGGATCTTTTAGAATGGATCATTGATCTGTGTGTTTCCCCTACCATCTTAGGTGTCTTGGGACTGATTTTTGTATGTAGATGTGGAGAGGAATGTGGCTTTCCTCTCTGAGGTTGATCACACCACAGATGCTCACCGGTACTCCTATTTAAGAAGAGCCCAGTTAGTTCCATCTCTTATGGATTGGTGTTTCTCTTAGAGGAATCAACCGCAGCTTAGATGGTCGCCGAATCTCCCGTTTACATGGGGAGGTCAGGTAGTTCCATCCCTTTGGTCTGAAGCCGATGAAATGTGATGGATTGAAGGATGATCCCAGTACCGTTAACAAGTATTTGTGTTTTGGTAGGGGGTAAGACCGAACCATGAATGGCTGCTTACGTACTCCTATTGAAGAGGAGATCAGGTTTGCGTAGTTTGAACCTGTTGTATGAGGTTCAACGTTGTGAATGGCAAAAAGGGTGTAGAGATTTTTTTTTTGTTTTTGTTTTTGTAATGAAAAGGGTGTAGAAATGTTTTTGTTGTGTTTTTTTATTGCGACCGGACCATATAAAATATTGTTGCCTATGTACTCCCGTGTATCAAGGAGATTAGGTCGGTGTAGTTCGCCCCATGTTCAGGACGATTTTTAGCTAATAAAAAGTTTGATCCCATGGTCAGGATAAACTGCGGGAAAGAAAGTTTAATCCCATGTACAGGACAACTGTAGGTGTGAAAAGTCTTATCCCTGGTGGGGTAAAACTGTGGGTGTGAAATGTTCAATCCCTGGTGGGATAACCGGAGTTTAGTAAGGGTTCAAAACCAAGTTGAGAGAAAAGGATATGGCGATCCAAAACCAGGCTGCTGGTTAGAAAATTTGATTGTACCTAATGGGCCGGATGAGTGTGAAAAGAAGTTGTATATAGTGAAGGGTTAGAAAACCTGAAATGACTAGGGATCTGATGATCCCAAACCAGGATGTTTGCTTGATGGTGACCTTAGATATAGTACCGTTTCACGGTGTCCGAGTTTATAAGCTGTGGAAATTCATCGTCGTCCATTTCCTGTAATCTAAGAGCACCTCCTGTTAATACTTCCTTGAGAATAAATGGGCCTTCCCAATTCGGGGTGAATTTTCCCTTAGATTGATCTTGGTTATCAATGATCTTTTTCAAAACCAAGTCGTATTTTTAGAACTGCCGTAGCCGGACTTTTCTTTTGTAAGACCTGGTAATCCCTTGTTGATATAACTGACCGTGTAAGATAGCAGCGGCATGCCTTTCGTCTATTAAAGCCAATTGGTGATACCTATCTTTTACCCATTGGTCATCATCCAGCAGAGCGTCTATCAATACTCTGAGGGCTACCATTTCCACTTCTATGGGGGGCACTACTTCCATCCCATAGGTTGGTGTTGCCCCAGTAAAAGTGCGCATTGAGGTTCTGTAAGCTAACAGAGTCAGAGGCAATAAGTCAGGCTATCCTTTGTAGTTGGAGGACATCTTTTGCATGATCTTTTTGATGTTTTTGTTTGTCGCTTCAACAGGACCATTCATCTTTGGACGGTAGATGACGGAGTTAAGATGTTTGATGTGGAATTTACTGCACAACTCCTCCATCATTTTGGTGTTGAGGTTCTTAGCATTATCTGATATAATTACCTCTGGTTGTCCATATCGACAAATGACATTATTTCTAATGAAAGCAATGATGACTCCTTGGAAACCCTGGGGAAGGAGGCTGCTTCTGCCCACTTGGTGAAGTAGTCGATCATGGTGAAGATAAATCAATGCCCATTACTGGCTTTGGGCTTGATGGGAACGATCATGTCCATTCCCCACATTGAGAAGGGCCAAGGCGAACTCATATTGTGGAGCTCCCTTGGAGGGGCGTGGATAACATTCCCATGAATTTGGCATTGATAACATCTCTTGACATAATCATCACAGTCAGCCTTGAGAGAGAGCCAGTAATGCCCTGTTCTTAGGATCTTCTTTACAAGTAGGGGGCTGCTCATGTGTGTGCCACATACTCCATCATGAATTTCATCCATGAGCCTCTGAGCTTGGTCCTTGTCCAGATATCTGAGGAGACCTAGTCCTCCATCTCTTTTGAAGAGTGCATCTTCGCTCAGGTAGAATTTCATAGCCAGTCGGTGAATCCGCCTTCTTTCCGTCAGGCTCACCTCAGCGGATGTAGATCCATCTTGTAATTACTCCTTGATATGCTGATACCAAAGGTGTTGGATGGGAGGTAGCTCATCTGATACTTCACCAATGTAATTCCCATTGGCTGGAGCCTTTTGCTGGGCAAATGTGAGGGTTGACATGTCTTCCTTATTAGGTATGTTGATCAAGGAGGCCAAGGTTGCTAGTGCATCCACAAAATCATTCCTATTATGAGGAATGTGGAGGAAGGATATTTCTTCAAACTCCGAAGCCATCTGTAGAACCTGGCGATGGTAAGGCATCAAGTGTAGACCTTTGGTGTGATAGATTTCGGTGGTTTGTTTGATTACTAATTCAGAATCTCCAACGATATTTAACCGTCTGATGCCCATTGATTGGGAAAGTTTTATCCCCATGATACAGCCTTCATACTTAGTTGTGTTGTTGTTGTTGGTGTTGGCAAACTACAATTTGACGTCGATGGGATGCTGCTCCCCCGTAACCGATACTAGAACTTCTCCAGCCCCAGAACCTTCCATGTTTACAGCTCCATCAAAATATATCTTCCATTCTTGGTGTGTATGTCTCCAAGAGTTTGAAGTCCCCCGAAGGTGCGGCGGCCAGTTGATCCACAATTTTTTGTCCTTTAATGTACTTTTACATCACATAGGTTTACTGAACACGTACTTAAGAGGATCCACACGGGATATGAGATGGGTTGTGTGACCATGAAGGTAATGATGTAACCTCATGGAAGCCCATGCTAAAACACAACAAGTCTTCTCAATCAGAGTGTACTTATGTTCACTGTTGCTGAATCTTTTGCTGAGGTAGTAGATAGATCACTCTTAGCCTCTATCGTCTTTCTGTCCCAGCATGCAGCCCATGGCATCGTCACTTATGGATAGGTACATGAACAGGGGAACATCATCCCTGGGTGGTACCAAGACAGGAGCTTTGACTAGCTGCTCTCTGATTGTAAGGAAGGCCTTCTGGCACTCATCATTCCATTTCATGGAGGAGTTCTTCCTTAACAATTTGAAAATGGGCTCAGAGGTTGCTGTGAGTTAAGAAATGAACCTGCTAATGAAGTTGATTCTTCCCAAAAATCCCAATATTTTCTTCTCTGTCTGAGGAATGGGCATCTTCGTGATGGCCTGGATTTTGGTGGGATCCAGCTCAATTCCCTTATGGCTGACTAGGAATCCTAGCAACTTGCCTAATTTAACGTCGAAGGCGCACTTCGCTGGACTCAACTTCAAGTTGTACTTATGCAACCTGTTGAAGAGCTTTTTGAGATGTTCTAGGTGGTCTTCCTCCCTTCAGGATTTGACAATGATATCATCCACATAGATCTCTATCTCCTTATGCATTAAATCATAGAAAAGAGCCATAATGGCTCACTGGTAGGTAGCTTCGGTATTGATGAGGCCGAAAGACAACCGTCTATAGCAAAAGGTTCCCCAAGGAGTGATGAATGAATTTTTCTCATGATCCTCTTCAGCAACCATAATTTGATGGTACCCCGCGGAGCAATTAGCAAAGAAATACATGTCGTATTGAGCAGTATTGTCAATGAGAATGTGGATAAATGGCACGGGAAAGCTATCCTTAAGGCAAGCTTTATTCAGATCCCGATAATCCACGCAAACTCACACCTTCCCTCCTGGTTTAGGCACGGGGACTATGTTAGATACCCACTTAGGGTATGTAGACACCATGGTGATGCCTGCTTGAAATTGTTTCATAATTTCCTCTTTAACCTTTAAACTCCACTCAGGTTTTAATCGTCTGAGCTTCTGCCTGACTGGCTTGAATCCCTCTTTGATGGGGGAGGTGATGAATGACGATGTCAATGGATAAACCCACCATGTCTTTATGAGACCATGCAAACACATCCTGGTATTGGGTTAATAGTGTAACCATGTCATTCCTCTGGTTTGGAGGAGGTCTGAACCAATATGGATTAGCTTAGGGTTTTTTAAGGTTCCGAGGTTAAAGGAAGTGGTTTGATCAAGGTTGGGTTTGGGTTTGTCTTCGACCCATTCTTTGATCTCCTAAGGTATCTCAATGTCCTCTTGTATTTCCATCAAGTCTGAGTCCAAATTTTCATCAAAGTTACAATCCTTGTGAAGAAAAGGTACCTTATCAGCAAGTATAAGCACATCTAAATTCAGTGTCCTGAAACATAATATGCTTTCACTTAATATATATGAAAATGTTCATTCATACAAAGTGTTAGCATGTACTAACAAAACAACTACTAATATTGTACAGAAAAGTAAGCAGTTATTGTTATCTACAGGGCAGAGGGAGTTTTTGCCCGTTTTACCCTTGTCGACAAATGAAAGGAGTGCTGCTCTAATTATCAAGGGTGAAGTCCTGGTGGATTGTAGTGATTGAGGGGCTGTCATCGTCCTCCTTTTCCCGAATAATGACCATAACATCTGGGCAATCATCATCTGGGGTGTATCTGTTTATATGTTCATCATGGACAATGATGCGTACGTTTGCCATCATTCGGGCGATGTCTTGTTTACGTCTCCGTTCCTCTTCTTCCACTCTGGGATCAGGAACCAGAACTTGTTTCCCTTTTATCGGTATCAGTTTAGGAAATAACATAGCCATTACATTGGCTGGCACTTTTACCGGAGACCGTATAGGCTCAGGAACTGTAGGTGGAGATAATCGTCATGTGGCTGAAGCTGAAGGAATCTGTTTATGCTAATGAGGATTCTTATGACTGGAACTGGCAGAAGAGCCTAGTTCGGTTGTCCCTGTTTGACTGGACACTTAAATTGGGTGCTCAATGCCCTGATGATATTTACCCAACCCTTGTCTAGGGTTATAACCCAATGACATCATTTCTTGAGTAGCCGTCATTACTTCAGCAGAACTCTTTGGTATGGAAAGTGGTGCCCCAATGGGATAGTAGTAAGTGTTGCTCACCTCCAGGGCATGAAAACGGACCGGCTCAACTTGTGAATTAAAGCTGATTAGAGGTATGTCACCTTGTTTAGGACATTTCCGCTCAGCAATGACAATGACTAGGCTTTTGTTGATAATGTATTTAAGCTGTTGATGAAGGGTGGAGGGGACGACCCCGGCCATATGAATCCACGGTCTTCCCAATATCAGGTTATATCATGTATCTATTTTGAGCACATGAAAAGATATGCAGAATGTATGTAGACCAATCTCCACTGGCAGTTCAATCTCTCCGACAGCGTTTCGTCGGGATCCGTCGAAAGCTTTAATGATTGTATGGCTTCTTCGGATTCTGTTGAGATTGATATTCATCTTCACCAAAGTGGCATAAGGACATATATTCAAAGATGACCCTCTGTCTATCAAAACTCCTCCCACGATGTATCCGGAAGATAAAACTACTATATGCAACGGCTTGCAATGACCGGTCCCTTCAGGAGGTATATCGTCATCAGTGAAAGATGTCACATTGTTGTTAAAAATGTGTTCCACCAGATGCTGGAAGTTCTCAACATCTATTAACTTAGGCAGTTGGGCTTCTTCTAAAACCCTGAGCAAGACCTTTCTGTGATCTTCGGATGAGAAAACCAAGTCCAGTATGAAAATTTGATGTGGAGCTTCTCTTAAGCTTAAAATCACCTTGGCTTCATTATGGCCCATAGTATGGAGAAGTTCTTCCACCTTTTCCATGGGAATCTTCCCCTTTGACATGATGGTAGATTTCATCACCCATTGGGAGAGATACAGTGGATTATCATTCGACACTACAATAATTATGTGAGATGTGGATCCTTCAGCCCCTCCATAATTCCATGGAACTATCTGTAGGCTGACAACAGGATATTGTGGTCAAAATGGTAAGATAATTGGCTCTGGAGCAGCCACTTTCAAAGGATTGTAAACACCCTTGATGTGACGCCCCCAAAATTAGGTATACATTGTTAGGTTTGTAATATTCATGTGCGCAATCAAATTGCAAAATAATGCGGAAGCGTGTAAAATCAGAGTTTAAAAATTATTTACTAACCATAAACCCGGATCACCCTTTATGCACAATTATTAATTAAACGAAAAGAAAAAGAATAAAATCATACCCTTGAAGATCGAGATTCCTCAGGTACAAGTTCACCTCCAATCCTTTTCGCGTTCAACTTGAATCCACCGGGTTTGGTTCCTTCCTTTGATCAACGTTAGCCACCCATGTGTTTGGCCTCTGGAGGTGATCCACCAGGAAGAATAGAAATTCAAGAAGAAGGGGTGGTTGGCTAAACCCTAGTTTTCTATCTCTATAGAAAAGAACGTACTCTCCAACAAATTGGAATTATGTCGTTGTTGAAAAAGTCAACAAATCCCCACCACCCATAATAAGACTCCTCTTATTTATAGATGTGGGCAACCCATCTTAACAATTAAAAGAATTGAGTTTTATTTAATTAATTAAATTTTTTTAATTAATTAAGCTCCCTAATCTTATTAGGGATAATTAATTAAACTCCTTTAACTAATTTTCCTTCCTAATCCAATTAGGAATAAATGAGAGTACTTATATTAAATTAATTCCTAAACTCTTTTAGAAATTAAAATAATAATAATTGTAATAATATTAATAAGACTCCTCTTATTAATTTATATTTAATATTTCTAAAATATTAAATAATAAATATTAAGCTATTTAATTTATTCTATCACCATAGATTAAATTAAATATACTTAACTATATTATTACGATTATGCCATTAACTTCTTAAATAATTATTCTTCCTTTTATGGTGTGACCCTTTTTAGGTTCTCCATATTAAACCTAAGCAGAATAAATCAATTATAACCTTATTTAAATAAATAAATTAAACAATTAATTTATTTAAATAAATAATATTTATTCTACAATAGGGATAAGCCTCCCTAGCGATCAACGACTTTCCGAGATAATATAGATTTCAACATTAATCATTAAAGAACCTTTGAGTAAATAGTTACTTATGCAATTCAATCCTTCCACCATACAATGTCCCAATTAAATATAAGACATGGAATTTACATCAACTCTTATTTTATTTAATTATATGTATTTAGACTCTTAAATGCACAACTCCAAATAATGCAAATTAGAAACTCCTTTCTAATTTCATTCTCGCTTTAACCAAGGACTCTTTGGGTTGTCATTTATCGAATCACATAGGACATTTCTCTTCTTTTATTAGAAGTGGTAGATTCTTTATTGATCATACATTATCTCCATGTACAAATTATTATACCCAAGCATACCCTTTGATATACCCTAAGGGTCTTAAGGAATAAGTCAAAGTATAACTCATCATACACAAGATACTATGATGATCTCAAGTCCAAGGATTACTTGTACTACTATCACTACAGAAATTCCTATTGACAGTAAATAAAACTCCTTTAGGTATTCCTTAGTGAGCCACGCTCAATGAACTTATTCTCTAATAAGCACCTACATACTTGCTTTAGTGTCTCCACACAAATGATCATGAGATCATTCATCCTCATCCAATGAGCAAGCAACGTATGTACCAATCTATCCTGGATTCACTAATCCCCAATTTAGTAATCCAATGATTGGGAACTATTTTAGTTTTAAGCTTTCTAAGAATTTAGATCTCATTAGAATGATCATCATCATTATTCTAAAAGCATTGCTTAAAACTATGGGTTTATCATATATTATAAAACAAACATCATGTAGATAATTAAAAGCCTTTAATAAATTAATACTTTTATTAATAAATGAATAAGATTGTTACAAAGTATATGCTTTATCATCAAACATGATTGGCTTGTGTGCATACTACTTTCAATCTCCCACTTGCACTAAAAGCCAATCGTCATGGTAACTCATACTCTTCCTCTCTAAGTGACGATTATCCTGTTGTTGGATAAGCTTTAGTTAATGGATATGTAATGTTGTTCATGAGAGTCCACTATCTCTATAGTGATTTCCCATCTTCAATAATTCTAATAATCAAATGAAAGTGCCACAACACATGTTTAGATCCAAGATGAGACTTAGGAACTATTTCTAGTTACGTAATGAACTTTTAATCCAAACAATCAACTTGCGGCTTCATTTATAGCTATATACTTTGTCTTTATCACTAAACCAAAGAACTCTTTCTTTGTTTGGAACCTTTCCAATTCAACGCACCATTGCTCAAGGTAACACTTTACCTTAAAGTGGATTTTCGTGTCGTCTTGATGCATACGAAAAACTTGAGTCATTAAGCCCTCTAGTTTTAATTAAGACCCACCATGAATATGATCACATCCTTATTGCTTGCTAAGCATTTTAAGATGTTTTTCATTGACTCATAGTGAACTTCTCCATAATATGACTGATCAACATCAGGTCTCGTATATTTCATTGCATACATGATAGTTACTCATGTGATCTCTCTTTTGGAGTCTTTGGGGACTACTAAGAGAGATACACTCCATAGCTCATCAACATGAGACAACTCTTGGAGTTTGCCATGCTAAACGACTTTAGCATCAAATGAATATACATTCCTTGGGTTAAGTCGAGAATCCTCTTGAATCTATCTATGTAGATTTTATCCCCAATTAAGATACTCTTCCCAAATCATTCGTGGAGGAATTTTTAGACAACTTTATCATTACTAATTGTAGCATTAGTATGTCATTCCTTATCCGTAGTATATCAACATATAATATTAGGAATGTCACGGTGCTCCCAATTTGTCCCTTTGTACACTAGAACTCTTACCTCATCAGTATGTAATCGGATCATCATCTTCTATGATGTGTACCTCATCATCATCATCTATGATGAATTCATACCTCCTAGGTATCTTCTGGTGACTATTCCGTATTTACGATTCTTGCCAGGTACAATAGGTCTATCTATAGGTTCCTCTTATTTGACTTATAGTGTTTTGTGGTTCTTGAACTCTTCAAGATCTATTATCCTCCCACTAGCCCTTCAATAATAAACACCTTTATCTTAGAAGGCGGCGTGTTTCGTAACAAACACCTTTTGCTAAGTAGAATTATAGAACATATACCCTAAACTTACTTTAGGATGTCCCACAAATCATGTACTTGTCAAATCTTGTCCCAAGCTTATCTTTTGAAACCTTTTCACATAAGTTGGACAACCCCTTATCTTAACATACTTAAGATTAGAATCCTCCTATCCATAACTTTTATGGAGTCTTGGGGGATTTTGAGGTTACCTTTTCGTGAGATATCACGACCATTTCTAGGACATGATCCTGAAGGATCTTTGGAATGTCGGTAAAATCATTATGGACCACACCATGTCCAACAAGGTACTGAATTTTCCATTCGGATACATCAATCAATTATTGCGTGTCGGGATGTGTCCATTATGAGAAAACCATTTGAGATGATCTAGAAACTTATTGCACAAGTATTTATTCCTTGATCTAATCAAAGAATCTTAATACTTTGCCAATTTGTTTCACTTCCGAAGTTCTTTGAACCTTTCAAATAATTACACTTGTATTTCAAAAAATATACACATTCAACTCTTTGAATGATCATCTCTTTTCTTATACTAATTTGTTCAATATGCAAAATTATTTTCTTGTAAGTCAAGTATACAAAATTTATTAAGTAATCTTTCATTTCTATCTGAAACATTATTATTATAAATAGAACAACAATTGTTCTTAATTATAATACCAAAGATTTCATTGTCCAACAATAAAATGGAAATAATATTTCTAACAAGAACTGAAATACAATAACAACTTATTGACTTAATAGATTTTCCCATAGGCATTGCTAAACTATAAGTTTCTATGGCTAATGTAGCAACCTTTGTTACATTTCCCGCACTTACTTAGATTACTTATATTTGTTTAGCTTTCTACTTACCTTGGTCCTTTTCATAAATCTATATTTATGATAACCAAAGTCGGTATCCAATACCCAAGTAGAACCTTGACTTAAAGAAAAATTTATTTCAATCATGAACAAAAAAGCGTATTATGTAGAAACTTCACTAAGCTTCTTTGGTTAGCCTCTGCAAGATGCTTCTTGCAGCTTTCTTTCCATGTCTCGAGCTTATTGCGGTGGAAGCAAACTCCTTTGCTATCCGTATCGGTTTTGTTCTTATTATCCTTTGTTTATGCCTTTCTATTTACCTTCTTTGAATCGTTCTTCTTTTCGTAAGATCCTTTGGCCCTCGCTAGTAAGACATGGTCTTTCTTGGTTGGAAAGTGACTCTCAACATTTTTCAACATGTTAAGCAAATCAAATGAAGTCGATGTCAGCTTGTTCATACGAAAAAATTCACAACAATTGTGAAAGGAGTCCGGGAGTGAGTGCAAGATCAAATCTTGGTTCAACTCTCCATCCATGACAAAACTGTTGTCCTAATTGATCAATCAAATTGATTATGTTAAGAACTTTTTATGCATCTATATAGTGCCATTGGCCATTCTAGATCGGAAGAGCTCCTTAGATATCTGATATCTATCGGTCCTACTTTCCTCACAATCAACTACTTGATGTGCGGGAATATAGTAGGAGCATCCATAGTTTCATCTTGTGTTTGAAGCTCGTTACTCATAGATGTGAGCATGATGCATTGAGCCAATCATGCATCATCTTGCCACTTTCTAAAAGTAGCAATGTCTTCCTCGGAGGCATTATGCGCAACCATTGCGGGATAGGCATATTAAGGACATAAGATAGCTTTTCACTATAAGAACTATTCTCAAATTCCTTAACCAATCCATTTAATTGATTCGGTTAATTTAGCATCTAATATGCTTCATGATGATAGTAATTTTAGACATTGTAAAAATTACGTAAATGAATTTGTAATTAACAACATTTTAACATACATTCTTTTATTAATTACCAAAATAAATTAGGTCTTATTTTAAATTGGTATCTCCCACTATTTTCTTCAAACTATATTACCCTCACTTATAGTTTCGCAAAATTTAATTAAAGATTTGCTAGTGAGAATAAGGATCCCATTTCAAATGTATATAGCCTTGTGGTGACACAACAAACTATATATAAATAAATAGGTAGACAACTTTTGTCAATTACATCAACTATCTGACTCCTTGTATTTTGCCTCTTAGATTATTTTGATCAGTGGTGGCACATCCGAATCAAAATTATCTAAGTTAAGTCCGACTCTAGCACTCCATATATTCAAAAAGAAAATATTATCCTTGTGGTGACACAACAAAACAATATTGTTCAATTTTCTTTATAAGCATCAAATGTGATAAATTAACATCTTAAATACTTAATACTTGCCTTGTGGTGACACAACAAACTCATATTAAATATTTAATACTCTATTAATTTTATCATGCTAGAAAGCTGACGTTCGATATTTTAAATATCTTTGAGCGCTTAGGACTTAATATATAAAAATTGAGGGGTTTGTTATTAATTTGTCTCATCTTGTTTAGCGCAGCATTACACACATATATATAAAATCGCATCATATTAATGAACATGCGAGCATGTTTGCATAATATATAATATATATAGTATAAGCATGCACATATAGAATACTATATTCTACCCGAATTGATTATGGACTTTTATTCTAGTTTGGTTCACTAGAGCCACCAAGTGAACCAAAAGGTCAAACCCTAGGGGTGCAAGAAATAATATTTAAATATAACAATTACATTTAAACCCGGGCTCCATTACAAACGGGTCTTCAAGCGTTTCTTGTCCCTTGATCTCCAATTCTTCAAAATAATTCTAACTATTCCTATTACAAAACTATTTAAAATAAATAGAAACCTTGATCGTGATCGAGGGAAATGCATAGGAGGGAATAGAATTTACATTAAGAAAAATTAGAGAAGACGAGGTACGCAGACCCCATTTAATAAAACTCATACATTCATGCATCCAACTAAAATAATATCCAATCATATTGGTCAATAGTCCATAATCAATCCCATTTATTATCATACACATCACCATATGCATCAATAAATAACATTCATCTCATGAATAATAAACATTTAATATATATATTGATATCATTTAATGGGCAAAATTAGTTAGTATAAAATCTATTTTTGAATCAAAATAAACTCCTTTATTTTAATCCAACTTTAAATCAAAATAAAACTATTTTATTTTAATTTATCCAATTTTGAATAAAATAAACTATTTTATTTTAATCAAAATAATTTTAATCAAAATAAACTCCTTTATTTTAATTAATTATGGAATCCAATTCCATGTAAAAAAAAATCTTTATTAAAGGAAACACGGATTTTCTTTTCCTATTCACAAATAAACTCCTTTATTTTGAATAATATGAAATCTTATTTCATATTTAAATAAACTCCTTTATTTAAGGAAACATGGATTTTCTTTCCTATTCACAAATAAACTCCTTTATTTTGAATAATATGAAATCTTATTTCATATTTAAATAAACTACTTTATTTAAGGAAAGATCAATTTCAACTCCAATTAGTTATCATGGAATCCAATTCCAACTCTAATTAGTTAGCATGAAATTCTAATTTTAAAATTCAAATAAACTTTTATTTTAAAATTAAAATAAACTTTTATTTAAGATTAAAATAAAATTTTATTTTAATAATAAAATTATTAAGAATAATATATTATATATATATATATATTACAAAAAAAAAAAAAAAGTAGTGCATATTATATATATATTATATATATAAAAATGGATTCCTTTTTTTTTTTTTTTAATCCACAAAATCTCCTCTTTTTTTTTTTTTTCATGTTCCACGTGGATCCTGCACTAGACCAACTTGTTTCTGATTTAAATTTCTTTGCAATGCCTTAGCCACGTGACTTACATTTTTTTTTTATTAAATCATGTAACTTTTAAATCATGTAACTCCTTTTTTTTTTTTAAACTGTTAGCAAATGATGATTACTCCAAGCACGTCACTTGATTTCCTTGTGGCCATTAACTTATATAATATATATATATATATATATATATATATATATATATATATATTATATCCGTGCACCCTTGAACAACAAAAAAAAACGGCAACTTGTTCCCTTTTTAAAATGACCTGCTAAGTATTAGTGGCCTTGAATTCCGTGCAGTACATGAATTCTGTTTTAAAATAGGAATGTTCGGCTGCCTTTATTTCCGTGCGGTATAACAGATTTTTTTTTTTTTTTTTTTTTTAAATTTTATACAATAAAATTATGCCCAATTAAATTGTTCTAAACACATATCAATATACATATCAAATCAAAACAATTAATAATTTACATAAAGGTTTGGCTCTGATGCCACTGTTAGGTTTGTAATATTCATGTGCGCAATCAAATTGCAAAATAATGCGGAAGCGTGTAAAATCAGAGTTTAAAAATTATTTACTAACCATAAACCCGGATCACCCTTTATGCACAATTATTAATTAAACGAAAAGAAAAAGAATAAAATCATACCCTTGAAGATCGAGATTCCTCAGGTACAAGTTCACCTCCAATCCTTTTCGCGTTCAACTTGAATCCACCGGGTTTGGTTCCTTCCTTTGATCAACGTTAGCCACCCATGTGTTTGGCCTCTAGAGGTGATCCACCAAGGAAGAATAGAAATTCAAGAAGAAGGGGTGGTTGGCTAAACCCTAGTTTTCTATCTCTATAGAAAAGAACGTACTCTCCAACAAATTGGAATTATGTCGTTGTTGAAAAAGTCAACAAATCCCCACCACCCATAATAAGACTCCTCTTATTTATAGATGTGGGCAACCCATCTTAACAATTAAAAGAATTGAGTTTTATTTAATTAATTAAATTTTTTTAATTAATTAAGCTCCCTAATCTTATTAGGGATAATTAATTAAACTCCTTTAACTAATTTTCCTTCCTAATCCAATTAGGAATAAATGAGAAATACTTATATTAAATTAATTCCTAAACTCTTTTAGAAATTAAAATAATAATAATTGTAATAATATTAATAAGACTCCTCTTATTAATTTATATTTAATATTTCTAAAATATTAAATAATAAATATTAAGCTATTTAATTTATTCTATCACCATAGATTAAATTAAATATACTTAACATATTATTACGATTATGCCATTAACTTCTTAAATAATTATTCTTCCTTTTATGGTGTGACCCTTTAGGTTCTCCATATTAAACCTAGGTTGTGAATAAATCAATTAGAAACAATTCTAACCTTATTTAAATAAATAAATTAAACAATTAATTTATTTAAATAAATAATATTTATTCTACAATAGGGATAAGCCTCCTAGCGATCAACGACTTTCCGTATAATATAGATTTCAACATTAATCATTAAAGAACCTTTGAGTAAATAGTTACTGTGACAATTCAATCCTTCCACCATACAATGTCCCAATTAAATATAAGACATGGAATTTCATCAACTCTTATTTTATTTAATTATATGTATTTCGACTCTTAAATGCACAACTCAAATAATGCAAATTAGAAACTCCTTTCTAATTTCATTACGCCTTAACCAAGGACTACTTTGGGTTGTCATTTATCGAATCACATAGGACATTTCTCTTCTTTTATTAGAAGTGGTAGATTCTTTATTGATCATACATTATCTCCATGTATAACTTATTATACCCAAGCATACCTTTTGATATACCCTAAGGGTCTTAAGGAATAAGTCAAAGTATAACTCATCATACACAAGATACTATGATGATCTCAAGTCCAAGGATCACTTGTACTACTATCACTACAGAAATTCCTATTGACAGCAAATAAAACTCCATTAGGTATTCCTTAGCGAGCCACGTTCAGTGAACTTATTCTCTAATAAGCACCTACATACTTGCTTTAGTGTCTCCACACAAATGATCATGAGATCAATCATCCTCATCCAATGAGCAAGCAACGTATGTACCAATCTATCCGGATTCACTAATCCCCAATTTAGTAATCCAATGATTGGGAACTATTTTAGTTTTATGCTTTCTAAGAATTTAGATCTCATTAGAATGATCATCATCATTATTCTAAAAGCATTGCTTAAAACTATGGGTTTATCACATATTATAAAAACAAAGATCATGTAGATAATTAAAAGCCTTTAATAAATTAATACTTTTTATTAATAAATGAATAAGATTGTTACAAAGTATATGCTTTATCATCAAACATGATTGGCTTGTGTGCATACTACTTTCATACATCACCCATCTTGAGTCGCCAAATACATGGTACAAAATACAAATAAAATCTTAAATATACAGCTGTCATTTAGAATACGACAAAACATATGCTGTGAGTTTTAATAAGAATATTGTCATCTAGACAATATCCACACTCAATGGGGTCCTCATTACATTTATTGTGTCATTATTTCACAGAATAGTGAGGACTACTAATGCTATCATCTAGACCATCACTCCGTTCCCCGACTAGTCCCAGCTACATTCTCATTCCCTGAAGAGAACAATGAAAGAAAGGGTGAGCTCAACTAGCCCAGTAAGAAATATTATGACTAAGATAATGCATAATAAATTATCATTAGCCTTCAACAGTGTTAAACTGATACAATATAACAAACATCAAGTTTAACGGCATCAGAACAAGCAATCCATTAGAAGAGTCAAGTAAAGAATAAAATCTACTATCTTTTATGATTTAAAAGGTTTTTCATCACTTTTATCGCTGAGACTCAGCTTAATAAATAATCCACATCATCAAATCATCCCTGCACTACAAGCCAATGATATTCTTTAGTATCACGACCACAAATTATCTATGCACCACGGGACAAAGATAATCATGTTTTCATCAACGGTCCTGATCATGCCATAAAATAATTCATCTTTGCACCCTTGGCCGAAGAGAGTCCAGAGCCATAATCATACCAAAAATTGTCCATCAATGCACTACGGGCCAATGAGGACTTTTTCTGCATCATTTGTAACATTACGGTCTTGATTATACCATATATCCCTGGTCATAATCATACCAAGTCCATCTATGCACTACAGGCCACAGATGACTTTCAACATAATATAAACATGAGGATGATGACAATGACATAATAATTCAATAAAACAAGTTCAAGAATTAATTTATTTAGGAACTAATAACTTCCAAATTGTCAACATGATACTTCTTCGTAGAGTAAAATTCAAGAATGCTCAGAAGAATATTTTCATGAAAAGATACTGGATGAAGCGCAAATATCAAGGATATTCCACTAATTTCATGGAGTATAGAATTCAAAACTTTAACCAACTAAGTATAATAGAATATATGAAACTGCAAATGGATTTTTCGCGCCATGCGAATCCACGTGAGATGCATCATTTCCACAATATAATAAGGAATGAATACGAAGGATCATTCACCATGCATGTGGTAATCCACATAGACAGGTTATTCCAACGGAATAATAAAGAATGGAATAACATAAGGATTCACCATACGTGCGATAGATCGCATGCATGTGTTATTCCCAATGTAATAATAAATAATGGAACCAGTCCGCAGAACGCATGCATGTGATATTCCATACAGAATAATAAAGAATGGAATAACAATAGAAATCACCATGCATGCAATAGACCGCAGAGACAGGTTATTCCAACAGAATAATTAATGGAACTAGGTCAGGCGTAAACACACCGACAGGATATTCCGATAGAATAATAAAGAACGGAATAATATAAGAATTTCACCATGTATGCGGTACTTCGCATAAACAAGTTATTCCAACATAATAATAAAGAATGGAATAACAGAAGAATTTCACCATGTATGCGGTACTTCGCATAAACAGGTTATTCCAACATAATAATTAAGAATGGAATAATAGAAGAATTTCACCAAGTATAGGGTAGTCCGCGTATACAGGTTATTCCAACAGAATAATAAAGAATGGAATAACAAAAGTTCTCTTCATGAATAAGACAAAGAAAGAATACTCCTTACGAGTACAACAAATAATATCCCTTTATCTTATAAAGAAGAGTACTGGATATAGAAGTAATGAAGTAGCAGAACACTTTTCTTCTTTCTCTCTATAGTTTCTCTCTCTAGGGTTTTAGTTAATTCATAAGAAATAATGAATGAGCTTCTATTTATAGAAGAATGGACTACATAGTAACTAACTCATGAATGGTCCAGATTGATTTACTTTAATCTAACGGTCCATATTTAAAGAATTTTTTTTTAAATAAAATATAATATATTCTATTTATAATCTAATAAAACGAATAACTTTATAAAAGATTTTACTATGTAAACACTATGCATGCACTATAAAACACTATGCATAATAGAATAGAATATATTCTATTTATAGAATAACTTTATAAAAGATTTTACTATGCAAACACTATGCAGGCACTATGCAACACTATGCATAATAGAATATAATATATTCTATTTATAGAATAACTTTATAAAAGTATTCTGTTTTATATAAAAAGATTTTACTGTTTTATTACATTAATAATACCAATAAAACAAAACTGAGTGACTTATCACGTAAACATCAATAATCAATACCGTGTGCTACTATGCAATAACACGTATTACTATACTTTTACTACCAAGTAGTTCAACAGTTTTAACGATAAAACTTCCGCCGTTATTCTCATAAAATAATTTTATCATTTTCTCAATCCGACAATAATTTCGTTGTGGGGTCTACCAATGATTGTACCGTCATACGGATATTCCCCGACAAAAAGAATATTCCCCGACCAATCGAATATTATACAACGACTTGCATACTTTTCAAAATTTATAAATACTACCCACAACTATAACATTATCTCAAATCCACACCATAATATTAAAAAAATATTTCGAGAAAATTAAATCTTTATTCATTAAATCTGGGGTCTCACAATCTCCCCTCCTTATGAAATTTCGCCCTCAAAATTTACGTACTTACTTGGTATGCCGAATAGGTGAAGATACCTTGACTTCATTTCAGCTTCTAACTCTTGAGGTATAACCTTTGAGTGTCAAATACGATCCTTCTTATCCAAGATTTTAACATGTATCTCCTCATACGTTAAATCTTCAGCTATATCGTATAGTTCTAATTTAATAATGTGGTTCGTGTCATTAACATATTTACGTAACATCGATACGTGAAAAACGTTATGAACGCGCGATATACTTGGCGGTAAAGCGAGTCTACAGGCCACAGTTCTTACTCAATCGAGGATTTCAAATGGGCCAATAAAATAGAGGGTTGAGATGTCCTCTCTTCATCGATTCTTGCTTCTAGAATAACGTCCTCTTGAACCTTCTTCTTCACATTCATCAGCTCTGAGTTTGTAGCTTGAGCGGCTTTAACTTTATCAATTAAAGTCAGTTCTACTCGTATATTCGTTATCTTCACGTGGGTTCATATATTCGCACTTGTAAATGCATACGATCTTCTACTCAACGCATTAGCTACCATATTTGCTTTTCCTACGATGGTATTGAATGGTACGATCGTAATCTTCAACAGGTCGAGTCAACGTCTTTGGCGTATGTTACGTTCATTTTAGTTGAAGAAATATTTAAGAGTTTAAGAAATGGGTTTTGTACTGGGGTCAATACAAAATTCGATTTCACGCTCTAGGGGTAGGCTAAGAAGTCTTCAAGAATACGTCAGGAAATTTATTAACAATAGAAATATCATTCAAAACTGTGACCCTCATCCAAGACTTGGACAGTACGTCACATTGATACCTATCAACTTCCCATCGTCATTCACGACATCGCCTACAGAAAGTCTGGCTTCGGTGCATTCCACATAAGAAAGTCAACAACGAAAGGACCGGGGCTCTTTACTTATGGCTTGATATGACAATGATTGACTTTAGTGGTTTGGTTGCTTGAATTCGCATAATAGGTTGGTTAGGAATATGAATGCTAACAAGTTTACGAAAAACATGATGAGTAGTTAACCAATCGATTCCTAAAATCACATCAAAGGCACGTATTTTCAAAGAGAAGTATTTTCAAAGAGATAAGATTGGCAGGTAACGTGAAAGTGTCAATTTGAATTAAACAAGATTTATAAACAGTGGATGTAACGAAGGTTTCTCATAACGGAGTTTCAACAGATAAATCAAAGTCTAATTTCTCTGGAGTCAAATTTAAACATTGAGCACAAGTAGGAGAAATAAAAGAGTAGGTAGAACTGGTATCGAATAAGGTATAGACTTCGCAAGAATTTATAATTAACTAACCCGTGCTAACTTCGTTCGGGTCACTCACTTTTTTTTTGAGAAGTCACGAAAAACGCTCTCCCTGAAACCAACGACTTTGGTTTGTCCGTATAAGCCTTTGGTGCCACCGTTCCAGCTGGACTTGACTTCACTATACGACAAAATCGAGCTAAATTACATTCTCTTCTTGAAATTTCCACTTCTATTATCTTGGCCATGATTACCACCGAAGTGGTTACCATTCTTGGCATGATAATGTCCCCCACGATGGTTATCATTGTTCACTGGTCGTTGCCAATTACCAATGATGATGATTATTATCGTGTTGTTGGTCGTTACCTTTTGGTTGAGTTGACTCAACAGTCTCATGTGCTTCATTACTTATCTCAACATTTTTAGATGCCATTTTCAAATACTGCCACAAAAAAAGGGTTAATTAACATATCACATATTATCCCTATACTATGACTGACCAATTAAATACCAAATAAACTTAGGTAGGTCATACTAGCGAATGAATTCTCCGTTTCTCCCCTCTTAGTTCTTGTCTCACATCTCAGTCAGGGATCATATCCCTAAGCTTTGATACCAACTGTGACGCCCCCAAAATTAGGTATACATCACCCTTCTTGAGTCGCCAAATACATGGTACAAAATACAAATACAATCTTAAATATACAGCTGTCGTGTAGAATACGACAAGACATATGCTGTGAGTTTTAATAAGAATATTGTCATCTGGACAATATCCACACTCAATGGGGTCCTCATTACATTTATTGTCACATTATTTCACAAAATAGTGAGGACTACTAATGCTATCATCTGGACCATCACTCCGTTCCCCGACTAGTCTCAGCTACGTTCTCATTTCCTGAAGAGAACAGTGAAAGAAAGGGTGAGCTCAACTAGCCCAGTAAGAAATATTATGACTAAGATAATGCAGTATAAATTATCATTAGCCTTCAATAGTGTTATACTAATACAATATAACAAACATCAAGTTTAACTGCAGCGGAACAAGCAATCCATTAGAAGAGTCAAGTAGAGAATAAAATCTACTATCTTCTATGATTTAAAAAAAAATTCATCACTTTTATCGCTGAGACTCAGCTTAATAAATAATCCATATCATCAAATCATCCCTGCACTACAGGCCAATGATATTCTTTAGTATCATGACCACGAATTATCCGTGCACCACGGGCTAAAGATAATCATTTTTTCATCAACGGTCCTGATCATGCCATAAAATAATTCATCTTTGCACCCTTGGCTGAAGAGAATCCATAGCCATAATCATACCAAAAATTGTCCATCAATGCACTACGAGCCAATGAGGACTTTTTTCACATCATTTGTAACATTACGGTCATGATTATACCAAATAATACCTGGTCATAATCATACCAAGTCCATCTATGCACTACATGCCACAGATGACTTTTAACATAATATAAACATGAGGATAATGATAATAACATAATATATCAATAAAACAAATTCAAGAATTAATTTATTCAGGAACTAATAACGTCCAAATTGTCAACATGATACTTCTTTGTAGAGTAAAATTCAAGAATGCTCAGAAGAATATTTTCATGAAAAGATACTGGATGAAGTGCAAATATCAAGGATATTCCACTAATTTCATGGAGTATAGAAATCAAAACTTTAACCAACTGAGTATAATAGAATATATGAAACTATGAAATGGATTTTCGCCGCCACGCACAGAATCCACGTGAGCGGAGATCATTTCCACAATTTAATAAGGAATGAATACGAAGGATCATTCACCATGCATGTGGTAATACACATACACAGGTTATTCCAACAGAATAATAAAGAATGGAATAACATAAGGATTCACCATACGTGCGATAGACTGCACAGATAGGTTATTCCCAACAGAATAATAAATAATTGAACCAGGTCCGGCCTAAACGCACAAACAGGATATTCCGATAGAATAATAAAGAATGGAATAACAATAGAAATCACCATGCATACGATAGATCTACGCATGACGAGGTTATTCAATGTAATAATTAATGGAACCAATCAGCGTAAACGTAACGCAAACAAGATATTCTTGGCGTAATAATAAAGAACGGAATAATAGAAGAATTTCACCATGTATGCGGTACTTCACATAAACAGGTTATTTCAACATAATAATAAAGAATGGAATAACAGAAGAATTTCACAATGTATGCGGTACTTCGCATAAACAGGTTATTCCAACATAATAATAAAGAATAGAATAATAGAAGAATTTCACCAAGTATAGGGTAGTCCGCGTATATAGGTTATTCCAACAAAATAATAAAGAATGGAATAACAGAAGTTCTCTTCACGGATAAGAAAGAAAGAATACCCCTTATGAGTACAACAAATAATATCCCTTACCTTAGAAAGAAGAGTACTGGATATAGAAGTAATGAAGTAGCAGAACACTTTTCTTCTTTCTCTTTATAGTTTCTCTCTCTAGAGTTTCAGTGAATTCGTAAGAAATAATGAATGAGCTTCTATTTATAGAAGAATGGACTGCATAGTAACTAACTCATGAACGGTCCAGATTGATTTACTTTAATCTGACGGTCCATATTTAAAGCAAAATCTTTTAAATAGAATATAAAATATTCTATTTATAATCTAATAAAATGAATAACTTTATAAAAGATTTTACTATGGAAACACTATGCAGGCACTATGCAACACTATGCATAATAGAATATAATATATTCTATTTATAGAATAACTTTATAAAAGATTTTACTATGCAGGCACTATGCAATACTATGCATAATAGAATATAATATATTCTATTTATAGAATAACTTTATAAAGGTATTCTGTTTTATATAAAAAAAATTTACTGTTTTATTAAATTAATAATACCAATAAAACAAAACTTAGTGATTATCACGTAAAGATCAATAATCAATACAGTGTGCTACTATGCAACCACACGTATTACTGTACTTTTACTACCGAGTAGTTCAACAGTTTTAACAGTAAAAGTTCCACCGTTATTCTCATAAAATATTTTTGTCATTTTCTCAATCAGACAATAATTCCGTTGCGAGGTCCACCAATGATTGTACCGTCATACGGATATTCCCCGACAAAAAGAATATTCCCCGACCAATCGAATATTATACAACAACTTGCATACTTTTCAAAATTTATAAATACTACCCACAACTATAACATTATCTCAAATCCACAACATAATATTAAAAAAAATATTTTGAGAAAATTGAATCTTTATTCATAAAATCTGGGGTCTCACAGTACATGGGGGGCCATGCGTCTAGGTTATGATTGATATCATATGTCCACAGAATTATCCTTGGTTGACCCAAAAGTCACCAAAGAAAAACATGAAGATTACTATCATCTTCTTTCCAATGGTGAGTCTTCTCTTGACATATAAATATCTTCGTTGTCTCCAAGTGAAAATTATATTTTACATATACCCCAAGATCATATAGGTAGTGCTTGTAGATATATTCAGCAAGTGGATGTGAACAACCATGTCTTATGAGAACACGAGGTTGTATGTCATTAGACATCTGGTATGATAGTGGTAAAACACCCTTCCAAAGTTGGGTTCGCCTCACCTTATTTGATTCACCAAATATAACTGCTAAATGTTGTATAGAATACAACACACTTTTCTATACTGTTCAGGGAGAACGTCCACAGATAGAGACCACTGTTCTATTCCCTCATATTATCGCCATTCAATTCGACCGTGACACTCTTACGACAACACTCTTATTACACGAAAGGAATTGTGAAACAGAAAGGGTGAGCACAACTAGCCCAGTAAAGAATATCATGACTAAAGATAATTAAATTATCAATAGCTTTCATCAATAATAAATCAGAGATTTAGAACATATGGTAGATGATAAAATTTTTCAACCATAGTTAGAATCTTAACGAGACATCCATTAGAAGAGTCAAATAGACCATAAGGTCTATTATCTTCTATGTTAAAAGTCCACCAATAATGTTTTATCCATGTAAAATAAATCAATCAGCTCCTATCCACAATCATATGAATAACTCATAATCATAATTGCGGTTCTAAATTTCTCTTCGCAACTGTGAATGAAGATAATTTTCATCACCTATCTTCACCAAACATCAAAATCATGGTTATACCAAATCGAAATTCTCCTTCATAATCAAACTAATAAATTCATCTTTGCACTACGGTCCAAAGATATTCATTAACAATTCATCTTTGCACTAAATGCTAAAGACATACAACCAGATTTTAGAAGAGTCAAGTAGAGCATGATATATACTATCTTCTACGAATTAACGATTAGTATAATAAATATTTTATCACCGAGACTCAAACTTAATAAATAATCCACATCATCGAATCACCCCGCACTCTTCGGCCAAGGATATTCGTTAATATCACATCCAAGAATTATCCATGCACTACGGCCAAAGATATTCATTATTATCACATCCATGAATTAATATTTCATCACCGAGACTCAAATCAATAATTAATCCACATCATCGAATCACCCCTGCACTACGACCAAGGATATTCGTTAATATCACATCCATGAATTTATATTTCATCGTTGAGACTCAAATGATAATCAATCCATATCACCGAATTATCCATGCACTACTATTAAGGATATTCGTTAATATCACGACCACGAATTATCCATGCACTACGGCTAAAGATAATCGTGTTTTTATCAACTAATCGTGATCATGCCATAAAACAATTCATCTTTGCACCTTGGCCAAAGAGAATCCATAGCCATAATCATACCAAAAACCCGCATCCACCAATGCACCACGCCCAATGAGAGCTTTTTCCACATCATTTGTAACATTACGGACATTATTATACCGAATAATCCCTGGTCATAATCATACCAAGTCCATCTATGCACTACGGCCAAAGATGACTTTCAACACAATATAAGCATGAGGATGATGACAATGATATAAGAATCAATCAAATGAGATAAAGGATAAATATTAAACATTTATAATACAATTTATCCAAATATTCAATAACCAAATGTTATCAATCACTTAATAATCTTATAATCTAATATCATTAATATTATAACACTATTTTAATCATTTCTTAAACATATAAACAATTTATTTCAATTGTTTACACTTTATCAAATAATGCATTTAATAATTCAAAATGTCATACTCCTAAGATTTCATCACCAATAATCAAATTACTTATCAAAATCAGATATACCTTATATAGGATTTTTAAGCCATAAAATCCTATTTTCCAATTTTATTACTTCACATAACATATTTAATTCATTTATTCATAACTAGTTCATTTTTATGAAAAATACCAAATCAAATCCCAAAAATATTTCTTTTACGGGATTTAGCGTAATATAGTCCCATCTTGAACATATATTTTCTCGAATTTTTTAAAATTCATTTACTATTTTTCATATGGCTAAAATCGCTATTAATATTTAGATATTTATCATAAATTATACTTTTGTCCAAAATTCTAAAATTTACAAGGTATACTCCTGTTATATACATGTACTCCCAATAAAAATTTCACCAATTTTGGAGTTAACCACAAGGAGTTATAAATGTTTACTTTTCAAATAGTCTTTTCCTATAAAATCCATAACTCTTAATCTATACATCCAAAAATCGCAATTTTTGGACACAATCTAGAAATCTTATCAAATTATCATTTCAAATTTTTCCGAATTTTTGAGGTCGAAAAATTATGAAATCGCCTCAGCGTAAACCCCTTTTAATGAAAATACTATTCGTATGAATACGAATGATCATTTAACATGCATGCGGTAATCTACATAGACATGTTATTTCAACAGAATAATAAAGAATGGAACCAGGTCATGCGTAAACGCACAGATAGGATATTCCGACAGAATAATAAAGAATGGAATAATAAAAGAATTTACCATGCATGCGATAGACCGCACAGATAGGTTATTCCAACAGAATACTAAATAACGGAACTGTAAGACCCCGAATTTTATGAAATAAAAGTATTCAATTTTTCTATTTAGTAAATGGTTAAATTGATAAAAAGTTAAAGTTAAGGGTGATATATGAATTTTTTTTCAAAATACGCAAGTGATTATAAAATATTCATTGTTGTCGGGGAATATTCGTTTGGTCGTGGAATATTCTTTCTGTCAGGGAATATTCGTATGAGGCCGCAGCCTTGTGTGGGCTCCATAACGGAAAGCGATAGGATGAAGAAAAAGACAAAAAGGAGTTTTTATAAATAACGGCGTAGTTGTTACCGTTAACATTGTTGGAATACCCGGTGGTTAAAATACAGTAATACGCGTTGTTGCACACAAGAAAGACATACCAGTATTGCACCAATTATTGATTCTTACGTAAGAAGGTACTACTCAAGAATTGTTACATGTAATTACCGCTCAAAGATTTTATTTTATTGATTCAATAATTGTTGCGTTGATATTTTATATTATCTTTTCAATAATTGTCACTACACACATTTTCCATTATCGAAGCAATAATTCAGATTATCTGAATAATATTATTAGATAACATTATTGGCAATGTCTAGAAAGTTATGTCTAAGGAGGGGTTTGGTCACATAATTGCGCGCCAGTAAAGAGAAATCCTTATTGGAAAGCCCCATCTTTCCTGGGAACTGTCTAGTTGTCATTATTGTGATTCTGTAATATTATTTATGAATAATTAATTATTGATTTATATGATAAGGAAAATATTGATTTTATGTGGATATCGATGGAGAAAATTTTTAAAGTGACAATTGTTGAAAATCGATATTTTATCTTTTCTTATAAAATAATATTTTATTATATTATTATAATATAATAATGGTGATATTTTTACAATGAATGTGGAATATATGAGTATATGAGGAGAAAGAGTATTTTTGTTGCATTAAATGATTAACACATGTTTTGTGTGTCGGTGGACTCCATTTCTTGACTGAAATATGATTATAGCCTGTAAAATCATCCGTTTATGGATTTCGGTCAATTTCTGCTTGGAATTTGGAAAAACTTTCTTCTGCAAAGTTGTAGATAATGGAATTTCCTATAAAAAGTCGCGAGATTCAAATTTCTGACAAAAGGGCTATTTATTATGAATTATTGAAGTTCCGAAGTTCTGAAATAATTAATTTTTGGAAGTTTTAATTATTTTTGAAAAGAAAAACGTTTTTTTGTCATTTGGTGGGCTCCAATGGTGTTGCAAACATGCTGAATTCAGTTGTCAAAGAGGTGAGCATGAATAATTTTTATAATATTATTATTATATTAAATTTTCTGCTTTGGTGTTCTAAGCAATTTCCTATAAATAGGTGCTTAGGTTAGAATTGAAAATCACACCAGAAACTGAAGTTTTCTCTCTATTTCTCTCTCTATATTATCGAGTGTATTCTTATGAGTATTTTGATATCTTAAGTGTTGCTATACGGTGCAAGTTCGTTCAACGTTATTCCAGTCAGAAGTACTGCTCTTTTGAGGTAAGAGATAGTAAGAGATAGTAAGGGAGATTATTTTCTTCATAAATGATATTATTTCATCAATATCATTATGCTGAAATATTGGTTTGAACTTTTTATCAAATTTAAAACTTTTTCATGTCGAGTTACTATTCACGACGGGTTACTATTCATGAGTTACTATTCACGAGTTACTATTTACGAGTTACTATTCACGAGTACTATTCACTACAAAATTGGTTTCTTTTTCTAACCAAATTATAGTTGATTTATGAATATTACTCTGGAGATTAAAACTATGTATTGATTAAATTGATTTTATTATCATATATAACATTTTTATAACCTTGATGTTGAAATTCTCTTTCACTGGAGTGTAAAGATGGGTAGATTATTGGTATGATCATGACTAGGGTTCTCTTTGGCCAGTAGTGAAAAGTTGAATTGTGACTGGTATGATCATGACCATTGAATTTATAATTGAATATCTTTAGCTTAAGTGCAAAGGTGAATTGATCAACATGGTTATAATTATTGTTTATATAAATTTTGAAATGATTATATATTTCTATGAGATATAAATATATTTGGCATGTAGTGCAAATATGAACTGTTGATGAATATATTTGGCATGTAGTACAAATATGAACTATTGAGGAATATCTTTGGCATGTAGTGTAAAGATGAATTATTGATGAATATCTTTGGCCTATAGTGCAAAGATGACCTGTTGTTGAATATCTTTGGCCTGTAGTGGAACGTTGAAATGATAATGAATATCTTTGGCCCGTAGTGCAAAGATGAATTTATTAGTATGATTATGAACAGGAACTGTGATTTGGTATAACCATGATCTTTGATGTTTCAGGTAAAGACAGGTGATGAAATTTATCTTTGTCCTGGATGAGGAAAGGAATTTAGAACTACAATTACGATTATGAGTTATACACGTGATTGTGGATAGGAATTCTTGATTGATGTTACAGGGATAAAACATTGTTGGTGGACTTTTAACATGGAGAAGATAATAGATTTTATGGTCTATTTGACTCTTCTAATGGATTGCTCGTTCCGCTGCAACTATGGTTGAAAAGTTTTATCATCTACCATATGTTCTAAATCTCTGATTTATTATTGATGAAGGCAATTGAGAATTTAATTATCTTTAGTCATGATATTCTTTACTGAGCTAGTTGTGCTCACCCTTTTGCTTCACAATTCCTTTCAGGTAATACGAGTGTAGCTGGGTCGAGCGGGGGTAGCAAGGGAATAGAATAGTGGTCATCATTTAGTAGTTATATTTGTTGAATCAAATAGGTTGAAGAAAACCCAACGTTGGAAGGGTGTTTTGCCACTATCATACAAGATGTCTAATGACATACAACCTCGTATCATCATAAGACAGGGATGTGCACATCCACTTGCTGAGTACATATACGAGCACTACCTATATAATCTTGGACTTTGGTTGAAGTATAATTCTCAATTAGAGACGGTGGAGATAATGATATGTCAAGAGAAGACACACCATTGGGAATAATATGATAGTAATCTTCTCGTTTTTCTTTGGGGTCTATTAGGTCAACCAAGGATAATTCTGTACATATGATATCTATCATAACCTAGACGCATGGCCTCCCATGTACGAAGGTTTCCTTGAACACTTCCCAAAGATTCTAATTTCTAAAACAATTTTTGACTATACCTTTATGTAAGGTGTCATTGTGACGTGCTATCCAAAGTTGGTGTCCAAAGTTACAGTTGGTATATATTTGTATCCAAACTCACAGCATATGTGTTGTTGTATTTTGCACGACAATTGTTGTAATAAAGTTGTAGTTGTTTTCTGTACCATGTATTTGGCGACTCAGAATGGCTTGGATGGATTGGACCTATTTTGGGGGCATCACAGTTGGTATCAGAGCTATAAGTAAAGAGCCTCGAGCCTCTTTCTGGTGACTTCCTGTTGATGGGGGATGCACCGAAGCCAGACTCTCCGTAGGGGACGCCGTTCTGCGGTGGCAAACTGATAGGTACCATTATGAGGAGCTGTCCACGGTTGGGACATGAGTCACATTTGGTATCAGAGCTTAGGGATATGATCTCTGGCGGAGATCGGAGAATAGAACTAGGAGTGGAGAAATGAGTAAAATCCTTCGCTAGTGTGTCCTACCTAAGCCTATTTGTTGGTCAGTCATAATATCGGGATATTATGTGATATGTTAATTTGTTAAATTAACCGTTGTTTTTGAAGTTGTTTTCTAGGATGATATCTGAAATACAGGAGATGAGGAATGCAGAAATCATGATGACAGGGGAGATAGAATCTGAAATGGAAGCAAGGTATTCTGAACTTTTCGAAATACCAGGTACTTAAATTTCGGGGACGAAATTTCATAAGGAGGGGAGATTGTAAGACCCCGAATTTTATGAAATAAAAGTATTTAATTTTTCTATTTAGTAAATGGTTAAATTGATAAAAAGTTAAAGTTAAGGGTGATATATGAAATTTTTTTCAAAATACGCAAGTGGTTATAAAATATTCATTGTTGTCGGGGAATATTCATTTGGTCGTGGAATATTCTTTCTGTCGGGGAATATTCGTACGACGGCGCAGCCTTGTGTGGGCTCCATAACGGAAAGCGATTGGATGAAGAAAACGACAAAAAGGAGTTTTTATAAATAACGACGTAGTTGTTACCGTTAACACTGTTGGAATAACCGGTGGTTAAAATACGAATGTCTGTTGTTGCAAAGAAGTACACCAGTATTGCACCAATTATTGATTTTCACGTAAGATGGCACTACTCAATAATTGTTACACAGAATTATCGCTCAAAGATTTTATTTTATTGATTTAATAATTGCTGCGTTGATATTTTATATTACAGTTGTTTCAATAATTGTCACTACACAGTATTTTCCATTATCGAAGCAATAATTCAGATTATCTGAATAATATTATTAGATAACATTATTGGCAATGTATAGAAAGTTCTGTCTAAGGAGAGGTTTGGTCACCTAATTGCGCGCCAATAAAGAGAAATCCTTATTGGAAAGTCTCCTCTTTCCTGGGAACTACCTGGTTGTCATTATTGTGATTCTGTAATATTATTTGTGAATAATTAATTATTGATTTATATGATAAGGAAAATATTCATTTTATGTGGATATAGATGGAGAAAATTTTTAAAGTGACAATTGTTAAAAATCGATATTTTATCTTTTCTGATAAAATAATATTTTATTATATTATTATAATATAATAATGGTCGTAATTTTACAATGAATGTGGGATATATGAGTATATGAGGAGAAAGAGTATTTTTGTTGTATTAAATGATTAACACATGTTTTGTGTGTCGGTGGACCCCATTTCTTGACTGAAATTTGATTATAGCCTGTAAATGCGTCCGTTTATGGATTTTGGTCAATTTCTGTTTGGAATTTGGAAAAACTTTCTTCTGCAAAGTTGTAGATAATAGAATTTCCTATACAAAGTCGTGAGATTCGAAAATTCTGACAAAAGGGTTATTTATTATGAATTATTGAAGTTACAAAGTTCCAAAATAATTGATTTTTGGAAGTTTTAATTATTTTTTAAAAGAAAAATGTTTTTTTTGTCATTTGGTGGGCTCCAATGGTGTTGCAAACATGCTGAATTCAGTTGTCAAAGAGGTGAGCGTGAATAGTTTTTATAATAATATTATTATATTAAATTTTCTGCTTTGGTGTTCTAAGCAATTTCCTATAAATAGGTGCTTAGGTTAGAATTGAAAATCACACCAGAAACTGAAGTTTTCTCTCTATTTCTCTCTCTATATAATCGAGTCTATTCTTGTGAGTATTTTGATATCTTGAGTGTTGCTATACGGTGCAAGTTCGCTTCAATAATTATTCCAATCGTAATTCATCGCTTCTTTTGAGGTGAGGATAGTAAGGAGATTATTTTCTTCATAAATGATATTATTTCTTCAATATCATTATGCCGAAATATTGGTTTGAACTTTTTATCAAATTTGGAACTTTTTCATGTCGAGTTACTATTCACGACAGGTTACTATTCATGAGTTACTATTTACGAGTTACTATTCACGAGTTACTATTCACGAGTACTATTCACTACAAAATTGGTTTCTTTTTCTAACCAAATTATAGTTGATTTATGAATATTACTCTGGAGATTAAAACTATGTATTGATTAAATTAAGTTTATTATCATATATAACATTTTTATAACCTTGATGTTGAAATTCTCTTTCACTGGAGTGTAAAGATGGGTAGATTATTAGTATGATCATGACTAGGGTTCTCTTTGGCCAGTACTGAATAGTTGAATTATGACTGGTATGATCATGACCATTGAATTTATAATTGAATATCTTTAGCTTAAGTGCAAAGGTGAATTGATCAACATGGTTATAATTATTGTTTATATAAATTTTGAAATGATTATATATTTCTTTGAGATATTAATATATTTGGCCTGTAGTACAAATATGAACTGTTGATGAATATATTTGGCATGTAGTGCAAATATGAACTGTTGAGGAATATCTTTGGCATGTAGTGTAAAGATGAATTATTGATGAATATCTTTGGCCTATAGTGCAAAGATGACATGTTGGTGAATATCTTTGGCCTGTAGTGCAAAGATGAAATGATAATGAATATCTGTGACCCGTAGTGCAAAGATGAATTTATTAGTATGATTATGAACAAGAACTGTGATTTGGTATAACAATAATTTTTGATGTTTCAGGTAAAGACAGGTGATGAAAATTATCTTTGTCCTGGATGAGGAAAGGAATTTAGAACTACAATTACGATTATGAGTTATACACGTGATTGTGGACAGGAATTGTTGATTGATGTTATAGGGATAAAACATTGTTGGTGGACTTTTAACATGGGGAAGATAATAGATTTTATGGTCTATTTGACTCTTCTAATGGATTGCTCGTTCCGCTGCAACTATGGTTGAAAAGTTTTATCATCTACCATATGTTCTAAATCTCTGATTTATTATTGTTGAAGGCTATTGATAATTTATTTATCTTTAGTCATGATATTCTTTACTGAGCTAGTTGTGCTCACCCTTTTGCTTCACAATTCCTTTCAGGTAATATGAGTGTAGCTGGGTCGAGCGTGGGTAACAGGGGAATAGAACGGTGGTCATCATTTAGTAGTTATATTTGTTGAATCAAATAGGTTGAAGCAAACCCAACATTGGAAGGGTGTTTTGCCACTATCATACAAGATGTCTAATGACATACAACCTCCTATCATCATAAGACAGGGATGTGCTCATCCACTTGCTGAGTATATATACGAGCACTACCTATATATTCTTGGAGTTTGGTTGAAGTATAATTCTCAATTAGAGATGGTGGAGATAATGATATGTCAAGAGAAGACACACCATTGGGAAGAATATGATAGTAATCTTCTCATTTTTCTTTGGGGTCTATTAGGTCAACCAAGGATAATTCTGTGGCCATATGATATTTATCATAACCTAGATGCATGGACTCCCATGTACGGAAGTTTCCTTGAACACTTCCCAAATATTCTAATTTCTAAAACGGTTTTTGTCTATACCTTTATGTAAGGTGTCATTGTAACGTGCTATCCAAAGTTGGTGTCCAGAGTTACAGTTGGTATATATTTGTTTCCAAACTCACAGTATATGTGTTGTTGTAATTTGCACGACAATTGTTGTAATAAAGTTGTAGTTGTTTTATGTACCATGTATTTGGCGACTCAGAATGGGTTGGATGGATTGAACCTATTTTGGGGGCGTCACAAGAACGGTCCAGATTGATTTACTTTAATCTGATGGTCCATATTTAAAGCAAAATCTTTTAAATAAGATATAATATATTCTATTTACAATCTAATAAAACGAATAACTTTATAAAAGATTTTACTATGTAAACACTATGCAGGCACTATGCAAACAATATGCAAAATAAAATATAATATATTCTAATTATTGTCTAATAAAATAGATAACTTTATAAAATTATTCTGTTTTATATAAAAAGATTTTACTATTAGCTTAATAAAACGAATAACTTTATAAAAGTATTATGTTTTATATAAAAAACTATTCTATTTTATTACATTAATAATATCAATAAAACAAACTGAGTGATTTATCACATAAGTATCAATAATCAATACCGTATGCTACTATACAACCACGCGTATTACTGTATTTTTAACACCGGGTGTTTCAACAGTTAACGGTAAAACTTCGGCCGTTATTTTCATAAAAATATTTTTGTCATTTTCTCAATCCAACAATAATTCTATTGTGGGGTCCACCAATGATTTTACCAACGTACAGATATTCCCCGACAAAAAGAATATTCTCCGACTAATTGAATATTCCCCTACACAACGAATATTTTATATCAACTTGCTTACTTTGAAAAAAAAATTACATATTACCCTTAACTTTAAACTTTTATCAATTTAACTATTTACCAAAATAGAAAAATTGAATACTTTTATTTCATAAAATTCGGGGTCTCACAATCACCCCTCCTTATGAAATTTCGCCCTCGAAATTTACGTACATACTTGATATTCGAAGATATGAGAATACCTGGATTTCTTTTCAGATTGTACCTTCACGGTTATATCCTCTGTATCATGATTTTTCCATTGCTCATCTCCTATATTTCAGATATCATTCTAGAATATATCTTCAAAACAAAGGTTAATTGACATATCACAATTTGTCAACTTATCAAGTAAACAATTTCAGCTTAGGTAAGTCACACACTAGCGAAGTATATAACTCGTCTCTCCCCTCCTATTTCTAGAATCTTATCTCCGCCAGCGACCATATCCCTAAGCTCTGATACCAACTGTGACGCCCCCAAAATTAGGTATACTTCACCCATTCTGAGTCGCCAGATACATCGTACAAAATTCAAATACAACTTCATTATACAACTGTTGAGCTATCGTATAGAATACGACCATAGTTAACTATGAGTTTTAATACAAATGTATGTAACTCTCATGGTACCTCGACCACAACCTTACAATGATACTTTACATAAAAGTATAGTCAAAAACTGTTTTAGAAATTAAAATCTTTGGGAAGTGCTCAAGGAAACCTTCGTACATGGGAGGCCATGCGTCTAGGTTATGATAGATATCATATGTCCATAGAATTATCCTTGGTTGACCCAAAAGTCCCCAAATTAAAATAAGAAGATTACTATCATCTTCTTTCCAATTGTGATTCTTTTCTTGACATATAAATATCTTCGTTGTCTCCAAGTGAAAATTATATTTTACATAAACCCCAAGATCATATAGGTAGTGCTCGTAGATATATTCAGCAAGTGGATGTGCACAACCATGTCTTATGAGAACACGAGGTTGTATGTCATTAGACATCTGGTTTGATAGTGGCAAAACACCCTTCCAAAGTTGGGTTCGCCTCACCCTATTTGAGTCACCAAATATAACTACTAAATGGTGTATAGAATACAACACACTTTTCTATACTGTTTAGGGAGAACCTCCACAGCTAGAGACCACTGTTCTATTCCCCTTTTATCCCCGCTTGACCCGGCAACACTCTAACATCAACACTCTTATTACCTGAAAGGAATTGTGAAACAGAAAGGGTGAACACAACTAGCCCAGTAAAGAATATCATGACTAAAGATAATTAAATTATCAATAGCATTCATCAATAATAAATCAGAGATTAAGAACAAGCAATCCATTAGAAGAGTCAAATAGACCTTAAGGTCTATTATCTTCTCTATGTTAAAAGTCCACCAATAATGTTTTATCCATGTAAAATAAATCAACAGTTCCTGTCCACAATCATATGAATAACTCATAATCATAATTGTGGTTCTAAATTCCTCTTCGCAACTGTGATCGAAGATAATTTTCATCACCTATCTTCACCTGAAACATCAAAAATCATGGTTATACCAAATCAGAATTCCTGCTCATAATCATACTAATAAATTCATCTTTGCACTACGGTCAAAGATATTCATTAACAATTCATCTTTGCACTACATGCCAAAGACTTACAACTGTATTTTAGAAGAGTCAAGTAGAGCATGATATATACTATCCTCTACGAATTAAAAGTGTATAATAAATATTTTATCGCTGAGACTCAGCTTAATAAATAATCCACATCATCGAATCACCCCTACACTACGGCCAATGATATTCATTAATATCACATCCATGAATTATCCATGCACTACGGCCAAAGATATTCATTATTATCACATCCATGAATTAATATTTCATCACTGAGACTCAGCTCAATAATTAATCCACATCATCGAATCACCCCTGCACTACGGCCAAGGATATTCGTTAATATCACATCCATGAATTTATATTTCATCGCTGAGACTTAGCTCGATAATCAATCCATATCACTGAATTATCCATGCACTACGGCTAAGGATATTCATTAATATCATGACCACGAATTATCCATGCACTACGGGCTAAAGATAATCGTGTTTTCATCAACGATCATGATCATGCCATAAAACAATTCATCTTTGCAACCTTGGCCAAAGAGAATCCATAGCCATAATTGTAAAACCCCGAATTTTATAAAATAAAAGTATTCAATTTTTCTTATAATTATAATTCAGTAAATGGTTAAATTGATAAAAAGTTAAAGATAAGGGTGATATATGAATTTTTTTCAAAAATATGCAAGTGGTTATAAAATATTCATTGTTGTCGGGGAATATTCATTTGGTCGTGGAATATTCTTTCTGTCGGAGAATATTCGTACGACGGTGTAGCCATTTGTGGGTCCCATAATAGAATAACTATCGAATGAAGAAAACGACAAATTAAAGTTTTTATAAATAACGGCGTAATTGTTACCGTTAACACTGTTGGAATACCCGGTGGTTAAAGTAAAGTAATACGCGTTCTTAAAAATAGCACACAAGATACACGCAAAGATTTTTGAATTATTGATTCTTACGTAAGAAGGCACTCTTGAATAATTGTTACAAAGAATTATTGTTCAAAGATTATATTTTATCGATTCAATAATTGTTGCGTTTATATTTTATATTATCGTTGTTTTAATAATTGTCACTACACAAAGATTTTCCATTATCTGAGCAATAATTCATATTATCTGAATAATATTATTAGATAACATTATTGACAATGTGTAGAAAGTTCTGTCTAAGGAGAGGTTTGGTCACCTAATTGCGCGCCAATAAGGAGAAATTCTTATTAGAAAGCCCCCTCTTTCTTGGAGAAATGTTTTGGTTCATCATTATTGTGATTCTGTAATATTATTTATGAATAATTAATTATTGATTTATATGATGAGAAAAATATTGATTTTATGTGGATATAGATGGAGAAAATTTTTAAAGTGACAATTGTTAAAAATCGATATTTTATCTTTTATGATAAAATAATATTTTATTATATTATTATAATATAATAATGATGATATTTTTACAATGAATGTGGGATATATGAGTATATGAGGAGGAAGAGTATTTTTGTTGCAAAAGTTGTTTAAAACATGTTAAACATGTCTGTGGGCCCATTTCTTGACTGAATTTTGATCATAGCCTGTAAAATCGTTCGTTTATGGATTTCGGTCAATTTCTGTTTGGAATTTGGAAAACCTTTCTTCTGTAAAGTTGTAGAGAATAGAATTTTCTATAAAAAGTGGCGAAAATCGAATTTTGTGATAAAAGGGCTATTTATTATGAATTATTGAAGTTCCGGATTAATTAATTATTATTATTTGGAGTTTTTAAATAAATTAATTGAGAAAAACGTTTTTTGATGGTTTTGGTTGTTGGAATGTGTTGAAATCAGTTGTCAAGAGGTTAGCATGAAAATTTTATAATAATAATAATATTTTATTAAATTTTCTGCTTTGGTGTTCTAAGCATTTTTCTATAAATAGGGTGCTTAGGTTAGAATTGAAAATCACACAAGAAACTGAAGTTTTCTCTCTATTTCTTTCTCTATATATCAAGCATATTTTGTGAGTATTTTGGTACTTCGAGTATTGCTATACGGTGCAAGTTCTTTTAGCACTATATCCAGTATTTCAGTCAGAAGTACTATTCTTTCTGAGGTAAGGGAGGTTATTTTCTTCTAAAATGATATTATTTCTTCAATATCATTATGCCAGAATGTTGGTTGGAAATTTTTATCAAATTTAGAACTTTTTCATGTTGGGGTTACTATTCATGAGTTACTATTCACGAGTTACTATTCATGAGTTACTATTCACGAGTTACTATTCACGATTTACTATTCACGAGTTACTATTCATGACGGGTTATTATTCATGAATTACTATTCATGAGTTACTATTCACGAGTTACTATTCGTGGGTACTATTTACTACAAAATTGGTTTCTTTTTCTAACCAAATTATAATTGATTTATGAATATTACTCTGGAGATTAAAACTATATTTTGATTATATTGATTTTATTATCATATATAACATTTTTATAACCCTGATGTTGAAATTCTCTTTCACTGGATTGTAAAGATGGGTAGATTATTGGTATGATCATGACTAGGGTTCTCTTTGGCCAGTAGTGAAAAGTTGAATTGTGACTGGTATGATCATGACCATTGAATTTAGAATTGAATATCTTTAGCTTAAGTGCAAAGGTGAATTGATCAACATGGTTATAATTATTGTTTATATAAATTCTGAAATGATTATATATTTCTTTAAGATATGAATATCTTTGGCACAGATGACTTATTGATGAATATCTTTGGCCCGTAGTGCAAAGATGAATGATTTTTGATGAATATCTTTGGCATGTAGTGCAAAAATGACTTGTTGATGAATATCTTTGGCCGTAGTGCAAAGATAAATTTATTAGTAGGATTATGAACATGAACTGTGATTTGGTATAACCATAATCTTTGATATTTTAGGTGATGAAAATTATTTTTGTCCTGGATGAGGAAAGGAATTTAGAACTACAATTATGATTATGAGTTATATACGTGATTGTGGACAGGAATTGTTGATTGATGTTACAGGGATAAAACATTGTTGGTGGACTTTTAACGTGGAGAAGATAATAGATTTTATGGTCTATTTGACTCTTCTAATGGATTGCTCGTTCCGCTGCAACTATGGTTGAATTTTTTTTTCTCATCTACCATATGTTCTAAATCTCTGATTTATTACTGTTGAAGGCTATTGATAATTTATTTATCTTTAGTCATGATATTCTTTACTGAGCTAGTTGTGCTCACCCTTTTGCTTCACAATTCCTTTCAGGTAATACGAGTGTAGCTGGGTCGAGCGGGGGATAACAGGGGAATAGAACGGTGGTCATCATTTAATAGTTATATTTGGTGAATCAACTAGGGTGAGGCGAACCCAACGTTGGAAGGGTGTTTTGCCACTATCATACAAGATGTCTAATGACATACCACCTTATGTCATCATAAGACAAGGTTGTGCTCATCCACTTGCTGAGTATATATACGAGCACTACCTATATAATCTTGGAGTTTGGTTGAAGTATAATTCTCAATTAAAGACAGTGGAGATAATGATATGTCAAGAGAAGACTCGCCATTGGGAAGAATATGATAGTAATCTTCTCGTTTTTCTTTGGGGTCGATTGGGTTAACCAAGGATAATTCTGTGGCCATATGATATCTATAATAACCTAGACGCATGGCCTCCCATGTACGAAGGTTTCCTTGAGCACTTCCCAAAGATTCTAATTTCTAAAATAGTTTTCGACTATACCTTTATATAAGGTGTCATTATGAGGTGCTGTCCACGGTTGGGACATGAGTCACAGTTGATATATATTTGTATCCAAACTCACAGCATATATGTTGTTGTATTTTGCACGACAATTGTTGTAATAAAGTTGTAGTTATTTTCTGTACCATGTATTTGGCGACTCAGAATGGGTTGGATGGAATGGACCTATTTTGGGGGCGTTACAATAATCATACCAAAAACTGTCCACCAATGCACTACGGGCCAATGAGGACTTTTTCCACATCATTTGTAACATTATGGTCATGATTATACCGAATAATCCCTGGTCATAATCATACCAAGTCCATCTATGCACTACGGCCAAAGATGACTTTCAACACAATATAAGCATGAGGATGATGACAATGATATAAGAATCAATCAAATGAGATAAAGGATAAATATTAAACATTTATAATACAATTTATCCAATGCTCAATAAAAACCAAATGTTATCAATCATTTAATAATCTTATAATCTAATATTATTAATATTATAACAATATTTTAATCATTTCTTAAACTTATAAATAATTTATTTCAATTGTTTATACTTTATCAAATAATGCATTTAATCATTCAAAAATGCCATACTCCTAAGATTTCATCACCAATAATCAAATTACTCACCAAAAATCTGCATATACCTTATATAGGATTTTTAAGCCATAAAATCCTATTTTCCAATTTTATTACTTCACATAACATATTTAATTTATTTATTCATAACTAGTTCATTTTTATGAAAATACCAAATCAATCCCAAAATATTTCTTTTCTCGGATTTAGCGTAATATAGTCCCATCTTGAACATATATTTTTCTCAGAATTTTTAAAATTCATTTACTATTTTTCATATGGCTAAAACTGCTGAATATTTAGACATTTATCATAAATTGTACTTTTGTCCAAAATTCCGAAAATTATAGGGTATACTCCTATTATATACATGTACTCCCAATAAAAATTTCACCAATTTTGGAGTTAACCACAAGGAGTTATAAGGTTTTACTTTTAAAATAGTTTTTTTCCATAAAATCCATAACTCTTAATCTATACATCCAAAAATCGCCATTTTTGGACACAATTTAGAAATCTCATCAAATTATCATTTCAAATTTTTTCGAATTTTTGAGGGTCGAAAAATTACTGAAACCGCTTCTATGAAAAACCCTTTTAATGAAAATACTATTTGTATGAATACGAATGATCATTTACCATGCATGCGGTAATCTACATAGACATGTTATTTCAACAGAATAATAAAGAATGGAACCAGGTCATGCGTAAACACACAAACAGGATATTTCGACATAATAATAAAGAATTGAATAATAAAAGAATTCACCAGGCATGCGATGTAATCGCACGCATAAAAGTTATTCCAATGTAATACTAAATAACTCTTAACTCGGTCCGTATTGATTTACTTTAATCTGACTATCCATATTTAAAGCAAAATTTTTTAAATAAGATATAATATATTCTATTTATAATCCGATAAAACGAATAACTTTATAAAAGATTTTACTATCTGAAACACTATGCAAATACTATATGCAAACACTATGCATAATAAAATATAATATATTCTAATTATTGTCTAATAAAATGTATAACTTTATAAAAGTATTCTGCTTTATATAAAAAGATTTTACTATTAGCCTAATAAAATGAATAACTTTATAAAAGTATTCTGCTTTTTATAAAAGCTTCTCTGTTTTATTACATTAATAATACCAATAAAACAAAACCGAGTGACTTATCACATAAGCATCAATAATCAATAACGTGTGCTACTATACAACCACGCCAGATTCGTATTTCTTTTAACACCGGGTGTTTCAACAATTAATTCAGAAACTTCCATACGTTGTTTTCATAATAATATTTTGTCATTTTCTCAATCCGACAATAATTTCATTGTTGGGTCCACTAATGATTGTATCATCGCATTTGGATATTCCCCTCGACAAAAAGAATATTCCCTGACTAATCGAATATTCCCCGACACAACGAATATTTTATATCAACTTGCTTACTTTAAAAAAAAAATCACATATTACCCTTAACTTTAAACTTTTATCAATTTAACTATTTACCAAAATAGAAAAATTGAATACTTTTATTTCATAAAATTCGGGGTCTCACAATCACCCCACCATATGAAATTTCACCCTCGAAATTTACGTACGTACCTGATATTCGAAGAGATGAGAATACCTTGCTTTCTTTTCGGATTGTACCTTCCCGGTTATATCCTCTGTATCATGATTTTTCCATTACTCATTTCCTATATTTCAGATATCATTCTAGAATATATCTTCAAAACAAAGGTTAATTGACATATCACAATTTGTCAACTTATCAAGTAAACAATTTCAGCTTAGGTAAGTCACACACTAGGGAAGTATATAACTTCGCCTCCCCCCTAGTTCTAGACTCTTATCTCCGCCAGCGACCATATCCCTAAGCTCTGATACCAATTGTGACACCCCCAAAATTAGGTATACTTCACCCATTCTGAGTCGCCAGATACATGGTACAAAATTCAAATACAACTTCATTTATACAACTGTTGAGCTATCGTATAGAATACGACCGCAGTTAACTATGAGTTTTAATACAAATGTATGTAACTCTCATGGTACCTCAACCACAACCTTACAATGATACTTTACATAAAAGTATAGTCAAAAACTATTTTAGAAATTAGAATCTTTGGGAAGTGCTCAAGGAAACCTTCGTACATGGGAGGCCATGCGTCTAGGTTATGATAGATATCATATGTCCACATAATTATCCTTGGTTGACCCAAAAGTCCCCTAAGAAACACAAGAAGATTACAATCATCTTCTTTCTAATGGTGAGTCTTCTCTTGACATATAAATATCTTCGTTGTCTCCAAGTGAAAATTATATTTTACATAAACCCCAAGATCATATAGGTAATGCTCGTACATATATTCAGCAAGTGGATGTGCACAACCATGTCTTATGAGAACACGAGGTTGTATGTCATTAGACATCTGGTATGATAGTGGCAAAACATCCTTTTAAAGTTGGGTTCGCCTCACCCTATTTGATTCTCCAAATATAACTACTAAATGTTGTATATAATACAACACACTTTTCTATACTTGTTAGGGAGAACCTCCACAAATAGAGACCAATCGCTTCTATTCCCCTCATTATCCCCGCCGACCCCTTAGAACACTCTTATTACCTGAAAAGTATTGTGAAACAGAAAGGTTAAGCACAACTAGCCCAGTAAAGAATATCATGACTAAAGATAATTAAATTATCAATATCTTTCATCAATAATAAATCAGAGATTTAGAACATATGGTAGATGATAAAACTTTTCAACCATAGTTGCAGCGGAACGAGCAATCCATTAGAAGAGTCAAATAGACCATAAGGTCTATTATCTTCTATATGTTAAAAGTCCACCAATAATGTTTTATCCATGTAAATAAATCAACAGTTCCTATCCACAATCATATGAATAACTCATAATCATAATTGTGGTTCTAAATTCCTCTTCATAACCAGTACGAAGATAATTTTCATCACCTATCTTCACCTGAAACATCAAAAATCATGGTTAAACCAAATCGTAATTCCTCGCTTCATAATCATACTCATAAATTCATCTTTGCACTACGGTCAAAGATATTCATTAACAATTCAACTTTGCACTACATGCCAAAGACATACAACTGTATTTTAGAAGAGTCAAGTAGAGCATGATATATACTATCTTCTATGAATTAAAAGTATATAATAAATATTTTATCATTTGAGACTCACTTTTAAATAATCCACATCATCGAATCACCCCCCACTCTTCGGCCAAGGATATTCGTTAATATCACATCCATGAATTATCCATGCACTACGGCCAAAGATATTAATTATTATCACATCCATGAATTAATATTTCATCGCTGAGACTCAGTTCAATAATTAATCCACATCATCGAATCACCCCTGCACTACGGCCAAGGATATTCGTTAATATCACATCCATGAATTTATATTTCATCGCTGAGACTCATCTCGATAATCAATCCATATCACTGAATTATCCATGCACTACGGCTAAGGATATTCGTTAATATCACGACCACGAATTATCCATGCACTACGGGCTAAAGATAATCGTGTTTTCATCAACGGTCATGATCATGCCATAAAATAATTCATCTTTGCACCATTGGCCGAAGAGAATCCATAGCCATAATCATACCAAAAACTGTCCACCAATGCACTACGGGCCAATGAGGACTTTTTCCACATCATTGGTAACATTACGGTCATGATTATACCAAATAATCCCTGGTCATAATCATACCAAGTCCATCTATGCACTACGGCCAAAGATGACTTTCAACACAATATAAGCATGAGGATAATGACAATGATATAAGAATCAATCAAATGAGATAAAAGATAAATATTAAACATTTATAATACAATTTATCCAGCGCTCAATAATAACCAAATGTTATCAATCACTTAATAATCTTATAATCTAATATCATTAATATTATAACAATATTTTAATCATTTCTTAAACTTATAAACAATTTATTTCAATTGTTTATACTTTATCAAATAATGCATTTAATCATTCAAAAATGTCATACTTCTAAGATTTCATCACCAATAATCAAATTACTCATCAAAAATCTGCATATACCTTATATAGGATTTTTAAACCATAAAATCCTATTTTCCAATTTTATTACTTCACATAACATATTTAATTCATTTATTCATAACTAGTTCATTTTTGTGAAAAATACCAAATCAGTCCCAAAAATATTTCTTTTCAGGGATTTAGCAGAATATAGTCCCATCTTGAATATATATTTTTCTCAGAATTTTTAAAATTTATTTACTATTTTTCATATGGCTAAAACTGCCAAATATTTAGACATTTATCATAAATTGTACTTTTGTCCAAAATTCCAAAATTTACAGGGTATATTCTTGTTATATACATGTACTCCCAATAAAAAATTTACCAATTTTGGAGTTAACCACAAGGAGTTATAAGGGTTTACTTTTAAAATAGTCTTTTCTCATAAAATCCATAACTCATAATCTATACATCCAAAAATCGTCATTTTTGGACACAATCTAGAAATCTCATCAAATTATCATTTCAAATTTTTCAAGAATTTTTTAGGGTCAGAAAAATTACGAAACTGCCCCTGGCAGAAACCCCTTTTTAATGAAAATACTATTCGTATGAATACGAATGATCATTTACCATTCATGCGGTAATCTATATAGACATGTTATTTCAACAGAATAATAAAGAATGGAACCAGGTCATGCGTAAACGCACAGATAGGATATTCTGACATAATAATAAAGAATAGAATAATAAAAGAATTCACCAAGCATGCGATGATAATCGCATGCATGCATAAAAGTTATTCCAATAGAATACTAAATAACGAATCTTCAGTCCGTAATGATTTACTTTAATCGACTGATTCTATATTTAAAGCAAAATCTTTAAATAAGATATAATATATTCTATTTATAATCTAATAAAATGAATAATTTTATAAAATATTTTACTACGCAGCACTATGCAAAACACACTATGCATAATAAAATATAATATATTCTAATTATTGTCTAATAAAATGTATAACTTTATAAAAGTATTCTGCTTTTATATAAAAAGATTTTACTATTAGCCTAATAAAATGAATAACTTTATAAAAGTATTATGTTTTATATAAAAAGCTTCTATGTTTTATTACATTAATAATACCAATAAAACAAAACTCGATCGACTTATCACATAAGCATCAATAATCAATACCGTGTGCTACTATATACAACCACGCCAGACATCGTATTTTTTAACATCGGTGTTTCAACAGCTTAACGGTAAAACTTCAAATTTATTTTCATAAAAATATTTTTGTCATTTTCTCAATTCGATAATAATTTCGCTAGGGTCCACTAATGATTGTATCGTCGTCGCATTTGGATATTCCCCGACAAAAAGAATAATCCCCGACTAATCGAATATTCCCCGACACAACGAATATTTTATATCAACTTGCTTACTTTAAAAAAAAAATTCACATATTACCCTTAACTTTAAACTTTTATCAATTTAACTATTTACCAAAATAGAAAAATTGAATACTTTTATTTCATAAAATTCGGGGTCTCACAATCACCCCTCCTTATGAAATTTTGCCCTCGAAATTTTCATACGTACCTGATATTCGAAGAGATGAGAATACCTTGCTTTCTTTTCGGATTGTACCTTCCCAGTTATATCCTCTGTATTATGATTTTTCCATTGCTCATCTCCTGTATTTCAGATATCATTCTAGAAGATATCTTCAAAACAAAGGTTAATTGACATATCACAATTTGTCAACTTATCAAGTAAACAATTTTAGCTTAGGTAAGTCACACACTAGGGAAGTATATAACTCGTCTCTCGCCTCCTAGTTCTAGACTCTTATCTCCGCCAGCGACCATATCCCTAAGCTCTGATACCAACTGTGACGGCCCCAAAATTAGGTATACTTCACCCATTCTGAGTCGCTAGATATATGGTACAAAATTCAAATACAACTTCATTTATACAACTATTGAGCTGTCGTATAGAATACGACCACAGTTAACTATGAGTTTTAATACAAATGTATATAACTCTCATGCTACCTCGACCACAACCTTACAATGATACTTTAGATAAATGTATAGTCAAAAACTGTTTTAGAAATTAAAATCTTTGGGAAGTGTTCAAGGAAACCTTCGTACATGGGAGGCCATGCGTCTAGGTTATGATAGATATCATATGTCCACAGAATTATCCTTGGTTGACCCAAAAGTCCCCTAAGAAAAACAAGAAGATTACTATCATCTTCTTTCCAATGGTGAGTCTTCTCTTGACATATTAATATCTTCGTTGTCTCCAAGTGAAAATTATATTTTATATAAACCCCAAGATCATATAGGTAGTGCTCGTAGATATATTCAGCAAGTGGATGTGCACAACCATGTCTTAGTGCTCGTATGATAGTGGCAAAACACCCTTCCAAAGTTGGGTTCGCCTCACCCTATTTGATTCACCAAATATAACTACTAAATGTTATATAGAATACAACACACTTTTTTATACTGTTTAGGGAGAACCTCCACAACTAGAGACCACTGTTCTATTCCCCTGTTATCAACGCTCGACCCGGAAACACTCTTACGGCAACACTCTTATTAAATGAAAGGAATTATAAAACCGAAATGGTGAGAACAACTAGCCCAGTAAAGAATATCATGACTAAAGATAATTAAATTATCAATAGCTTTCATCAATAATAAATCAAAGATTTAGAACATATGGTAGATGATAAAACTTTTCAACGATAGTTGCAGCGGAACGAGCAATCCATTAGAAGAGTCAAATAGACCATAAGGTCTATTATCTTCTATATGTTAAAAGTCCACCAATAATATTTTATCCATGTAAAATAAATCAACAGTTCTTGTCCACAATCATATGAATAACTTATAATCATAATTGTGGTTCTAAATTCCTCTTCGCAACCAGGACGAAGATAATTTTCATCACCTATCTTCACCTGAAACATAAAAAATCATGGTTATACCAAATCAGAATTTCTGCTCATAATCATACCCATAAATTCATCTCTGCACTACGGTTAAAGATATTCATTAACAATTCATCTTTGCACTACATGCCAAAGACATACAACTGTATTTTAGAAGAGTCAAGTAGAGCATAAATAATCCACATCATCGAATCACCCCTGCACTACGGCCAATGATATTCGTTAATATCTCATGCATGAATTATCCATGCACTACAGCCAAAGATATTCATTATTATCACATCCATGAATTTATATTTCATCGCTGAGACTCAGCTCGATAATTAATCCATATCACCGAATTATCCATGCATTACGACTATGGATATTCGTTAATATCACGACCACGAATTATCCATGCACTACAGGCTAAAGATAATCGTGTTTTCATCAATGGTCATGATCATGCCATAAAATAATTCATCTTTGCACCCTTGGCCGAAAAGAATCCATAGCCATAATCATACCAAAAACTGTCCACCAATGCACTACGGGCCAATGAGGACTTTTTCTACATCATTTGTAACATTACGGTCATGATTATACCGAATAATCCCTGGTCATAATCATACCAAGTTCATCTATGCACTACGGCCAAAGATGACTTTCAACACAATATAAGCATGAGGATGATGACAATGATATAAGAATCAATCAAATGAGATAAAGGATAAATATTAAACATTTATAATACAATTTGTCCAGCGTTCAATAATAACCAAATGTTATCAATCACTTAATAATCTCATAATCTAATATCATTAATATTATAGCAATATTTTAATCATTTCTTAAACTTATAAATAATTTATTTCAATTGTTTACACTTTATCAAATAATGCATTTAATCATTCAAAAATGCCATACTCCTAAGATTTCATCACCAATAATCAAATTACTCATCAAAATTTGCATATACCTTATATAAGATTTTTAAGCCATAAAATCCTATTTTCCAATTTTATTACTTCACATAACATATTTAATTCATTTATTTATAACTAGTTCATTTTTATGAAAAATACCAAATCAAATTCCCAAAAATGTTTCTTTTCCGGGATTTAGCGTAATATAGTCCCATCTTGAACATATATTTTTCTCGTAATTTTAAAATTTATTTACTATTTTTCATATGGCTAAAACTGCCGAATATTTAGACATTTATCATAAATTGTACTTTTGTCCAAAATTCCAAAATTTACAGGGTATACTCCTGTTATATACATGTACTCCCAATAAAAATTTCGTAAGGGTTTACTTTTAAAATAATTTTTTCCCATAAAATCCATAACTCTTAATCTATACATCCAAAAATCGCCATTTTTGGACACAATCTAGAAAACTCATCAAATTATCATTTCAAATTTTTTCAGAATTTTTGAGGGTCAAAAAAATTATGAAACTGCCCCTGGCAGAAACCCCTTTTTAATGAAAATACTATTCGTATGAATACGAATGATCATTTACCATGTATGCGGTAATCTACATAGACATATTATTTCAACGTAATAATAAAGAATGGAACCAGTCATGTAAACGCATTGAGGATATGATATTCTCGCGGAATAATAAAAATGGAATAATAAAAGAATTCACCGTGCATGCGATAGACCGCATGCATATTATATTCCAATGTAATACTAAATAACGGAACCGTGTCGTGTGATACGCATAATTATGACGTGATATTCCAACGTATAATAAATAACGGAACCGTGTCCAACAAAAAGCACGCATGTGATATTCCAATGTAATAATAGAGAATGGAATAATAGAAGAATTTCACCATGTATGCAAAGATTACTTATAGAAAAGTTATTCCAACATAATAATAAAGAATGGAATAATAGAAGAATTTCACCATGTATGCAGTACTTCGCATAGACAGGTTATTCCAACATAATAATAAAGAATGGAATAATAGAAGTTCTCTTCATGAATACTAACGAAATAATACCCCTTACTATAATAATAATAATAATATCCTTTACGAGTACGACAATTATATCCCCTACCTTAAAAAGAAAAGTATTCAATTTGGTAGTATGGAATATACTTGAAGAAAACTTGCACTACCCTCAAAGTTTTCTTAAACTCTAAAGAAATACGCCAAGATCATAGAAGAAGAACTCTCTCTATAGTTTCTCTCTCTAGAGTTTCAGCGAATTTGTAAGAAATAATGAAGGAATGAGCTTCTATTTATAGAAAAATGGATTGCATAATAACTAACTCATGAACGGTCCATATTGATTTACTTTAATCTGACGGTCCATATTTAAAGAAAAATCTTTTAAATAAAATATAATATATTCAATTTAAAATCTAATAAAATGAATAGCTTTATAAAAGATTTTACTATGCAAACACTATGCAGGCACTTTGCAAACACTTTACATAATAAAATATAATATATTCTAATTATTGTCTAATAAAACATATAACTTTATAAAAGTATTCTCGCTTTATATAAAAAGATTTTACTATTAGCCTAATAAAACGAATAACTTTATAAAAGTATTATGTTTTATATAAAAAGCTTTTCTCATTTTATTACATTAATAATACCAATAAAGCAAAACTAAATGACTTATCGGATAAGCATCAATAATCAATCTTGTGTGCTACTATATAACCACAGCAGACATTCGCATTTTTAACACCGTGTGTTTCAATGATTAACGGTAAAACTTCCGCCGTTATTTTCATAAAAATATTTTTGCCGTTTTCTCAATTCGACAATAATTCCGTTTTGGGTGTAAAACCCCAACTTTTTGAATAAAGATGAATTTTCTATAAATATTATTTTTGAATATTATGGAGTGAAATTAGTATAATGTTATAGTTGTGGGTAATATTTATAAATTTTGCAAAGTACGCAAGTTGTTATATAATATTCGATTGGTCGGGGAATATTCGTTTTAACAGGGAATATTCATATAATGGCACAATCATTGGTGGAACCCACAACGGAATTATTATCGGATTGAGAAAACGACAAAAAATACTTTATGAAAATAACGGCGAAAGTTTTACCATTAACAGTTGAAACACCCGGCGTTAAAAGTACAATAATACGCGTGGTTGCATAGTAGCACACGGTATTAATTATTGATGCTTACGTGATAAGTCACTCAATTTTGTTGGTATTATTAATGTAATAATACAGAAAATCTTTTTATATAAAACAGAATACTTTTATAAAGTTATTCTATAAATAGAATATATTATATTCTATTATGCATAGTGTTGCATAGTGTCTGCATAGTGTTTTACATAGTAAAATCTTTTTATATAAAACATAATACTTTTATAAAGTTATCTGTTTTATTAGACAATAATTAGAATATATTATATTTTATTATGCATATTATTTGCATAAAGTGTTCGCATAGTGTTTGTATAGTAAAATCTTTTATAAAGTTATTCGCTTTTATTAGATTATAAATAGAATATATTATATTTTATTTAAAAGATTTTGCTTTAAATATGGACCGTCAAATTAAAGTAAATCAATTTGGACCATTCATGAGTTAGTTACTATGCAGTCCATTTTTCTATAAATAGAAGCTCATTCCTTCAAGATTTTCTTTCGAATTCACCAAACTCTGTAGAGATAAACTATAGAGAGAAAGAAGAAAGTATTCTGCTACTTCACTACTTATATATCTAGTACTCTTCTTCTTAAGGTAAGGAATATTATTTGTTGTACTCGTAAGGGGTGTTATTCTTTTATATTCATGAAGAGAACTTATGTTATTCCATTCTTTATTATTCTGTTGAATAACTCAGATACGCTGCTACCCTATACTTGGTGACATTCTTCTATTATTCTGTCTTTATTATTCTGTTGGAATATCCTGTCTGTGCGTTTTACGCTGGACCTGATTCCGTCTTTATTATTATTCTATTGGAATATCTTGTCTATGCATTTTACGCCGGACCTGATTCCGTCCTTATTAGTATTCTCATTGGAATAACTTCCGCTATGCATGGCACCGCATGCATGGTGATTTCGTTGTTATTCCATTCTTTATTATTCTGTTGGATCATCCCGCTTATCGTCGTAATTTACTTTGACTTGGTTCCGTTATTTAGTATTCTGTTGGAATAACCTGTCTATGCGAAGTACCGCATGCATGGTGATTTCTTTTGTTATTCCATTCTTTATTATACTTAGTTGGTTAAAGTTTTGACTTTTATACTCCATGAAATTAGTGGAATATCCTTGATATTTGAGCTTCATCCAGTATCTTTTCATGGAAATATTCTTCTAAGCATTCTTGAATTTTACTCTATAAAGCATTATCATGTTGACAATTTGGACATTATTAGTTCCTGGATAAATTAATTCTTGAACTTGTTTTATTGAATTCTTATATCATTGTCATCATCCTCATGTTATATTTTTTTGAAAGTCATATGTGGCCTGTAGTGCATAGATGGACTTGGTATGATTATGACCAGGGATTATTTGGTGTAATCATGACCGTAATGTTACAAATGATGTGGTAAAAGACCTCATTGGCCCGTAGTGCATTGATGGACAATTGTTGGCATGATCATGACAATTAATGAATACACAAATATTCTTGGCCCGTAGTGCATGGATAATTGTGGTCGTGATACTAAAGAATATCCTTGGCCGTAGTGCAGGGGTGATTCGATGATGTGAATTATTTATTAAACTGAGTCTCAGCGATAAAAGTCATGAAAAACCTTTTAAATCATAGAAGATGGTAGATTTTATTCTCTATTTGACTCTTCTAATGGATTGCTTGTTCCGCTGCAGTTAGACTTGATGTTTTTTATATTTTATCAGTTTAACACTGTTGAAGGCTAATGATAATTTATTCTACATTATCTTAGTCATAATATTTCTTCTCGGGCTAGTTGAGCTCACCCTTTCTTTCACCGTTTTCTCTTGAAAATGAGAACGTAGTCGGGACGAGCCGGGGAACGGAGTGATGGTCCGGATGATAGTATTAGCTAGTAGTCCTCACTATTCTGTTAAATAGTGTGACAATAAATGTAATGAGGACTTATTCTGAGAGTGGATATTGTCTAGAAGACAGTATTTGTATTAATCCTCACAGCTCTCTTGTTGTATATTAAAGATTGTATTTGTATTCTGTACCATGTATTTGGCGACTCAGAATAGGTGATGTATACCTATTTTGGGGGCGTCACGGTTGGTATCAAAGCTTAGGATATGATCCTGCTAAGATGTGATACTAGAACTAGGAGGGAGAGACGGGGAATTCCTTCATTAGTATGACCTACCTAAGTTTATTTGGTATTTAATTGGTCACAAAGTATAGGATAATATGTTATATGTTAATTAACCTTTGTTTTCTCGGAAGTATCTGAAAATGACATCCGAGAATGTTGAGAATAGCAATGGAGCACAAGAGACCGTTGAGTCTCCACATATCAATAATCAGGAGAATGTGCATCAGGAAGGCGACAATCTTCATGCAAACAACAACACCGACCAAATGATGAATGATGGATTGTTCGTAGGCTTTATGCAATTCATGCAACATCAAAGTAGAGCGGCTCCCCGCCAAAATGTAGGTGGAAACACTGGAAACTCTCGGACGGTCACCGCTAAATAGTTCAAGGAGTTGGGACCACCAGAGTTTATTGGAGAGCCAAAACAACTTAAAGCGAAAGCATGGATAAAGCAGATCACCAAGATATTTGATATCTTGGGATGCTCCGAGGAGAAAAAGGTTCCCTTCGCCACCTTCATGTTGCATGAAGAGGCAGATTAATGGTAGGAATCTGTAAAACGTACCCAGCCTGACGCACTCAAGATGTCTTGGGAGAAATTCCAAGAGCTATTCAACGACAAGTACTTTCCCGAGAGTATTCGTCACATGAAAGAAGTGGAGTTTATCAAATTGGAACAAAACAATATGACCGTGTTGCATTACGAAGCTAAATTTACGGAGTTATCCCGATTTGCATCCCATTTGGTCGATAATAAGGAGCGAATGACGCGAATGTTTTTAAGAGGTTTGAAACCGGAGATACGTCAATATCTTATTTCTCATAAACTGTGTTTGTACTCAGATGTTGTAAATAGGGCTCAGTTATTGGAGCGCAGTAACGAGTCAACGTAACCTAGAGAAAGCAGCCGGAAGCATGAAAATACCAGTGGTATCAGTCATTGAAACGGTGACAACAAACGTGAAGGGAATCAACATGCCAAAAATGGTAACCACTTCAGTGGTAATCATGGCCAAGACAGTAAAAATGGACATTTTAAGAAAAGGAGATTCAACAATGATGGAAGGATGTCAGCACCAGCACCTATTGTTAAGGAAGGAGAACGACCACCTATCATATGCTTCAAATGTGGAGGGGAGGGACACATCAGTCCGAACTGCGCGATGCTGTCCAAAGCATGTTATAATTGAGGAAGAGAAGGTCACTTAGCCCGATTTTGTCGTTCACCGAAGACAAGTTCAGTAAGGATGGAGGCACCAAAGGCCGTCCCAGAAAAGTCAAAGCCAATAGTGCAAGGGAGAGCGTTTGTTGTGACCTCACAGAAAGCAAGGAACCCAAATGAGGTCATCACAGGTAAGCTTATCATAAACTCTAGCAAAGTCTATACCTTATTTGATACTGGTTCTACCCATTCTTTTATTTCTCCTACTTGCGCTTAACGATTAAATTTGACTCCGGAGAAATTAGACTTTGACTTATCTATAGAAACTCCATTGGGAGAAACCATCATTACATCCACTGTTTATAAGTCTTGTTTGGTTCAAATCGGTACCCTCACATTACCTGTCGATCTCATTTCATTAAAAATACTTGCATTTGATGTGATTTTAGGGATTGATTGGTTAACTACTTATCATGCTAAAATTGATTGTTTTCGTAAGGTTGTTAGCTTTCATATTCCTAATCAACCTATTATACGAATTCAAGTGACCAAACCATTAAAATCAATCATGGTCATCTCCAGCCATAAAGCTATTCGTTTATTGAAAAAAAGATGTCAAGTTTTCTTAGCCCACGTCACAGATCTAAACAAAAATACGTAAGTTTTGAATGATATTTCTATTGTTAATGAATTTCCTGACGTATTCCCTGACGAACTTCCTGGCCTACCCCCAGAGCGTGAAATTGAATTTTGTATCGACCTTGAACCTGGTACAAAACCCATTTCCAAAGCCCTATATCGAATGGCTCCTATTGAACTTCAGGAGTTAAAGACTCAACTTCAGGAATTGTTAGACATTGGCTTTATTCATCCTAGTACTTCTCCTTGGGGTGCTCCTGTTCTATTCGTGAAGAAGAAAGATGGGAATATGCGACTTTGTATTGATTATCGGGAGTTGAATCATGTCACCATCAAAAATAGTTACCCATTGCCACGTATTGATGACTTGTTTGACCAGTTGCAAGGAGCCAAATTCTTTTCAAAGATTTATCTTTGTTCCAGATATCACCAATTGAAGATTAGAACCGATGACATTCCAAAGACGGCTTTCAGAACTCGGTACGGACATTATGAATTCCTAGTCATGTTCTTTGGATTGACTAATGCTCCTGCTGCCTTCATGGATATGATGAACCGAGTATTCAAGGAATATTTGGATCACTTTGTGGTCGTCTTTATTGATGACATCCTTATTTATTCCAAAAGCCGTGAAGATCATGAGCAACACTTGAGACTGATACTCCAAAAGCTTCGTGAATACAAGCTTTATGCCAAGTTGAAGAAATGCGAGTTCTGGATTGAGGAAGTAGCATTCCTTGGGCACGTGGTATCAAGTCATGGAATATCTGTTGACCCAGCAAAGATTGAAGCTATTCAAAGCTGGGAGCAACCTATATCAGTGACCGAAGTACGTAGCTTTCTCGGCTTAGCTGGTTATTATCGGAGATTCGTAGAAGGGTTTTCTCGAATCGCTACTCCACTAACTCAGCTAACTCAAAAAGATACAAAGTTCGGTTGGAGCGAGGAATTTGAGAAGAGTTTTCAAGAACTCAAGATGAGACTCATTTCAAAGACTGCTACGACAATACCATCCGGTTCGGAGGATTTGTCATCTACAAGATTCTTCTGCAAAAGGGTTAGATGTGTCCTCATGCAACATGGGAAAGTCATAGCCTATGCCTCACGACAACTCAAAGAATATGAGAGGAATTATCCTACTCATGACCTAGAGTTAGCAGCTGTTGTCTTCGCACTTAAAATTTGGAGGCATTACTTGTGTGGGGAGAAGGTGGAGATCTTTACGGATCATAAAAGCCTCAAATATTTCTTCACTCAAAAGGAACTCAACATGCGACAACGACGTTGGCTTGAACTGTTGAAAGATTATGATCATACCATCCAATACCATCCTGGAAAAGCGAACGTGGTAGTTGACGTATTGAGTAGAATATCATATGCAAGTACGAGTACGATATTGTCAACACAAAGGCCCATTTTGTCTGACTTACAAAGGATAGAGATAGAGTTAAAGACTCCGGGGACCCATGTGATGATGGCGAATATAAGAGTAGAACCGACTTTAACTGATAAAGTTAAAGCTGCTCAAGCTACAGACCTGGAGCTGATGCAGATGCGGAAGAAAGAGCAAGAAGGTGCTATGCCGGAAGCAAGAATCGATGAAGAATGAATACTTCGAGTCAAATCCAAACTTTGTGTTCCTAACGACCCTGATTTAAAGTATAAAATCATGATGGAGGCGCACAACACACCGTTTGCAATCCATCCTGGGAGTACCAAAATGTATCATGATCTTCGACATACATTTTAGTGGGGCAATATGAAGAGAGAGATAGCGCTGTTTATCTCAAGGTGTCTAACGTGTCAATGAGTCAAGGCGGAGCATTAAGTACCAAAAGGTCCATTGCAACCACTTGAAATTCCAAAATGGAAGTGGGAGCACATTACCATGGATTTCGTTACCGGTTTTCCTAAGGTTTCTCAAGGTATAGATGCGATTTGGGTCATTGTTGATAGATTGACCAAGTCTGCTCATTTTTTACCAATACGAGAAACTTATACACTTGAACGTCTTACTCGTATGTACATAAATGAGATTGTAAGACTGCATGGTATGTCAATATCCATTGTATTTGATCGAGACCTAAGATTCACTTCACGATTTTGGGTTGTTTTGCAGAAAGCTATGGGCACAGATTTACGATTTAACTCGACATATCATCCTCAGACGGACGGACAGTCGGAGAGGACTATTCAAACTCTTGAAGATCTATTAAGACTCTATGTCCTTGATTTCAAGGGAAGTTGGGACAAGTTCTTACCATTGGTGGAGTTTTCCTACAACAACAGTTATCAAGCAAGTATTGGCATGGCTCCATTCGAAGCGTTGTATGGAAGAAAGTGTCGTTCTCCAGTATGCTGGGATGAGGTGGGAGAAGCAACGTTGTTGGGACCGGAGTTGGTACGTATGACTACAGAAAAGATTCAAACGATCCGACAACGTATAAAAACCTCACAAGATCGACAAAAGAGTTATGCTGATCTTCATCGAAAGGATGTGGAATTCGATATAGGAGATCATGTGTTGTTACGTGTTGCTCTATGGAAAGGAGTTACGAGATTTCAAAAGAGAGGAAAGCTCAATCCTCGATTCATCGGCCCATTTTTAATCCTCGATCGAGTAGGAACTGTGGCCTATAGACTCGCTTTACTGCCAAGTATGTCTCGTGTTCATAACGTTTTTCACATATCCATGCTGCGTAAATATGTGAAAGACCCGAACCACATTATTGAGTTAGAACCGGACGAAATAGCGGAAGATTTGACGTATGAAGAGGTTCCTGTTCAAATCTTGGATAAGAAGGAACATATTCTACACACCAAGGTTATACCTCAAGTCAAAGTTTTGTGGAGAAACCACGATGTTGAGGAAATGGCTTGGGAGTTAGAATCTGAAATGAAATCAAGGTATCCTTACCTTTTCGACATACCAGGTACGTACCCTAATTTTGAGGGCTAAATTTTATAAGAAGAGGAGATTGTAAAACCCCAACTTTTTGAATAAAGATGAATTTTCTATAAATATTATTTTTGAATATTATGGAGTGAAATTGATATAATGTTATAGTTGTGGGTAATATTTATAAATTTTGCAAAGTACGCAAGTTGTTATATAATATTCGATTGGTCGGGGAATATTCGTTTTAACATGGAATATTCGTACAACGTCACAATCATTGGTGGACCCCACAATGGAATTATTATCGGATTGAGAAAATGACAAAAAATATTTTATGAAAATAACGGCGAAAGTATTATCGTTAATCAAAACACACGGTGTTAAAAAATACGATAATATCGTGGTTGCATAGTAGCACACGGTATTAATAATTGATGCTTACGTGATAAGTCACTTAGTTTTGTTAGTATTATTAATGTAATAATACAAAAATCTTTTATATAAAAACATAATACTTTTATAAAGTTATTCTATAAATAGAATATATTATATTCTATTATGCATAGTGTTAAGTAATTGTTCTGCGATAGTGTTTTGCATATTAAAATCTTTTTATATAAAACATAATACTTTTATAAAGTTATCTGCTTTTATTAAACAATAATTATAATATATTATATTTTATTATGCATAGTATTTGCATAATTATCTCGCATAGTGTTTGCATAGTAAAATATTTTATAAAGTTATTCGTTTTATTAGATTATAAATAGAATATATTATATTTTATTTAAAAGATTTTGCTTTAAATATGGACCATCAGATTAAAGTAAATCAATATGGACCGTTCATGAGTTAGTTACTATGCACTCCATTTTTCTATACATAGAAGCTCATTCCTTCATTATTTTCTTACGAATTCACCGAAAACTCTAGAGATAAACTATAGAGAGAAAGAAGAAAGTATTCTGCTACTTCACTACTTATATATCTAGTACTCTTCTTCTTAAGGTAGGGAATATTATTTGTTTTACTCGTAAGGGGTGTTATTCTTTTGTATTCATGAAGAGAACTTATGTTATTCCATTCTTTATTATTACATTGGAATAACTTTGATATGCTGGGCTACCCTATACTTGGTGACATTCTTCTATTATTCCGCCTTTTATTATTACATTTGGAATATCCTCGTCATGCAAGCTTTTTACACCTACTTCGATTCCGCTTTATTATTACATTGGAATATCCTCGTGCATGCTTTTCTGGGGACTCGATTCCGTCGCCTTTATTATTATTCTCGCTGGAATATCCTCGTCTATACGCGCTTTCTGGGACTTGATTCCGTCCTTATTAGTATTCTCGTTGAATAACTTTTGTCATCGCCAAGTACCGCATGCATGGTGATTTCGTTGTTATTCCATTCTTTATTATTCTGTTGGAACATCCTCGCTTGTGCGTAATTTCGCTTTGACACGGTTCTCGTTATTTAGTATTCTCGTTGAATAACTTTGCCTATCTTGCAAGTACCGCATGCATGGTGATTTCTTTTGTTATTCCATTCTTTATTATACTCAGTTGGTTAAAGTTTTGACTTCTATACTCCATGAAATTAGTGGAATATCCTTGATATTTGCGCTTCATCCAGTATCTTTTCATGGAAATATTCTTCTGAGCATTCTTAAATTTTACTCTACAAAGCAGTATCATGTTGACAATTTGGACATTATTAGTTCCTGGATAAATGAATTCTTGAACTTGTTTTATTGAATTCTTATATCATTGTCATCATCCTCATGTTATATTTTTTTGAAAGTCATCTGTGGCCTGTAATGCATAGATGGACTTGGAATGATTATGACAAGGGATTATTCGGTGTAATCATGACCATAATGTTACAAATGATGTGGTAAAAGTCCTCATTGGTCCGTAGTGCATTGATGGACAGTTGTTGGCATGATCATGACCATTAATGAGTACACAAATATTCTTGGCCCGTAGTGCATGGATAAATGTGGTTGTGATACTAAAGAATATTCTTGGCCGTAGTGCAGGGGTGATTCGATGATGTGAATTATTTATTAAGCCGAGTCTCAGCGATAAAAGTCATGAAAAACCTATTAAATCATAGAAGAGAGTAGATTTTATTCTCTATTTGACTCTTCTAATGGATTACTTGTTCCGCTGTAGTTAAACTTGATGTTTTTTATATTTTGTCAGTTTAAACACTGTTGAAGGCTAATGATAATTTATTCTGCATTATCTTAGTCATAATATTTCTTACTAGGCTAGTTGAGCTCACCCTTTCTTTCATTGTTCTCTTCAGGAAATGAGAACGTAGCTGGGACGAGTCGGGGAACGGAGTGATGGTCCGGATGATAGTATTAGCTAGTAGTCCTCACTATTCTGTTAAATAGTGTGACAATAAATATAATGAGGACTTATTCTGAGAGTGCATATTTTCTAGAAGACAGTATTTGTATTAAACCTCACAGCTCTCTTGTTGTATATTAAAGATTGTATTTGTATTCTGTACCATGTATTTGGCGACTCAGAATAGGTGATGTATACCTATTTTGGGAGCGTCACAGTTGGTATCAAAGCTTAGGGATATGTGTGAGACCCCAGATTTTATTAATAAAGATTTAAATTTTGACGAAATAATTTTTAATATTATGGTGTGAATTTGAGATAATATTATAGTTGTGGGTAGTATTTATAAATTTTGCAAAGTATGCAAGTGGTTATATTATATTCGATTGGTCGGGGAATATTCGGTTTAGCAGGGAATATTCGTGTACAACTACTCAATCATTGGTGGACCCCACAATGTAATTATTGTTGGATTGAGAAAACGACAAAAATATTTTATTAAAATAACGGCGGAAGTTTTACTGGTTGATCTTTGTTGAACTACTCGGTAGTAAAAAGTACAAGATGTCGTGTGGTTGCATAAGTAGCACACGGTATTGATTATTGATGCCTATGTGAGAAGTCACTCGGTTTGATTCCATTATTATCGATTAATAATATGAATTATTATAATGATAATGACGTTTTGTTTTATTCGTATTATTAACGTAATAAAATGTAAACATCTTTATATAAAATAGAATACTTTATTAAAGTTATTCTATAAATAGAATATATTATATTTTATTATGCATAGTGTTGCATAGTGTTTTGCATAGTGTTTTGCATAGTATTGCATAGTGTTTGCATAGTAAAATGTTTTTATATAAATAGAATATATTATATTTTATTTAAAAGATTTTTCTTAAATATGGACCGTCGATTAAAGTAAATCAATCTGACCGCTCATGGATTAGTTACTATATGCATTCCATTTTCCTATAAATAGAAGCTCATTCCTTCATTATTTTCTTACGAATTCATTGAAACTCTAGAGAGAAATTATAGAGAGAAGCTATAGAGAGAAAGTTATAGAAAGAAGAAGAGTATTCTCTTTACTACTTCACTACTTCTATATTCAGCCTTTTTACTAGTAAGGGTGTTATTCTTTCTTCTTGAAGAGAACTTCATTATTCCATTCACTATTATTCTGCATTGGAATAACTTTTGTAAAAGTGGCATACCCTATATATAACTTTGTGTCTGCCAGCATACCCTATACTTGGTGAAATCCTTGTGTTATTCCATTGCTTATTATTCTTGGAATAACTTTTGTATACGCTGGTTTACCCTATACTTGGTGACATTCTTCTATTATTACATTGGAACATCCTGCTGCATGTGTTTTACACCGACTGGTTCCGCTTTTTATTATTCTCATGGAACATCCGTGCATGTGTTTTTACACCGGACTGGTTTCCGCTTTTTATCATTCTGTTGGAATATCCTATCTCGTGTGTTTTACACCGGATCCGGGTTCCATCTTTATTATTCTGTTGGAACATCCCGCTTGCAGTGAATTTCACCCGACCTAGTTCCGTTAATATTATTCTCGCATTGGAATAACTCGCTCTGCATGATACCGCATGCATGGTGATTTCTTTTGTTATTCCATTCTTTATTATACCCAAATTGGTTAAAACTTTGACTTATATACTCCATGAAATTAGTAGAATATCCTTGATATTTGCGCTTTCATCCAAAGATCTTTTCATGGAAATATTCTTCCGATCATTTTTGAATTTTACTCTACTGAAACAAAGATCATGTTGACAATTTGGACGTTAATAATTCATGGATTAAATAATTCTTGAACTTGTTTTATTGAATTACTATGTCATTGTCATCATCCTCATGTTATATTATGTTATCTTTGGCTTACGTGCATAGATGAACTTAGTATGATTATGACCGAGGATCATTCGGTATAATCATGACTTGATATAAATGATGTGACAAAAGTCCTCGGTGGCACTGTAATGCAACGATGATGGATGGTTTTAGTATGATTATGACCGGGGGTGATTCGGTATAGTCATGACCATTGATAATTTGATGAAAATCCTTGACCGTGGTGCGAGGATGATTAGATGTGGTGGTTTATTTATTGTTTGAGTCTCAAATGATAAAAATTGATGAAAACCTTTTAAAACCTAAAAGATAGTAGACTTTATTCTCTACTTGACTCTTTTAATGGATTGCTTATTCCATTGCAGATTAAACCGGTTGTCTATTGTATTTTATCGGTTTAACATCTTTTGAAGGCTAATGATAATTTATTCGCATTATCTTAGTCATAATATTTCTTCTCGGGCTAGTTGAGCTCACCCTTTCTTTCACCGTTCTCTTTAGGAAATGAGAACATAGTTTGGGACGAGTCGGGAAACGAAGTAATGGTCCGTAGGATAGCATTAGTAGTCCTCACTATTACGTGAAATAGTGTGATAATAGTTGTAATGAGGACTCCTTTTGAGTTTGTATAATATCTAGTAGACAATATTTGTATTCAAACTCACGCTTTATGTCGTATTGTACACGGCGCTTAGGTTAGTAAGTTGTATTTGAATTTATGTACCATGTAAGTGGCGACCCAAGATGGGTGACGTATACCTAATTTTGGGGCGTCACGGTTGGTATCGAGCTTAGGATATGATCCTGGCTAAGATGTGAGAATAGTACTAGGAGGAGAGACGGGAATTCCTTCGCTAGTATGACCTACCTAAGTTTATTTGGTATTTGATTGGTCGGTGTAGTATAGTGATAATATGTTGCATGTTAATTAACCCTTGTTTTATGATGCGGTGTTTGTATTTAGATGTTGTGAATAGGGCTCGGTTATTGGAGTGCGATAATGAGTCACTCAACCAAAAGGTAACGACCAACAACACGATAATAATCATCATCGTGATAGAATTCACCATCGAACAATGATGACCATCGTGGGAGAAATTATCATGCCAAGAATGGTAACCACTTGGTGGTAATCATGGCAAAGATAATAGAAGTGGAAATTTCAAGAAGATAAGGTCATTTAGCTCGATTTTGTCTTATAGTGAAGTCAAGTCCACCGGGAGTAGGGCACCAAAGGCGATATGACACGACAAAACAAAGTCGGTGGGTTTCGGGAAGAGCGTTTTTCGTGACTTCTCAAAAAGTGGGTAACCCGAACGAAGTTAGCACAAAGTTAGTTAATTATAAATTCTTGCGAAAGTCTATACCTTATAAGATACCGGTTCTACCCATTCTTTTATCTCGCTTGCTTGCGTTCAACATTTAAATTTGACTCCGGAGAAGTTAGACTTTAACTTATTGGTTGAAACTTCGTTGGGAGAAACCTTCATTACCTCCACTGTTTATTAATCTTGTTGTTTCAAATAAACACTTTCACGTTACCTGTCGATATTATCTCTTTGAAAATATTTTCCTTTGATGGTATTTTAGGAATCAATTGGTTAACTACTCATCATGATTTTCGTAAGGTTGTTAGCTTTTATATTCATAACCAACTTGTTATACGAATTCAAAGTAACCAAACCCTAAAGTTAATCACTGTTATATCAAGCCATAAGTAAAGAGCCCCGATCCTTTCGTTGTTGACTTCCTTGTGTGGAATGCACTGAAGCCGGACTTTCTGTAGGCGACATCGTGAATGAAGATGGCAAGTTTATAGGTATCATTGTGAGGTGCTATCTAGGTTAAGGGATAGAAGTCACAGTTGGTATCAATGTAACGTACTATCCAAGTCTTGGATAAGAGTAGCAGTTTTGAATGATATTTCTATCATTAATGAATTTCTTGACGTATTCTTGAAGATTTCCTAGCCTACCCTAGAGCGTGAAATCGAATTTTGTATTGACCCCAGTACAAAAACCCATTTCTTAAACCCTCAAATATTTCTTCAACTAAAATGAACAGTTTACGTGGTTTATGATGAAAGTCATAATAAAAGCATTGGACTAATGAAAATCATGGATATTCGTGGTATTAGTAAGTTTTATGATGAGTTATGTTGGTTAGTATGTAAAAACATGAAAGTTTCTTAAAAATCACAAAGAGTTGAAAATCAGATTTTGGTGAAAAACGTAACATGAAATTCAATAGACCATATCTCCTATTATATTTTGAATTTTTGAATGTGGTCAAGTCCTAGAGTTAGATCTACGAGTTACCTAACTAATCCAAGTGGAATTACCGGAGAAGGTGATGTAGATTTTTGTGTGGACTGATTTTAGCAAAGGAGGCCAAAGCTGTAAATTTTGAAAATGCTACTGCCCAGAAACTTTAAGGGGCTGTTTCGGACACTTAAATTATGAGAAAAATTCTGGCCTTTTGGGACATGAAGGTATATGGTATAAAGTATCTCCTGTCCAAAAATGAGCTCATTCTGACTTAAAATGAGCAAGTTATGACTATTTCAATATTTAGGTTTTTCCGACGAAAAACGCTATAACCGGAGTTCTATAACTCCGATGACCATGAAATTTAAACTGGAAGCTCACGTTAACATGTGTAAGATCCTGCCAAGATTTGGGAATTTCTGGAGTTAAACTTGAGGTAGCTAATTTCTTAAGGAATTAATTAGAAATTGATTTTTGAAAAATAGTAAATGAATTTTAAAAACTCCGAGAAAGATATTTCATTATGGGACTATATTATGCTAAATCCCAGAAAAGAAATATTTTTGGGACTAATTTGGTATTTTTCATGAAAATAGTTTAGTTACGAACATATGAGTTAAATATGTTATGTGAAGTAACAAAGTTGAAAATAGGATTTTATGGCTAGAGAATCCTATATAGAGTATATGCATATTTTTTGATGAGGGATTTGATAATTGGTGATGATATTTTATGAGTATGGCATTTTTGAATGATTAAATGCATTATATGGTAAAGCGTAAACAATTGAGATAAATTGTTTATAAATTTAAGAAGTGATTAAAATATTATTATAATATTAATGTTATTAGATTATGAGATTATTAAGTGATTGATAACATGGGGATATTCTTGAATCCTGGATAAATTATATTATAAATGTTTAATATTTATCTTTTATCTCATTTGATTGATTCTTTATATCATTATCCTCATGTTTATATTATGTTGAAAGTCATCTGTGGCCTGTAGTGCATAGATGGACTTGGTATGATTATGACCAGGGATTGTTCGGTATAATCATAACCGTAATTGAATACACGATTATCTTTGGCCGTAGTGCATGGATAATTTGTGGTCGTGATACTAATGAATACACAATTATCTTTGGCCGTAGTGCATGGATAATTTGTGGTCGTGATACTAATGAATACACGATTATCTTTTGCCGTAGTGCATGGATAATTTGTGGTCGTGATACTAATGAATACACGATTATCTTTTGCCGTAGTGCATGGATAATTTGTGGTCGTGATACTAATGAATACACAATTATCTTTGGTAGTGAGTGCATGGATAATTTGTGGTCGTGATACTAATGAATACACAATTATCTTTGGCCATTGTGCATGGATAATTTGTGGTCGTGATACTAATGAATATCCTTGGCCTGTAGTGCAGGGATGATTCGATGATATGGATTAATTATTGAGCTGAGTCTCAGCAATGAAATATTAATTCATGGATGTGGTAACAGTCATCTTTGGCCGTAGTGCATTGATAGACTTGGTATGATTATGACCACGGATTATTCGGTATAATCATGACCGTAATTGAAAACATGAATATCCTTAGCCAGTAGTGCATGGATAATTCATGGTTGTGATACTATTAAACTGAGTCTCAAATTATTGGTTTTACGATTGTATCTCTTTGCTTTGTGGTAAAAAGATCAATAGTTAATGAATAGCTTTGGCAGATTTCGAAGATGAATTTAATATTTTCAAGGTATCCTCATCTCTTTATCATACCAGGTACGTACCCTTATTTCGAGGGCGAAATTCCATAAGGAGGGGAGATTGTGAGACCCCAGATTTTATTAATAAAGATTTAAATTTTGACGAAATAATTTTTAATATTATGGTGTGAATTTGAGATAATATTATAGTTGTGGGTAGTATTTATAAATTTTGCAAAGTATGCAAGTGGTTATATTATATTCGATTGGTCGGGAATATTCGGTTTAGCGAGGAATATTCGTATAACTACTCAATCATTGGTGGACCCTACAAATGTAATTATTGTTGGATTGAGAAAACGACAAAAATATTTTATTAAAATAACGGTGGAAGTTTTACTGTTGATCTTCGTTGAACTACTCGGTAGTAAAAGTACGATGTCGTGTGGTTGCATAAGAGCACACCGGTATTGATTATTGATGCCTATGTGAGAAGTCACTTAGTTTGATTCCATTATTATCGATTAATAATATGAATTATTATAGCGATAATGACGTTTTGTTTTATTCGTATTATTAACGTAATAAAAGCGAAACATCTTTTATATAAAATAGAATACTTTATTAAAGTTATTCTATAAATAGAATATATTATATTTTATTATGCATAGTGTTGCATAGTGTTTTTGCATAGTGTTTTGCATAGTATTGCATAGTGTTTTGCATAGTAAAATGTTTTTATATAAATAGAATATATTATATTTTATTTAAAAGATTTTTCTTTAAATATGGACCGTCGATTAAAGTAAATCAATCTGACCGTTCATGGATTAGTTACTTATGCATTCCATTTTCCTATAAATAGAAGCTCATTCCTTCATTATTTTCTTACTTAATTCATTGAAACTCTAGAGAGAAATTATAGAGAGAAGCTATAGAGAGAAAGTTATAGAAAGAAGAAGAGTATTCTCGCTACTTCACTACTTCTATATTCGGTTCTTTTACGGTAAGGGTGTTATTCTTTCTTCTTGAAGAGAACTTACATTATTCCATTCACTATTATTCTGTTGGAATAACTTTTAAAAGTGGCATACCCTATACATAACTTTATACGCATATACCCTATACTTGGTGAAATCCTTGTGTTATTCCATTGCTTATTATTACATTGGAATAACTTTTGTGATACGCTGTTTACCCTATACTTGGTGACATTCTTCTATTATTCTGCTGGAACATCCTCATGCATGTGTTTTACACCGGACTGGTTCCGCTTTTTATTATTCTGTTGGAACATCCTGCGTGTGTTTTTACACCGACTGGTTCCGCTCTTTATCATTCTGTTGGAATATCCTATCATGTGTTTTACACCGATCCGGTTCCATCTTTATTATTCTGTTGGAACATCCCGCTTGTGTGAATTTCACCGACTTCGGTTCCGTTAATATTATTCTCATTGAATAACTTTTGTCATCTGCACCGCATGCATGGTGATTTCTTTTGTTATTCCATTCTTTATTATACCCAATTGGTTAAAACTTTGACTTCTATACTCCATGAAATTAGTAGAATATCCTTGATATTTGCGTTTCATCCAAATCTTTTCATGGAAATATTCTTCCGATCATTTTGAATTTTACTCTACTAAACAATGATCATGTTGACAATTTGGACGTTAATCATTCATGGATTAAATAATTCTTGAACTTGTTTTATTGAATTACTATGTCATTGTCATCATCCTCATGTTATATTATGTTATCTTTGGCTTACGTGCATAGATGAACTTAGTATGATTATGACCGGGGATCATTCGGTATAATCATGACTTGATATAAATGATGTGACAAAAGTCCTCGATGGCACATGTAATGCGTTGATGGATGGTTTTTAGTATGATTATGACCGAGGGTGATTCGGTATAGTCATGACCATTGATAATTTGATGAAAATCCTTGACCGTGGTACGGGATGATTAGATGTGGTGGTTTATTTATTAAAATCGAGTCTCAAATGATAAAAATTGATGAAAACCTTTTAAAACCTAAAAGATAGTAGACTTTATTCTCTACTTGACTCTTTTAATGGATTGCTTATTCATTGCAGCTTAAACCGGTTGTCTATTGTATTTTATCGCTTTAACATCATTGAAGGCTAATGATAATTTATTCGCATTATCTTAGTCATAATATTTCTTCTTCGGGCTAGTTGAGCTCACCCTTTCTTTCACCGTTCTCTTGAAATGAGAACATAGTTTGAGGGACGAGTCGGGGAAATGAAGTAATGGTCCGAGAGGATAGCATTAGTAGTCCTCACTATTCGTGAAATAGTGTGATAATAGTTGTAATGAGGACTCCTTTTGAGTTTGTATAATATCTAGTAGACAATATTTGTATTCAAACTCACAGTTTATGTCGTATTGTACACGACAGTTAGGTTAGTAAGTTGTATTTGAATTTATGTACCATGTAAGTGGCGACCCAAGATGGGTGACGTATACCTAATTTTGGGGGCGTCACAATATGAACCCTGGCTAAGATGTGAGACTAGAACTAGGAGGGGAGAGACGGGGAATTCCTTCGCTAGTATGACCTACCTAAGGTTATTTGATATTTAATTGGTCGGTCAAAGTATAGGGATAATATGTTATATGTTAATTAACCTTTATTTTGTGGAAGTATCTGAAAATGACTTCCAAGAATGTTGAGAATAGCAATGGAGCACAAGAGACCGTTGAGTCTCCACATATCAATAACCAGGAGAATGTGCATCAGGAAGGCGACAATCTTCATGCAAACAACAACACTGACCAAATGATGAATGATGGATTGTTCAGAGGCTTTATGCAATTCATGCAACATCAGGCGAGAGCGGCTCCTGTCCAAAATGTAGGTGGAAACACTGGAAACTCTTGGACGGTCACCGCTAAATAGTTCATGGAGCTGGGACCACCAGAGTTTATTGGAGAGCCAAAACCACTTAAAGCGGAAGCATGGATAAAGCAGATCACTAAGATATTTGATATCTTGGGATGCTTCGAGGAGCAAAAGGTTCCCTTCGCCACCTTCATGTTGCATGAAGAGGCAGATTAATGGTGGGAATCTATAAAACGTACCCAGCCTGACGCACTCAAGATGTCTTGGGAGAAATTCCAAGAGCTATTCAACGACAAGTACTTTCCCGAGAGTATTCGTCACATGAAAGAAGTGGAGTTTATCAAATTAGAACAAAACAATATGACCGTGTCGCAATACGAAGCTAAATTTACGGAGTTATCCCGGTTTGCATCCCATTTGGTCGATAATAAGGAGCGAATGACACGAATGTTTTTAAGAGGTTTGAAACCGGAGATACGTCAATATCTTATTTCTCATAAACCGTGTTTGTACTCGAGATGTTGTAAATAGGGCTCGATTATTGGAGCGCCAGAACGAGTCAACGCAACTCGGAGAAAGCGGTGACAAAGATGAAAATACCAGTGGTATCAGTCATCGAAACGGTGACAACAAACGTGAAGGGAATCAACATGCCAAAAATGGTAACCAGTTCAGTGGTAATCATGGCCAAGACAGTAAAAATAGACATTTCAAGAAAAGGAGATTCAATAATGATGGAAGGACGTCAGCACCAGCACCTGTTGTTAAGGAAGGAGAACGACCACCTATCATATACTTCAAATGTGGAGGGGAGGGACACATCAGTCTGAACTGCGCGATGCCGTCCAAAGCATGTTATAATTGTGGAAGAGAAGGTCACTTAGCCCATTTTTTGTCGTTCACCGAAGACAAGTTCAGCCAGGATGGAGGCACCAAAGGCCGTCCCAGAAAAGTCAAAGCCAGTAGTGCAAGGGAGAGCGTTTGTTGTGACCTCACAGAAAGTAAGGAACCCGAATGAGGTCATCACGGGTAAGCTTATCATAAACTCTAGCGAAGTCTATACCTTATTTGATACTGGTTCTACCCATTCTTTTATTTCTCCTACTTGCGCTCAACGATTAAATTTGACTCAGGAGAAATTAGACTTTGACTTATCTGTAGAAACTCCATTGGGAGAAACCATCATTACATCCACTGTTTATAAGTCTTGTTTGGTTCAAATCGGTACCCTCACATTACCTGTCGATCTTATTTCATTAAACATACTTGCATTTGATGTGATTCTAGGGATTGATTGGTTAACTACTTATCATGCTAAAATTGATTGTTTTCGTAAGGTTGTTAGCTTTCATATTCCTAATCAACCTATTATACGAATTTAAGTGACCAATCCATTAAAATCAATCACGGTCATCTCAAGCCATAAAACTATTCGTTTATTGAAAAACAGATGTCAAGCTTTCTTAGCCCACATCACAGATCTAAACAAAAATATGTCAGTTTTGAATGATATTTCTATTGTTTTATGGCATGATCAGGACCGTTGATGAAAACATGATTATCTTTGGCCCGTGGTTCATGGATAATTCGTTGTCGTGATACTAAAGAATATCATTGGCCTGTAGTGCAGGGATGATTTGATGATGTGGATTATTTATTAAGCAAAGTCTCAGCGATAAAAGTGATGAAAAACCTTTTAAATCATAGAAGATAGTAGATTTTATTCTCTACTTGACTCTTCTAATGGATTGCTTGTTCCGCTGCAGTTAAACTTGATGTTTGTTATATTTTTTATCAGTTTAACACTGTTGAAGGCTAATAATAATTTATTTTGCATTATCTTAGTCATAATATTTCTTACTGGGCTAGTTGAGCTCACTCTTTCTTTCACTATTCTCTTCAGGAAATGAGAACATAGCTGGGATGAGTCGGGGAATGGAGTGATGGTTCGGAGGATAGTATTAGCTAGTAGTCCTCACTATTCTGTTAAATAGTGTGACAATAAATGTAATGAGGACTTATTCGAGAGTTGATATTGTCTGAAGATGTATTTATATTAAAACTCACAACTCTCTTGTTGTATATTAAAGATTGTATTTGTATTACGTACCATGTATTTGGTGACTCGTAATAGGTGATGTATACCTATTTTGGGGCGCCACAATGGGGTCCACCAATGATTGTAACGCCGCATCGGATATTCCCAAACAAAAGAATATTCCCAAACAACGAATATTTTATATCAACTTGCTTACTTTGAAAAAAAAATTCACATATTACCCTTAACTTTAAACTTTTATCAATTTAACTATTTACCAAAATAGAAAAATTGAATACTTTTATTTCATAAAATTTGGGGTCTCACAATCTTGTGTGCCCCCAAAATTAGGTATACATCACCCGACTTTTGAGTCGCTATATACATGGTACGTAACTCAAATACAACTTAATAATACAACCGTCGTGGTACAATACGACAAAAAACATAAATCGTGAGTTTGAATACAAATATTGTCTACTAGAGAGTATACAAACTCAAAAGGAGTCCTCATTACAATTATTATCACACTATTTCACGAATAGTGAGGACTACTAATGCACCATCTAGGACCATCACTCCGCCTCCCGACTCATCCCAAATTTATATTCTCATTTCCAAGAGAACAAAGGAAAGAAAGGGTGAGCTCAACTAGCCCAAAGAAGAAATATTATGACTAAGATAATGCGTAATAATTTATCGTTAGGCTTCAACAAAGCATTAAACCGATAAAATATAATAACTATCAAGTTTAACTGCAATGAACAAACAATCCATTAGAAGAGTCAAGTAGTGAATAAAATCTACTATCTTCTATGATTTAAAAGGTTTTTCATCACTTTTATCGCTGGGACTCAGCTTAATAAATAATCCACATCATCGAATCACCCGTGAACTACTACCAAGGATATTCTTTAGTATCACGACCACGAATTATCCATGCACTACTACTAAAAGATAATCATTTTCATCAACTATCCCGATCATGCCATAAAACAATTCATCTTTGCACTACGACCAAAGAGAATCCATAGCCATAATCATACCAAAAACTGTCCATCAATGCACTACGGGCCAATAATGACTTTTTCCATATCATTTGTAACATTACGGTTATGATTATACCGAATAATCCCTGGTCATAATCATACCAAGACCATCTATGCACTACAGGCCAAAGATGACTTTCAACATAATATAAACATGAGGATGATGACAATGATATAAGAATTCAATAAAACAAGTTCAAGAATTAATTTATCCAGGAACTGATAACGTTCATATTGTCAACATGATACTGATTTGTAGAGTAAAATTCAAGAATGCTCAGAAGAATATTTCCATGAAAAGATACTGGATGAAGCGCAAATATCAAGGATATTCCACTAATTTCATGGAGTATAGAAGTCAAAACTTTAACCAACTGAGTATAATAACGAATGGAATAACAAAAGAAATCACCCTGCATGCGGTACTTCACATAGACAGGTTATTCCAATAGATTAATAAGTAACGGAACCAGGTCAGGCAAAATTTGCACCGACAGGATATTCCAACAGAATAATAAAGATAAAACCAGTCCCATGCGTACGCACGCATGTGATATTCCAATAAAATAATAATAAAAAATGGAACCAGTCCCACAGTAACGCACGTAGAATAAGATATTTCCAATGTAATAATAAATAATGGAATAACAGAAGAATTTCACCAAGTATAGGGTAGCCCACGTATACAGGTTATTCCAACAGAATAATAAAGAATGGAATAATAGAAGATTTTCACCATGTATTCAGTACTTTGCATAGACAGGTTATTCCAACATAATAATAAATAATGGAATAACAGAAGTTCTCTTCATGAATAAGAAAGAAAGAATACCCCTTACGAGTACAACAAATAATATCCCCTACCTTAGAAAGAAGAGTACTGGATATAAAAGTAGTGAAGTAGCAGATGTAAGACCCCGAAATTTTTAAATAAAAAGGAATTTCCTTTATTTATTATTTTGAAATAGTAAGGGTTGATTTGATTAATGTGGATAGTTAAGGGTTAAATACGCAAATATTTCAAAATAAGCAAGTGGTTATAAAATATTCATTGTTGTCTTGGGAATATTCGTTTGGTCGTGGAATATTAAATCTTTTGGGGAATATTCGTATGACGACAAGCAAAGCCCATGTGTGGGCCCCATAACTGAAAGCGATTGGATGAAGAAAACGACAAATATAAGTTGTTTTTAAATAACTACGTAGTTGTTACAAGCATTATCTTGTTGGAATACCCGGTGGTTAAAACACACTAATACGCCGTTGTTGAACAAGAAGACACCAGTATTGCACCAATTATTGATTCTTACGTAAGAAGGCACTACTCAATAATGGTTACGAATTACTGCTCAATTATTTTATTGAGTTAATAATTGTCGCGTTGATATTTTATATTCATTGTTGTTTCAATAATTGTCATTACACGATTTTCATTATCGAGCAATAATTCATATTATCCTAATAATATTATTAGATAACATTATTGGCAATGTCTAGAAAGTTCTGTCTCAAGGAGAGGTTTGGTCACCTAATTGCGCCCAAAGAAGAAGAAATTCTTATTGAAAGCCCCTTTCCTGAGGCGCACTCGTTGTCAATATTGTGATTCTGTAATATTATTTGTGAATAATTAATTATTGATTTATATGATGAGGAAAATATTGATTTTATATGGATATAGATGGAGAAAATTTTAAAATGACAATTGTTGAAAATTAATATTTTATCTTTTTTCGATAAAATAATTCATTTAAATATATTATTTTAATAATATATTAACTGGTGATATTTTTACAACGAATGTGGGATATATGAGTATACGAGGAGGAAGAGTATTTTTGTTGCAATAAATGTTTAAAACATGTTAAACATGCTCGGTGGACCCCATTTATTGATCGAAATTTGATTATAAATGGTAAAATCGCTTGGTTTGTGGATTTCGGTCAATTTCTGCTTTGGAATTTGGAAAAACTTTCTTCGCAAAGTTGTAGAGAATTGAATTTCCTATAAAAACTCACAAGATTCGAATTTTCTGATGAAAGGGCTATTTATTATGAATTATTGAAGTTCTAAAGCTCAAAATAATTGATTTTTGTAAGTTTTAATTATTTATTTTATGAAAAACGTTTTTATCATTTCTTTCTAGAAGGTTGGCATGTGGGAAATGTTGGGATCTGATTTCCAAAGAGGCGAGGGAAATTTATTAATAATAATATATTTTATTAAATTTTACGCTTTGGTGTTCTAAGCATTTTCCTATAAATAGGTGCTTAGGTTAGAATTGAAAATCACACCGTAAACTCAAGTTTTCTCTCTATATTATCGAGTTATTCTTGTGAGTATTTTGAGTATACTTTGAGTATTGCTATACTGGTGCAAGTCTAAGTCATAGCCTATATCCTGGTTTCAAATGTAAGATCTTGATCTTTCGAGGTAAGGGATGTTATTTTCTTCTCAAATGATATTATTTCTTCAATATCATTATCTTTGAAATGTTGATCTGAAGTTTTATCAAATTTAGAACTTTTTCATGTCTGGGGTTACTATTCATGAGTTACTATTCATGAGTTACTATTCACGAAGTTACTATTCATGAGTTACTATTCACGAGTTACTATTCACGAGTACTATTCATGAAGCGTGAAGATGTTTTTGTGGAATTTCTATCTTTTGGTGTCTGAGTTACTATTCACGATATACGGCTACTATTCACGATATCTGGCACTATTCACGTATACTGAGTACTATTCAATCAAAAAATAAAATTTCTTCTTTTCGCCTAAAAACATCTATTCGGATACTAACTCGATTGTATCTATGTTTTGATCATTCTTGAATTTTACACCACTATGATTATTTTTGAGGTATTTTTGGGCGTGGATAAAACCAAGTACTAATCCTTAATCCTTAATCCTTGTCATTTTGTTTCAATTGGATTCGTTTCTTTAAAAAAAAATATTTTCATCATCCTCGGTCTTAAATGATGATATTATGGAATATCTTTGGCTCAGTAGTGTAAAGATGAATGATTTCTTAAGAATATCTTTGGCTGTAGTGCAAGGATGAATGATTTAAAGAATATCTTTGGCCCGTAGTGCAAAGATGAACAGTGTTTAAATGAACATGACCAATCGATGAATATCTTTGGCTCAGAGCAAAGATGAATATTTGATTCCGATGTATATTGATTGATGTTACAGGATTAAAGATGACGATGAACTTTTAAATTCATACATAGAAGATAGTAGTTTGCATTCTCTACTTAACTCTTCTAATGAATTATTATTTCATTGCGAATATTGATTTAAAATTTGTTGTCTATTGTATTCTATTAGATTTTTCCTCGTTGAAGACTAACGATAATTTGTTGTATATTATCTTAGTCATAATATTCTTTTGAGCTAGTTGAGCTCACCCTTTTCCTTTTGTTCCATTTTTCTCGTGGAGGCGAGAATATAGCGAGTACGAGTCCTGGGTATGGAATGAAGGTTTTAGAAAGGATTGTTTAGTAGTCCTCACCATTTTTGTAAAATAATGTATCAATAAATGTGATGAGGATTTATTTGAGTATAGATATTGTCTAGAAGATAATATTTGTATTCAAACTCACGCTTTTACTGTTGTAATAATAAAGTTGTAGTTGTTTCATACTTATGTATTGACAACTCGGAAATAGGTGATGTATACCTATTTTGGGGGCGCCACAGTTGGTATCGAGCTTAGGGATATGATCTCCCAAGCGAGATCTGGGAATAGAACTAGGAGGGAGAGACGAGTAAATCCTTCGCTAGTGTGTCCTACCTAAGCTTATTTGTTAGTTGGTCAAGATATAGGGATATTATGTGATATATTGATTTCCTTAATTAACCCTTGTTTTATGTGATTTGAGAATGTCGACCGAGAATATTAACAATGGAAATGAGACCGTGGAGATGCTGTACTCACCAACGAGGAGAACGTACAACAGTCGGCAATGTTCCTCCCGTGAACAACACCATTGAGCGAGATGATGAACGAGGGATGTTTAGAAGTTTTTGCGATTCGCTACAAAATCGACGAGGGAGACTCGTGTTCAAAATACGAGGAAATGATGATAGCAATTCACGGGTTGTCACAAATGCAAGCAGCTTCAAAGAGTTGGGACCACCGAATTTAAGGGAAAGCCGATCCGATCATGGGCGAAACATGGGTCAAACAAATTACCAAGATATTCGATACCTTGGGGTGCGGAGAGAACGTAAGGTTCCATTCGCCACCTTTATGTTCCGTGGGTAAAGCGGACTTCGGTGGGAGTCTCGTGAAGCGTACCCATCCAACCACACTCAAAGATGTCTTGGGAGACGTTTGAGAGCTATTTAATGACAAATACTTTCACGAAAGTGTTCGTCGTATATATGAAGGAAGTGGAGTTCATCGATTGGAACAAAACAACATGACGGTGTCTCGATGACGAGGCAAAGTTTGCGAGTTATCGTGTTTGCACCTCATTTGGTGGAGAATGAGGAACGATATGACGTGGATGTTTCTTAGAGGTTTGAAACCCTAAGATACGCCAAGATCTCATTTCTCATAAATTTTCTCTTTATTCGGATGTTGTAAATGGGCTCAATTATTAGAGCGAGATAACGAGTACGGTCAACCGAGGGACCACAACTGTAATCGTATCGTAGATAGCAATCAACAGAATAATGATAACTGCATGGAGAAAAGAAACAGACGACAGAAATGGTAACCACTCGTGGTAATCGTAGCCATGAAAATAGAAGAAGCGAGTCGAGGAGATTTTAAAAGAGGAGATTTAACAAATGACCATGTGAAGATGATGCGTCTTAAAAGAATCGGTTCTAAGGAGGAGAACCACCACCCATTATATGCTACAAATGCGAAAAGAGGGACATATCACCAAACCGCCTACAACAGCTTCAAGGTATGCTATAATTGTGGAAAGGAAGGACATATCGCCGAGATTATGCAAGATGGCGAAACCTAGTTCAATGGGGACGGTGACTCAAAAGATCGTCCCCGAAAAGTCAAAGTCAACGATTCCTGAAGAGCGTTTGTTGTGATCGGTCATAATGCGAGGAACCCAAACGAGGTGATCACGGGTAAGCTATTTATAAATTCTTGCGAAGTTTATACCTTACTTGATACCGGGTGCTACCCATTCATTTATCTCTCCGTATGTGCTCAACGCTTAAACTTGACTCGGAGAAATTAGACTTTGACCTATCTGTGGAAACTCCGTTAGAGAAACTTTCATCACATCCACCGCTTATAAATCTTGTTTGATTCAAGTTGGCACCATTACCTTACCGTTGACCTTATCTCTTTAAAGATACTTGCTTTTGATGTGATTTTAGGGATTGAGTGGTTAACTACTCATCATGCCAAAATTGATTGTTTTCGTAAGGTTGTTAGTTTTTATATTCCTAACCAACCCGTTGTATGCAATTCAAGCAACTAAACCATTAAAATCGATCATCGCCATATCTAATCATAAAGCTATTCGCTTATTAAAAAAGCGGATGTCAAGCTTTCCTAGCCCATGTTATGGATTTGAATAAAGACACGCCAAATTTGAATAATATTCTGTTGTTATTGACTTTCCCGACGATTTTCCCAAAGAACTTCCTTGCCTACCCCGTAACGTGAAGTTGAATTCTTTATTGATCTTGAACCCGCACAAAGCCCATTTCTAAAACCCCATATCGAATGGCTCCTATTGAACTTCGTGGAGTTAAAGGTCCAACTACGTGAATTGTTGGACATCGGTTTCATTCGGCCCTAGTACATCTCCTCGGGGTGCTCTGCTTTTATTTGTAAAGAAGAAAGACGGGAGTATGCGACTTTGTATTGACTATCGGGAATTGAACCATGTCACCATCAAGAATAGGTATCCTCTACCTCGTATTGATGACTTGTTTGACCAAATGCAAGGGCACAATTCTTTTCAAAAATCCATCTTCGCTTACGGATATCATCACCAAGATTAGAATCGAGGATATTCCAAAGACCGCCTTGAGAACTCCTTGGTATGGGCATTATGAATTCTTAGTCATGTCTTTCGGACTAACTAATGCTCCTGCGGCTTTCATGGATATGATGAACCGAGTATTCAAGGAATATTTGGATCAATTTGTTGTAGTCTTTATTGATGACATCCTCATTTATTCCAAAAGCCGTGAAGATCATGAGCACCATTTGAAGCTGGTACTCCAAAGGCTTCGTGAAAACCAACTATATGCCAAATTGAAGAAATGCGAGTTCGCTTGAGGAAGTAGCATTCCTTGGGCACGTGGTGTCGAAACATGGAGTATCTGTTGATCCGGCGAAGATTGAAGTAATACAAAATTGGGAGCAACCAAGTCGGTGGTCAAGTACGTATCTTTTGGGCTTAGTTGGTTATTATCGGAGATTCGTGGAAGGGTTTTCTCGAATCGCTACTCCATTAACTCAACTAACTCGGAAGGATACAAAATTCGCTTTGGAGCGAAGAATGCGAGAAAATTTTCCAAGAGCTTAAGAGGAGACTTATTTCGCAGACTGTTATAACAATACCATCCGTCTTCGGATGGATTTGTTATCTACAATGATGCTTCGAGCAAAGGGTTAGGATGTGTTCTCATGCAACGTGGGAAAGTCATAGCCTATGCCTCGCGACAACTTAAAGAGTATGAGAGGAATTATCCTACTCATGATCTAGAGTTAGCGCAATGTTTTCGCTAAAAAATATGGAGGCACTATCTATATGGGGAGAAAGTGGAGATATATTCGCACCATAAAAAGCCTTAAATATTTCTTCACTCAAAAGAACTCAACATGCGGCAGCGACGTTGGCTCGAGCTATTGAAAGACTACGACCACACTATTCAATACCATCCTGGTAAAGCAAACGTGGTAGTTGACGCATTGAGTAGGAAGATCATATGCGGGAACGAGTGCGATGATGTCAAGTATACGCATAGAACCAACTTTAATAGAAAAAGTTAAGGTTGCTCAAGCCACCGACCCGGAGCTGATGCGTATGAAGAAGAAAGTACAAGAAGGAGCTATTCCAGAAGCGAGAATTGATGAAGAAGGAATACTTTGAGTCCACTCTAGACTTTGTGTTCCTAACGACTCTGATTTGAAGTACAAGATTATGATGGAGGCACACAATACGCCATTTGCAATCCATCCTGGAAGTACTAAAATGTATCGTGATTTTCGATATACATTTTGGTGGAACAATATGAAGAGAGAGATTGCAAAGTTTATCTCGATGTGTTTAACTTGCCAGCGTGTAAAGGCGGAGCATCTTGTACCTAAGGATCCGTTGCAACCACTTGAGATTCCGGAATGGAAGTGGGAACACATTACTATGGATTTCGTTACGGGTCTTCCTACGGTTTCTCAAGGCATCAATGCTATTTGGGTTATTATTGATAGATTAACCAAGTCTGCTCATTTCTTGCCGATACGGGAGACTTATTCACTTGAACGCCTTGCTAGTATGTACGTGAATGAGATTGTGAGGTTGCATGGCATGCCCGTATCCATAGTTTTGGATCGTGACCCAAGATTCACTTCAAGATTTTGGGTTAGCTTGCAGAAAAGCTATGGGCACAGATTTGCGATTTAGTTCGCATACCATCCCCAAACAGACGGACAATCGAGAGGACTATTCAAACTCTTGAAGATCTATTAAGACTCGTGTCCTGAGACTTCAAGGGTAGTTGGGATAAGTATTTACCATCGGTGGAATTCTCCTACAACAACAGCTTATCGTGCAAGTATAGGTGTGGCTCCATTTGAAGCATTATATGGACGAAAATGTCGCTCTCCAATATGTTGGGATGAGGTGGGTGAAGCAACATTGTTGGGACCCGAAAGTTAGTACGTATGACTCACCGAAAAGATCCAAATGATTCGACAACGATACAAACGGCACAAGATCGACAAAAGAGTTATGCGGATCTTCATCGAAAGGACGTGGAATTTAATGTAAGGGATCATGTATTGTTGCGAGTTGCTCCATGGAAGGGAGTTACAAGATTTGGGAAGAGAGGAAAGCTCAATCCATGATTTATTGGTCCATTTCAAATTCTTGACCGAGTAGGAAATGTAGCCTATGACTTGCGTTACCTCAAGTATGTCTCGTGTTCATAATGTGTTTCACATATCCGTACTTCGTAAATATGTGAAAGACACGAACCACGTTATTGAGTTAGAACCGGACGAGATATAGTCAAGACTTAACGTATGAGGAGGTACCGCCAAGATCTTGGATAGGAAGGAGCATGTCCTACTGCAAGAAAGGTCATACCACAAGTTAAAGTTTTGTGGAGGAATCATGCTATAGAGGAAATGACCGAATTGGAAATGAAATGAAAGCGAGGTATCCTCACCTTTCACTGTGTATCGTCACGTCAATTTCGAGGACGAAATTTCATAAGGAGGGAGGTTGTAAGACCCCAAATTTTTAAATAAAAAGGAATTTCCTTTATTTATTATTTTGAAATAGTAAGGGTTGATTTGATTAATGTGGATAGTTAAGGGTTAAATACGCAAATATTTCAAAATAAGCAAGTGGTTATAAAATATTCATTGTTGTCGGGAATATTCGTTTGGTCGTGGAATATTAATTGACGACGCAGCGACCCATGTAATAATTCCCCATAACTGGAAGCGATTGGATGAAGAAAACGACAAATATAAGTTGTTTTTAAATAACTGGCGTAGTTGTTACCAATTATCTTGTTGGAATACCCTAAGGGTTAAAACACACTAATACGCGTTGTTGAACAAGAAGCACACCAGTATTGCACCAATTATTGATTCTTACGTAAAGAAGGCACTACTCAATAATGGTTACGATAATTACCGCTCAAAGATTTTTTATTGAGTTAATAATTGTCATTGCGTTGATATTTTATATTCATTGTTGTTTGAATAATTGTCATTATTACACATTTTTTTTCATTATCGAAGCAATAATTCATATTATCCTGAATAATATTATTAGATAACATTATTGGCAATGTCTAGAAAGTTCTCATCTAAGGAGAGGTTTGGTCACCTAATCAAGCTGCTAGTAGTAAGAAGAAATTCTTATTGAAAGCCCCTCTTTCCTGAACCGCACTCGTTGTCAATATTGTGATTCTGTAATATTATTTGTGAATAATTAATTATTAATTTATATGATGAGGAAAATATTGATTTTATGTGGATATAGATGGAGAAAATTTTTAAAATGACAATTGTTGAAAATTAATATTTTATCTTTTTTGATAAAATAATTCATTTAAATATATTATTTTAATAATATATTAACGGATATTTTTACAACGAATGTGGGATATATGAGTATACGAGGAGGAAGAGTATTTTGTTGCAATAAATGTTTAAAACATGTTAAACATGCTCGGTGGACCCCATTTATTGACCGAAATTTGATTATAAATGCAGAAAAATCGCCTGCTTGTGGATTTCGGTCAATTTCATTTGGAATTTGGAAAACTTTCTTCCGCAAAGTTGTAGAGAATTGAATTTCCTATAAAACTCACAAGATTCGAATTTTCTGATGAAAGGGCTATTTATTATGAATTATTGAAGTTCTAAAGCTCAAATAATTGATTTTTGTAAGTTTTAATTATTTATTTTATGAAAAACGTTTTTATCATTTCTTTCTAGAAGGTTGGCATGTGGAAAATGTTGGGATCTGATTTCCAAAGAGGCGAGGAAATTTATTAATAATAATATATTTTATTAAATTTTCGCTTTGGTGTTCTAAGCATTTTCCTATAAATAGGTGCTTAGGTTAGAATTGAAAATCACACCGTAAACTCAAGTTTTCTCTCTATATTATCGAGCATATTCTTGTGAGTATTTTGAGTATACTTTGAGTATTGCTATACTGGTGCAAGTCCAAGTCATAGCCTATATCCTGTTTTAAATAGAAGTCTTGATCTTTCGAGGTAAGGGATGTTATTTTCTTTTCAAATGATATTATTTCTTCAATATCATTATTTCAAATGTTGATCTCAAGTTTTTATCAAATTTGGAACTTTTTCATGTCTGGGTTTACTATTCATGAGTTACTATTCATGAGTTACTATTCACGAGTTACTATTCATGAAGTTACTATTCACGAAGTTACTATTCACGAGTACTATTCATGAAGCGTGAAGATGTTTTTGTGGAATTTCTATCTTTTGGTGTCTGAGTTACTATTCACGATATCGAAGACTATTCACGATACTCTGACTATTCACGATACTGTATTATTCAATTTAAAAAATAAAATTTCTTCTTTTCGTCTAAAATCTCTATTCGGATACTAACTCCGATTGTATCCATGTTTTAATCATTCTTGAATTTTACACCACTATGATTATTTTTGAGGTATTTTTGGACGTGGATAAAACCAAGTACGAATCCTTAATCCTTAATCCTTGTCATTTTGTTTCACCGGATTCGCTTTCTTTAAAAAAAAATTTTCATCATCCTCAATCTTAAATGATGATATTATGGAATATCTTTGGCCAGTAGTGCAAAGATGAATGATTTCTTAAGAATATCTTTGGCCCAGAAGTGCAAGGATGAATGATTTAGAAGAATATCTTTGGCCCGTAGTGCAAAGATGAACAGTGTTTAAATGAACATGACCAATCGATGAATATCTTTGGCTCAGAGTGCAAAGATGAATATTTGATTCCGGATGTATATTGATTGATGTTACAGGGGATAAAAGATAGACGATGAACTTTTAAATTCATACATAGAAGATAGTAGTTTGCATTCTCTACATAACTCTTCTAATGAATTATTATTTCATTGCGAATATTGATTTAAAATTTGTTGTCTATCAGTATTCTATTAGATTTTTCCTCGTTGAAGACTAACGATAATTTGTTGTATATTATCTTAGTCATAATATTCTTTACCGAGCTAGTTGAGCTCACCCTTTTCCTTTTTGTTCCATTTTTCTCGTGGAGGCGAGAATATAGCGAGTACGCAGTCTGGGTATGGAATGAAGGTTTTAGAAAGGATTGTTTAGTAGTCCTCACCATTTTTGTAAAATAATGTATCAATAAATGTGATGAGGATTTATTTGAGTATAGATATTGTCTAGAAGATAATATTTGTATTCAAACTCACAGCTTTTACCGCTGTAATAATAAAGTTGTAGTTGTTTCGCATACATGTATTGACAACTCGTAATAGGTGATGTATACCTATTTTGGGGGCGCCACAAACAGTAACACTTTTCTTCTTTCTCTCTATAGTTTCTCTTTCTAGAGTTTCAGTGAATTCGTAAGAAATAATGAAGGAATGAGCTTCTATTTATAGAAAAATGGACTGCATAGTAACTAACTCATGAACGGTCCAAATTGATTTACTTTAATCTGACGGTCCATATTTAAAGCAAAATCTTTTAAATAAAATATAATATATTCTATTTATAATCTAATAAAACGAATAACTTTATAAAAGATTTTACTATGCAAATACTATGCTGGCACTATGCAAAACACTATGCAAACACTATGCATAATAGAATATAATATATTCTATTTATAGAATAACTTTATAAAAGTATTTTGTTTTATTACATTAATAATACCAATAAAACAAAACTGAGTGACTTATCACATAAGCATCAATAATCAATACCGTGTGCTACTATGCAATCACACGACATCGCATTTTTACTACCGAGTAGTTCAACATTATTAATCTGTAAAACTTCTGCCGTTATTTATAATAAAATATTTTTTGTCATTTTCTCATTCCGACAATAATTCCGTTGCGGGATCCACCAATGATTGTGCCGTTGCACGAATATTCCCTGATAAAACAAATATTCCCCGACCAATCGAATATAATATGATAACTTGCATACTTTGCAAAAATTATAAATATTACCCACAACTATAACATTACATCAAATCAACACCATAATATAAAAAAAAAATATTTCGAGAAAATTAAATCTTTATTCATAAAATCTGGGGTTTCACAATCTCCCCTCCTTATGAAATTTCGCCCTCAAAATTTACGTACGTACCTAGTATGCCGAATAGGTGAGGATACCTTGACTTCACTTCAAATTCTAACTCTTGAGGTATAACCTTTGAGTGTTGAATACGATCCTTCTTATCCAAGATTTTAACACGTAGCTCCTCATACGTTAAATCTTCTGTTATCTCGTCTAGTTTTAATTTAATAATGTGGTTCGGGTCATCCACATATTTACGTAAAATCGATACGTGAAAAAAACGTTATGAACACGTGACATACTTGGTGGTAAAACGAGTCTATAGGCCACAGTTTCTACTCGATCAAGGATTTCAAATGGGCCAATTAAATCGAGGGTTGAGATTTCATCTCTTCATTTATTCTTGCTTCTAGAATAACGCCCTCTTGAACCTTCTTCTTCACAATCATCAGCTCCGGGTGTGTAGCTTGTGCGACTTTAACTTTATCGATTAAAGTCGATTATACTCGTATATTCGTTATCTTCACGTGGGTCCCTAGAGTCTTTAACCATATCTTCATCACTTGTAAGTTATACAAAATGAGTCTTTGTGTTAACAACATCGTACTCGTAAACGCATCCGATCTTCTACTGAACACGTCAGCTACCATATTCATTTTCCCACAATGGTATTGAATAGTACGATCGTAATCTTCAACAGCTCGAGCCAACGTCTTTGGCGCTTGTTACGTTCGTTTTAAGTAAAAAAAATATTTGAGGGTTTAAGAAATGGGTTTTGTACTGGGGTTAATACAAAATTCGATTTCACGCTCTAGGGGTAGGCTAAGAAGACTTCAAGAATACGTCAGGAAATTTATTAACAATAGAAATATCATTCAAAGCTGTGACCCTCATCAAAGACTTGGATAGTACGTCACATTGATACCTATCAACTTGCCATCGTCATTCACAACGTCACCTACAGAAAATCTGGCTTCGGTGCATTCCACTCAAGGAAGTCAACAACGAAAGGACCGGGGCTCTTTACTTATGGCTTGATATGACAATGATTGACTTTAGTGGTTTGGTTGCTTGAATTCTCATAACAGGTTGGTTAGGAATATGAAAACTAACAACTTTACGAAAAGCATGATGAGTAGTTAACCAATCAATTCCTAAAATCGCATCAAAGGCAAGTATTTTCAAAGAGATAAGATTGACAGGTAACGTGAAAGTGACAATTTGAATTAAACAAGATTTATAAATAGTGGATGTAACGAAGGTTTCTCCCAACTGAGTTTCAACAGATAAATCAAAATCTAACTTCTCCAGAGCTAAATTCAAACATTGAACACAACTAGGTGAAATAAAAGAGTGGATAGAACTGGTATCTAATAAGGTATACGTCAGGAAATTTATTAACAATAGAAATATCATTCAAAACTGTGACGCCCCCAAAATTAGGTATACATCACCCATATTGAGTCGCCAAATACATGGTACAAAATAGAAATACAATCTTAAATATACAGCTGTCGTGTAGAATATGACAAGACATATGTTGTGAGTTTTAATAAGAATATTGTCATCTAGATAATATCCACACTCGATGGGGTCCTCATAACATTTATTGTCACATTATTTAACAGAATAGTGAGGACTACTAATGCTATCATCTGGACCATCACTCCGTTCCCCGACTAGTCCCAGCTACGTTGTCATTTCCTGAAGAGAACAGTGAAAGAAAGGGTGAGCTCAACTAGCCCAGTAAGAAATATTATGACTAAGATAATGCAGAATAAATTATCATTAGCCTTCAAAAGTGTTAAACTGATACAATATAACAAACATCAAGTTTAACTGCAGCGGAACAAGCAATCCATTAGAAGAGTCAAGTAGAGAATAAAATCTACTATCTTCTATGATTTAAAAGGTTTTTCATCACTTTTATCGCTGAGACTTAGCTTAATAAATAATCCACATCATCAAATCATCCCTGCACTACAGGGCAATGATATTCTTTAGTATCACGACCACGAATTATCCATGCACCACGGGCCAAAGATAATCATGTTTTCATCAACGATCCTGATCATGCCATAAAAAAATTCATCTTTGCACCCTCGTCAAGAGAATCCATAGCCATAATCATACCAAAAATTGCCCATCAATGCACTACGCGGGCCAACGAGGACTTTTTCCACATCATTTGTAACATTACGGTCATGATTATACCAAATAATCCCTGGTTATAATCATACCAAGTCCATCTATGCACTACAGGCCACAGATGACTTTCAACAGAATATAAACACGAGGATGATGACAATGAAATAATAATTCAATAAAACAAGTTCAAGAATTAATTTATTCAGGAACTAATAACGTCCAAATTGTCAACATGATACTTCTTTGTAGAGTAAAATTCAAGAATCCTTAGAAGAATATTTTCATGAAAAGATACTGGATGAAGCGCAAATATCAAGGATATTCCACTAATTTCATGGAGTATAGAAGTCAAAACTTTAACCAACTGAGTATAATAAAATATATAAAACTGCGAATGGATTTTCGCCCGCCATGCGGTAATCCACGTAGACAGATAATTTCACCGTTTAATAAGGAATGAATACGAAGGATCATTCACCATGCATGTGGTAATCCACATGTATGCAGTTATTCCAATGTAATAATAAAGAAAGGAATAACATAAGGATTCACCATAATGCGATAGACTATACGCATAAAAGTTATTCCCAATAGAATAATAAATAATGGAACTAGGTCCCAGAAAACGCACGCATGACATGGATACTTGACGTAATAATAAAGAATGGAATAACAACGAAATCACCATGCATGCGATAGATCGCACGCATACGTTATTCCAATGTAATAATTAATGGAACCAGTCAAAGCGTCTTGCATCGGCGGTGATATTCCACAAAATAATAAAGAACGGAATAATAGAAGAATTTCACCATGTATGCGGTACTTCGCATAAACAGGTTATTCCAACATAATAATAAAGAATGGAATAACAGAAGAATTTCACCATGTATGCGGTACTTTGCATAAACAGGTTATTCCAACATAATAATAAAGAATGGAATAATAGAAGAATTTCACCAAGTATAGGGTAGTCCGCGTATACAGGTTATTCCAATAGAATAATAAAGAATGGAATAACAGAAATTCTCTTCACGAATAAGAAAGAAAGAATACCCCTTACGAGTACAACAAATAATATCCCTTACCTTAGAAAGAAAAGTACTGGATATAGAAGTAGTGAAGTAGCAGAACACTTTTCTTCTTTCTCTCTCTAGAGTTTCAGTGAATTCGTAAGAAATAATGAATGAGCTTCTATTTATAGAAGAATGGACTGTATAGTAACTAACTCATGAACGGTCCAGATTGATTTACTTTAATCTGACGGTCCATAGTTAAAGCAAAATCTTTTAAATAAAATAAAATATATTCTATTTATAATCTAATAAAACGAATAAATTTATAAAAGATTTTACTATGCAAACACTATGCAGACACTATGCAACACTATGCATAATAGAATATAATATATAAATTTTAGAATAACTTTATAAAAGATTTTACTATGCAAACACTATGCAGGCACTATGCAACACAATGCATAATAGAATATAATATATTCTATTTATAGAATAACTTTATAAAAGTATTCTGTTTTATATAAAAGATTTTACTTTGTTTTATTACATTAATAATACCAATAAAACAAAACCGAGTGACTTATCACGTAAACATCAATAATCAATACAAGAAGCTACTATTAACCGCATCGACGACATCGTACTTTTACTACCGAAAGTAGTTCAACAGTTTTAACGGTAAAACTTCCGCCAGTTATTCTCATAAAATATTTTTGTCGCTTTTCTCAATCCGGCAATAATTCCGCCATGGGTCCACTAATGATTGTCATGCATCATACCTAATATTCCCCGACAAAAAGAATATTCCCCGACAAATCGAATATTATACAAAAACTTGCATACTTTTCAAAATTTATAAATACTACCCACAACTATAACATTATCTCAAATCCACACCATAATATTAAAAATAATATTTCGAGAAAATTAAATCTTTATTCATAAAATCTGGGGTCTCACACTTGAGTTGAACTGGTTGGTTGGTATGTGAGGGAGTAACTGCATCTGTATCAGAAGATATGACTGCTACGACTTCCTTCCACTTTGTAGCAAACGCGTCCCCGCTCTCTAGTACTACAGCATCATCGTCTGCCATTAGCAGGACACCGTTGTCAATTAAATTCTGAATAGGGTGGAGGAGTGCCCAACATTCTTTTGTACTGTGACCGCGAGATTGGGAGTGATAATGGCACACTCCTTTGAAATCAAATCGTCTTGAATGCGGGCTAATTGGAGGTAGTAGAGTTATGATTCTTCCTTCATGTATCAACATCTACAGTATTTGTGATAACCCGGGATTTTGAATAATTAAAATTTTACGAATAAATTTTTTATTTATTTAATATTAATATTAATTATCAATTTTGTGACAAGTTTCTATGATACGAGTCTCGAGAAGGTCAATTTGTATAATGACTAATAAATGAAGAGTAGAGTTGTTCTTAACGGAGAATAGAAACCCTAACCATAGTTACGGATAGGGATTCGATAGAAAATATAATTAAAATAATTATATTAATATGTATGTGTTTGAACGGTATAGAATTTTTAATCAATGATTGATCGGATAAGGTTTAAAATTAATAAACCCTAATAAGAGATTAAAACCCCTAATCTCAGGATTAGAAACCCTAACGTATAGTTAGTAACCCTAATCGAAAGTCGGGAAACCCTAATTTTAAATTCGGGAATCCTAACACCCTAATTAGGAAACCCTAATCCTAATTAGTAAGCTTAATGTGTTTATTAAACTTTAATATGATTAGAAAAACCTAATTATATTTTAGTTATCTTAATTTCTATTTTACAAACCCTAATTGTAATTTAGAAATTTTAATTTTTCTAATTAAAACCCTAATTTCATATTTGGGGTTTTTAAACCCTAATTAGGCGACCCTAATCCTAATTGGAAGGCCAAATATGTTTATTAAACACTAATATGATTAAGAAAACCTAATTTAATTAGGAAAACCTTATTTTAGTTTCAAAATTTTAATTTTCTAAATTAAAACCCTAATTTAGAAAATTCTAGAAAGTTAATGATTTAAAATCTAAGGGTTAGAACCTTAGGGTTAAACTTAGGGTTTGTCCAAATTCCATGGTTGCCATTAAATTTATTTTATAAATGACCAAAATACCCTTTTAGTTTATTTAAATATGTAACTTGCAAAATGTGCTAGCAACTTTAGTTGGTAAGAAACCACATTGACTTTGGGACATCAAACTCCAGCCAAAATCGTCCAACACATCAGATCTAGCAACATCTCAAGTAATATATAAGATTGAGAGAGAGAAAGTTTAACCATTTTGCTTATTTGCTCTCAAAGCTCGCACCAACTCTTTCTCTCACCAAGACTCCGAAATTCTAAGGTAGACCAGTCACAAAATCAGTCCCTTTATCAACCAATATCGGATTAGGAAGATCAAGATCAAAGATTGAATTAGAAAGGTATAAACCTAATTTTTATTTTTGATCCAAGTTGCTTAGATAAACTTTGTGTTTTTCTGTTTAGAATCTTGCTAATGGATGTTTTATGAAGATCTATGATGATCTATCATGAATCCATAGCATCAAAGTGCCTTAGAATGAAGTTTTCAAAAACTGTTCTTGAGCATTTTTTTTGTGGTCTGACAAGAAATGTCAGTGGCCACAGATATTTTCTCGTTTAAGATTTTTGTTGTTTTAAAGTTGTTATAGGTAGCCGGGTATGTGGTCTTTAAGCTGCAAGTAGAATCAGTACCTTTTAGTGTCTGGATTTAATGTTATTCATGGTCAAAACCCGCACTGTGCATGACCATGAACTTTCGTGGTAACCCGTAAAAGCCTTTTACGTCATTCCCGACAACTATTTGTGAGGTCTGGATCTGACAGGTTTTAGGTCGTTTGATGTTGTGTTTGTAACCATGTTGTAGCCTGTTATATGTTCTTTCATTCCATGGCTTTATATTGTGTAAATGAACAACGTGTAGATCGTGATAGGTGGTCAAAGTAGACCACTCGGTCTATTTTTGACGTTTCTGGAAAACCCAGAAACAACTTAAGCAATTTTTCTGACAACGTTTGACCAAGTGATAAATTTTAGATCTGTTGTTTTTGGACTGAGATCTTGACATCTCGTTGTTCCTTGTCATGAATACTATATGTATGAATACTAAAACCACCAAGGCAATGATCAGAACACCTAAATAATTGGGCTGGAAAGTGACCACATGCAACTGCTTGGGTTTCTGGGTTACCTAGAAACCCAGCAGCCGTCTTACAGTACGTTTAAGAGGCTAGATCTCTTTGTTGTGATTTGGTTTGACCAAAATAAGGATTGATAACTGTAGTGTTACATGTTAGCAACAAGATCAAAATCTAAGTTAGCACAGAACATGATTACATTAAACATTACAGTCGGCCAAACCTTGCCTCTTGAACCTGAAGCCGTCAGTGTTCTTGAGCTCAAGAACACCAACAACGAAGCTTTGTGTCGCTAAAGCCCTATAGCGACGGTTTTATTATTTTCTAATTTCTGAATATTCCAGAAATTATTTAAAAATTGAAATAAATTCTAAAAATTATTAAAAATAGTTTTAAAATTTATTTTAAATTATGAAAAATAATTTTTGACCAATTGAAATATTTTTCTTTAATATTTATAATTATTTAAATATTAAAGGTAATTAATTAATTTAATGTATTAAGTAAATTAGAGAAAAATGACTTAATATTATGAAAAATCATTTTAAATAAGAATAATGTATTTAAAAATATTTTGAGTTATAAAATACAACAATTATTATTTTTGAAGAATTTTCATTAATAAATTAATATTAATGATATTAGATTTATTTAATTATTAAATTAAATAAATAAGTTGAAAATGATTTTATTGATTTAAAAATCATTTTAAATAAGAATAAAGTGTTAGAAAATATTTTGAATTATAAAATATAATTTTCAATATTTTTGGAGAATTCTAATTAATAATTTAATGTTTATGATATTAGACTTATTTTATTATTATATTAAATAAATGAATTAAAATGATTTTATTGATTTAAAAATCATTTAAAAATGAGAAAATGATTTAAAAATATTGTAAGTTATAATTAATAACTTTTAATATTTGGATAATAATTTCATTAATATTTAGATATTAATGGTGATGATTTAAAATAATTTTAATTATTTTAAAAATCATTTAAGTAGAATATTGATGATTTAAAATATTTTAAGTTATTGATAATAACTTTTATATTTTGACAAGTATAACATTAATATTTTAATATTATTAAATATTAATGATGATAAGATTATTTGATAATTAAATCATTTAAAAATGATTTAAGTGTTTGAAAAATTATTATAAATTATAATAATTGTTTATAAATTATTAAAAGCTTCCAAAAATATTATAAACGATATTTGACTTATCTAAAATAATATTGAAGCTTAGAGACCAAGTTTAATTGACAATCAATGTGTTAATTGTCGGATAGGGTGACCAGAACACTGAGAATGGACCGAAATCCAACCAGACCGAAATAGTTAGACTTGATAAGTGTTTATATAGGTTATAAACACTGATGTGGCTATGTGGTAAAGTGCCTAGGAGAAGTCTGACTGTAGAATACAATGTTACGTGTTATAAATGATTGTGTTAATTGTGAGACTGACATTGTTGATTATAGGTCTTACGAACGCAGTTAATTATATTATGTAGCAGTAATCAGCGGAGAAGGCAAGTTTCCTAACTCAACCTTGAGTTATATTCATTCAATTATTATAATGGTTAATTATTGCTAATTATACCATGTCCAGGGATTTTATTATTGATTATTCGCAGTTAGTGCATGATTAATAATTTAAATTGAATAACTGATTCGGAGAATATACATTTGTAGAATAACTGTTATTGGATATTCATATCCGTAGAAGATAGAATTGATAGTACAGATAATTCCTATTTATTGTCAAATTATGTTGAGAAATGTCTTAGCTAATTATTTTGGCTAGACGAACATTTGTTAAAACTTGATAAATTCGAGAAGAGAATTCAATTGTTATTGATAGATCGATGCCAATTATTTCGGCTAGATCGATAAGTAAATAGACATTGAAATCATTGAATTTCGTTGTTAAATCAAATCTTGATTCTGAGACTGAGAAGAACAACCTTTTATATAAAGGGAACGTTTTTTTAAGTCGATATTCACCATCATTCTTACACCTAAGTATTATGCATAATATAGGGTACAAGGAGTCAGTTAATTTCTAAGTACTTACAAAGGGGTATGATTTAATCTTTATGATTATCTGATACTCCTGCGTATGTATCAAAGTAAATCTTTTATAGTTACCCGAGAAAGTAGAAGTTTTAGATCCAATGGATCGCTCAGCATAAATCTAGAAAACATTTCCACTTTGTAATTGCGTAGAATTGATTCTTGATTATTCAATAGAATATTGTAGAAACTTTGAAAGTGTTGTACTCTTTCATTATCAAATTATTGTGTTGCCTAGAATACGAGAAGACTTGTTATTGATTAATGATTTGTTCAGCTATTTCAAAGTTCACCGAACTTTGGTTTCATTCTATCAAAATAGATAGTATGTTCTTATTGATTCGTATACATTTATTGTATGTCTTAACTTGCGTGGCAAACTTGTTGCTCACCCTTGCTATAAATAAAACATTTTAGCTAGGAACGAAGAGGCCAGCGGGTCAAAGAAGAACAAAGGCAAAGGAAAGATGCTAGAGTAGTATAATGAACAATATTATTATTATGTTGTATTGTATTGTAAAGCCTTTTTGTATATCTAAAGGGTATTTCTGTAATATTAAGGTTAGTGGACCTGGGACTTATATATTAAAAACATATGTTAATGAGTTATGTATTCCTACTTATATTAAAATGGGTAGTTAGCTGTTATTATATTGTGGATCGTGAACACCAAACTCGGGGGTCAGGTAACCTAGATTTGGGGGTGTCACAGTATTTCTTCCATCAGTTGGCCTATGTAAGACCCCAACTTTCATAAAAAAAGATTAATTTTTCTCGAAATATATTTTTGAATATTATGGTGTTGTTTTGATATAATATTATAGTTGTGGGTAATATTTATAAATTTTGCAAAGTATGCAAGTTGTTATAAAATATTCGATTGGTCGGGAAATATTCATATTAAACAAAAAATATTCGTACGACGGTACAATCATTGGTGAACCCCACAATGAAATTATTGTCGGAGTTAGAAAATGACATATATATCTTTTTAAAAAAATAACGGAACACGGTAATACGCGTGGTTGCATAGTAGCACACGGTATTGATTATTGATGCTTACGTAAGAAGCCACTCAGTTTACTCAATTATTGCTACAATAATTGTTGCATAGTATCTCACGTTATTTGATTCAATTATTGTCACAGTATCATATGCATAATATTTTATATTATTAAATCAATAATTGAGACAACAAAGTTATTCATATTATTATTTACAATATTGACAATGTCTAGAAAGTTCTGTCGAGGAGAGGTTTGGTCACCTAATTGTGCGCCAATAGGGAGAAATCCTTATCGAAAGCCTCCTTCTCCGGAATGATCCGGTTGTTAAATATTGTGAGTTATAATATTAACGATGTATAATTGTTGAAGTATTAATAATGTGTTTATTGAAGATTAGTGAATTACAAAAGTTAGAGGGGAATAATGCAAACTTGGAAAACTTTATGGGTACTAAAGTATAATAAGTTAAATCAATCTAGACCGTCGATGGTGGTTTTAATAGTAAATCAATCTAGACCGTCGGTGGTGGTTTTAATAGTAAATCAATTTGGGACCGTCGTGGTGGTTTTAATAGTAAATCAATCTGGATCGTCGGTGGTTGTTTTAAAAGTAAATCAATCTGGACCGTCAGTGGTGGTTTTAAAAGTAAATCAACCTGGACCGTCGGTTGTGGTTTTAATAGTAATAAATCTGGACCGTCCGTTCTAATAGAAAATCAAACTTGACCGTTCGTGAATTAGTTACTATTTAGTCATTTCTCCTATATATAGAAGCTTAATTCTTCTTTCATTCTCACCAATTCACTAAGACTCACAAGAGAAACAATAGAGAGAGAAACTATAGAGAGCAATAAGAAGAGTATTCTGCTACTTCACTGTTACAGTATCCAGTCTTCTACAAAGGTAAGGGGTATTATTTCTTTCGTATTCATAAGGAATACTATTTTTTTTGTATTCATCCTTTAATATGTTGGAATAACCTGTCTACGCGGATTACGTACCGTATGATGGGTGAAAATCCATTTGCAGTTTCGTATGTTATTTCTTTTCGTATTCTTAAATCTAAACTTACTTTGGTAAGTATTGCTTCTATAATCCCTGAAATTAGTGGGATATCCTTGAAGTTTTACGCTTCATCCAGTATCGTTTCGTTAAAATATTGATCTGACTTTCTTATAAAATATCAATATTTTCATCGGGGTACTATTCATGAGTTACTATTCACCCGATTACTATTCACTAAAATATTATTCACTCAGGTATTCGGGGCACTTTTCATGTCAGGATACTATTCACGAGTTACTATTCACGGGTTACTATTCACCAATTACTATTCACTAAAATATTATTCACTCGGGTATTCGGGGCACTTTTTATGCCGGGGTACTATTCACGGGGTACTATTCCCGAAGTACTATTCATCAAAAAATTTATTTCTTTTTTGTCCAAATTATTTTTGATACATGGATATTATTCAATTTTACTCCACAAAGCAGTATCATGTTGACATTTTGGACATTATTGAATTCTGGATAAATTAAATTATAAATCTTTAAAATTTATCCTGTGCTTTATTTTAATTGAATTCTTATATCATTGTCATCATCCTTAAGTTTATATTGTGATGAAATTCATCTTTATCTTACGTGCATAGATGGATTGTTGATTTATATATAACCAGGGATCATTCGGTATAATCATGACCCATAATGTTACAAATGGTGTGGTAAGAATCCTAATTGGCCTGTAGTGCATTGATGGACAGTTGTTGGTATAATTGTGACAAGGGATTATTCGGTATAATCATGACCATTGATGATTACATGAATATACTTGGCCCGTAGTGCAGGGATGATTCGATGATGTGGTTTATTTATTAAGCTGAGTCTCAACGATAAAGTTGATGAAAACCTTTTTAAATCATAGAAGATAGTAGATATCATGCCTACTTGGCTTTTCTAATGGATTGCTTATTCCACCGCAGGTTAAACTTGTTGTTTATTATATTCTATCGCTTTAACATTGTTGAAGGCTAACGATAACTTATTCTCGTATTATCTTAGTCATAATATTTCTTCTCGGGCTAGTTGAGCTCACCTTTTTTGCTTCATTATTCTCTTGTGAAATGAGAACATAGCCGGACTAGTCAAGGAACGGAGTGATGGTCCAAGATGGCTGTTTTAGTAATCCTCACTATTTAGTGTGATAATAAATGTAATGAGGATTGAATTTGAGTTTGGATACTGTTTATGAGACAACATTCGTGTAAAAACTCTCAGCTCTTGTTGTATAATTAAGTTTGTATTTGTATTCTGTACCATGTATTTGGTGACCCAAGATGGGTGATGTATACATATTTTGGGGGCGTCACAGTTGGTATCAAAGCTTAGGGATATGATCCATGGCTGAGATGTGAGACAAGAACTAGGAGGGGAGAGACGTGGAATTCCTTCGCTAGTATGACCTACCTAAGTTTATTTGGTATTTAATTGGTCGGTCAGAGTATAGGGATAATATGTGACATGTCAATTAACCCTTATTTTGTGGCAGTGTTTGAAAATGACATTTGAAAATGTTGAGATCAACAATGAAGCACATGAGATCGTTGAGTCACCAACGATCAATACCCAGGATAATGTGCAACAGGAAGACAATAATCCTCAGATAAACAACAACACCGATCAAATGATGAACGATGGGATGTTTAGAGGCTTTATGCAATTCTTACAACATCAGGCGAGAGCGGCTTGTGTTCAAAATGCAGGTGGAAACACTGGAAACTCACAGATGGTCACCGCTAAGCAATTTAAGGAGTTGGGACCATCGGAGTTTTAGGGAAAGCCAGAACCACTTAAGGCAAAGACGTGGATAAAGCAGATCACCAAGATATTCGAAGTCTTGGGATGCTCTGAGGAGCAAAAGTTTCCCTTTGCCACCTTTATGTTGAGAGGAGAAGCAGATTACTGGTGGGAATCAGTAAAGCATACTCAGCTTGCCGCACTCAAAATGTCTTAGGAAAAGTTTCAAGAGCTGTTCAACGACAAGTACTTTCCCGAAAGTATTCGTCACATGAAGGAGGTTGATTTTATCAAGTTGGAGCAAAATAATATGACCGTGTCACAGTACGAAGCTAAGTTTGTTGAGTTATCCTGGTTTGCGCCCCACTTAGTTGATAATGAAGAGAGAATGACGTGTATGTTTCTAAGAGGTTTGAAACCCGAGATACGTCAATACTTAATTTCTCACAAACTGTGTTTGTATTCAGATGTTATAAATAGGGCTCAGTTATTAGAATGTGATAATAAGTCAATCCAACCAAGAGATAGCAGTCGACAAAGTGATACTACCAGTGGTAGTAGTCATAGAAGCAGTGAAAACAAATGTGGAGGGAAATAACATGCTAGAAATGGTAACCACTCCGGTGGTAATCATGGCCAACATAATAGAAATTGAAATTTCAAGAAGAGGAGATTTAATAATGATGGAAAGACGTCAACACCTGTTGTTAAGGAAGGAGAATGACCGCCGGTCGTATGTTATAAATGCTGAGGGGAGGGACACAACAGTCCAAACTGTACGTAGCAGTCCAAAGCATGTTACAATTGTGGAAGCGAAGGTCACCTAACCCGATTTTGTCGTGCACCAAAGTCAAGTCCAGGTGGGATGGAGGCATCAAAGGCTATCCCAGACAAGACAAAATCAGTAGTTCAAGGGAGAGTGTTTGTCGTAGCCTCCCAAAAAGCGAGGAATCCGAACGAGGTGATCACGGGTAAGCTAATCATAAATTCTTACGAAGCTTATACATTATTTGATACCGGTTCTACCCATTCTTTTATTTCTCCTACTTGCGCTCAACGTTTAAATTTGACTCTGGAGAAATTAGACTTTGACTTATTGGTTGAAACTCCGTTGGGAGAAACCTTTATTACATCCACTATTTATAAGTCTTGTTTGATTCAAATTGGTAACCACACGTTACCTGTCGATCTTATTTCCTTAAAAATACTTGTGTTTGATGTGATTTTAGGGATTGATTGGTTAACTACTCATCATGCAAAAATTGATTGTTTTCCTAAGGTTTTTAGCTTTTATATTCCTAACCAACCTATTATGAGAATTCAAGCGACCAAACCACTAAAGTCAATTGCTGTCATATCAAGCCATAAAGCTATTCGTTTATTGAAAAACGAATGTCAAGCTTTCTTAGCCCATGTCACAAATTTAAACAAAAATACGTCAGATTTGAATGATATTTCCATTGTTAATAAATTTCCTAACGTATTCCCTGAAGAACTTCCTGGCCTACCCCCAGAGCGTGAAATTGAATTTGGTATCGACCTTGAACCCAGTACAAAACTCATTTCCAAAGCCCCATATCGAATGGGTCCTGTTGAACATCAGGAGTTAAAGATATAACTACAGGAATTGTTAGACATCGGTTTTATTCGTCCTAGTACGTCTCCTTGGGGTGCTCCTGTTCTATTCGTAAAGAAGAAAGATGGGAGTATGCGACTTTGTATTGATTATCGGGAGTTGAATCATGTCACCATCAAAAATAGGTACTTGTTGCCTCGCATTTATGACCTATTTGACCAGTTGCAAGGCGCCAAATTCTTTTCAATGATTGATCTTCGTTATGGATATCATCAATCAAAAATTAAAACTGTTGACATTTCAAAGACTGCTTTAAGAACTCGATACGGGCATTATAAATTCCTAGTCATGTCTTTTGGATTGACTAATGCTCCGACTACCTTCATGGATATGATGAACCGAGTATTCAAGGAATATTTAGATCATTTTGTGGATGTCTTTATTGATGACATTCTCATTTACTCCAAAAGTCGTGAAGATCATGAGCAACACTTGAGGCTAATACTGCAAAAGCTTCGTGAGAACAAATTATATGCAAAGTTAAAGAAATGCGAGTTCTGGCTTGAGGAAGTAGCATTCATTGGGCACGTGATATCAAATCATGGAATATCTATTGACCCGGTAAAGATTGAAGCAATTAAAAGCTGGGAGCAACCTAATTTAGTGACCAAAGTACGTAGCTTTATGGGCTTAGCTGGTTATTATCGGAGATTCGTGGAAGGATTTTCTCAAATCACTACTCCATTAACTCAGCTGACTCAAAAAGATACAAAATTTGGTTGGAGCGAGGAATGTGAGAAGAGTTTTCAAGAAATCAAGAGGAGGCTCATTTCAGCACCTGTTCTGATAATACCATCTGGTTTGAAAGGATTTGTCATCTACAGTGATGCTTCAGGTAGAGGGTTAAGATGTGTCCTCATGCAACATGGGAAAGTCATAGCCTATGCCTTACGACAACTCAAAGAATACAAGAGGAAATATCCTACTCATGATCTAGAGTTGGCAGCTGTCGTTTTCGCACTAAAGATCTGGAGGCATTACCTGTATGGGGAGAAAGTGGAGATCTATACGGATCATAAAAGCCTCAAATATTTTTTCACTCAAAAGGAACTCAACATGCAGCAACAACGTTGGCTTGCGTTGTTGAAAGATTACGATCATACAATTCAGTACCATCTTGGAAAAGCTAACGTGGTAGCTGACGCATTGAGTTGAAGATCATATGCGGGTACGAGTGCGATATTGTCAACGCAAAGGCCTATTTTGTATGACTTGCAAAGGATTAAGATAGAGATAAAGACTCCAGGGACCCATGTGATGATGGCAAATATACGAGTAGAACCGACTTTAATTGATAAAGTTAAAATTGCTCAAGCTACAGACCTGGAGCTGATGCGTATGAAGAAGAAAGTGCAAGAAGGTGCTATTTCGGAAGCAAGAATCGATGAAGAAGGAATAGTCCAAGTCAACTCCAAACTTTGTGTTCCAAATGACCATGATTTAAAGTATAAAATCATGATGGAGGCACACAACACACCGTTTGCAATCCATCCTGGGAGTACCAAAATGTATCGTGATCTTCGATATACATTTTGGTGGAGCAATATGAAGAGAGAGGTAGCGGAGTTTATCTCAAGGTGTCTAACTTGTCAATGAGTCAAGGCGGAGCATCAAGTGCCAAAAGGTCCATTGCAACCACTTGAAATTTCGAGAATGGAAGTGGGAGCACATTACCATGAATTTTGTTATTGGTATTCCCAAGGCTTCTCAAGGTATAGATGTAATTTGGGTCATTATTGAAAGATTGACCAAGTCTTCTCATTTCATACCTATACGATAAACTTATTCACTTGAACGTCTTGCTCGTATGTACATAAATGAGATTGTAAGACTGCATGACATGGCATGACTGTATGGGCACGCAGATTCACTTCACGATTTAGTTCTAAGATATCATCCTCAAACGCATATCATCCTCAAACACGGGCGTAGGAGAGGACTATTCAAACTCTTGAGGATTTATTAAGACTCTGTGTCCTTGACTTCAAAGGAAGTTGGGACAAGTTCTTGCCATTAGTGGAATTCTCCTACAACAAAAGTTATCAAGCAAGTATTGGCATGGCACCATTCAAGGCGTTGTATGGACGTAAATGTCATTCTCCAGTATGCTTGGATGAGGTGGGTGATGCAACATTGTTGGGTTTGAAATTGGTATGCTTGACAACGGAAAAGATTCAAATGATCCTGCAACGTATAAAAACTTCACAAGATCGACAAAAGAGTTATGTTGATCTTCATCGAAAGGACGTGGAGTTCAATGTTGGAGATCATGTGTTGTTACGTGTTGCTCCATGGAAAGGAGTTACAAGATTTGGAAAGAGAGGAAAGCTCAATCCTTGATTCATTGGGCCATTCAAAATCCTAGATCGAGTAGGAACTGTGGCTTATAGACTCGCCTTACCGCCAAGTATGTCACGTGTTCATAATGTTTTTCACATATCTATGTTACGTAAATATGTGGAAGACCCGAACCACATTATTAAGTTAGAATCGGATGAAATAGCGGAAGATTTATCGTATGAAGAAGTACCTGTTAAAATCTTGGATAAAAAGGAGCATATTCTACGCTCCAAGGTTATACCTCAAGTCAAAGTTTTGTGGAAAAAGCACGATGTTGTGGAAATGACCTGGGAGTTAGAATCTGAAATGAAATCAAAGTATCCTCACCTCTTCAACATACCAGGTATATACCCTAATTTTGAGGACGAAATTTCATAAAAAGGGGAGGTTGTAAGACCCCAACTTTCATAAATAAAGATTAATTTTTCTCAAAATATATTTTTGAATATTATGGTGTGGTTTTGATATAATGTTATAGTTGTGGGTAATATTTATAAATTTTGCAAAGTATGCAAGTTGTTATAAAATATTCGATTGGTTGGGGAATATTCATTTTAAACAGAAAATATTCGTACGACGGCAAAATCATTGGTGGACCCCACAATGAAATTATTGTTGGAGTTAGAAAATGACAGAAATATCTTTTATAAAAAAATAACTAATAAAAGTTTTTACCGTTAATCGTTGAACTACCCGGTGGTAAAAGTACAGTAATACGCATGGTTGCATTGTAGCACACGGTATTGATTATTGATGCTTACGTAAGAAGCCACTCAGTTTACTCAATTATTACTACAATAATTGTTGTATAGTATCTCACGTTATTTGATTCAATTATTGTCACAATTTAATTTGCATAATATTTTATATTATTAAATCAATAATTGAGACAACAACGTTATTCATATTATTATTTGCAATATTGACAATGTCTACAATGTCTAGAGGTTTGGTTACCTAATTATGCGCCAATAGGGAGAAATCCTTATCGGAAAGCCCCCTCTTTCCTGGGAATGATCTGATTGTTAAATATTATGAGTTATAATATTAACGATGTATAATTGTTGAAGTATTAATAATGTGTTTATTAAAGATTAGTGAATTACAAAAGTTAGAGGGAAATAATGCAAACTTGGAAAACTTTATGGGTACTAAAGTATAATAAGTTAAATCAATCTAGAATCAATCGATGGTGGTTTTAATAGTAAATCAATCTGCACCATTTGGGTGGTGGTTTTAATAAGTAATCAATTTGGGACCGCTCATATGGCGGTTTTAATAGTAAATCAATCTGGATCGCTTGTGGTTGTTTTAAAAGTAAATCAATCTGGACCGCTCGTTGGGTGGTTTTAAAAGTAAATCAACCTCGACCGCTCGGTTGTGGTTTTAATAGTAATAAATAGACCTTCCGTTCTAATAAGAGAAGAAAGAAGAGTATTCATATTCGCTACTTCGGGATCATTATAAAGATCCAGCCTTTCTACTAAGGTAAGGGGTATTATTTCTTTCATATTCATAAGGAATACTATTTTTTTGTTTTAATCCTTTAATATGTCGGAATAACATGTCTACGCGGATTACATACCGTATGACGGGTGAAAATCCATTTGCAGTTTCGTATGTTATTTATTTTCATATTCTTAAATCTAAACTTACTATGGTAAGTATTGCTTCTATAATCCCTGAAATTAGTGGGATATCCTTGAAGTTTTGCGCTTTATCCAGTATCATTTCGTTGGAATATTGATGTGGACTTTCTTATTAAATATCAATATTTTCACCGGGGTACTATTCACGGGTTACTATTCACCTGATTACTATTAACTAAAATATTATTCACTTGGGTATTCGGGGCACTTTTCATGCCAGGGTACTATTCACGAGTTACTATTCATGGGTTACTATTCACCCAATTACTATTCACTAAAATATTATTCACTCAGATATTCGGGGCACTTTCCATGCCGGGGTACTATTCACGGGGTACTATTCATCGAAAAATTTATTTCTTTTCTGTCCAAATTATTTTTGATACATGGATTTTATTCTTGAATTTTACTCCATAAAGCAGTATCATGTTGACAATTTTGGACATTATTGAATTCTGGATCAATTAAATTATAAATCTTTAAAATTTATCATGTGCTTTATTTTAATTGAATTCTTATATCATTGCCATCATCCCCATGCTTATAGTGTGATGAAAGTCATCTTTAGCTTACGTGCATAGATGGACTATTGATTTATATATAACCAGGGATCATTCGGAATAATCTTAACTCGTAATGTTACAAATGATGTGCTAAGAATCCTCGTTGGCCTGTAGTGCATTGATGGACAGTAGTTGGTATTATTATGACCAGGGATTATTCGATATAATCATGACCATTAATGATTACATGAATATCCTTGGCCCGTAGTGCAGGGATGATTCGATGATGTGGTTTATTTATTAAGTTGAGTCTCATCGATAAAGTTGATGAAAACCTTTTTAAATCATAGAAGATAGTATATATCATGCTCTACTTGACTCTTCTAATGGATTACTTGTTCGGCTACAGTTAAACTTGTTGTCTATTATATTCTATTAGTTTAACATTGTTGAAGGCTAACGATAACTTATTCTACATTATCTTAGTCATAATATTTCTTACTTGACTAGTTGAGCTCACCCTTTTGCTTTTATTATTCTCTTCAGGAAATGAGAACATAGTCAGGACTAGTTGGGGAACAGAGTGATGGTTCGAGATGGCTATTTTAGTAATCCTCACTATTTAGTGTGATAATAAATATAATGAGGATTGAATTTGAGTTTGGATACTGTCTATGAGATAATATTCGTGTAAAAACACTCAGCTCTTGTTGTATAATTAAGGTTGTATTTATATTATGTACCATGTATTTGGCGACCCAAGATGGGTAATGTATACCTATTTTGGGGGCGTCACAGCCTAGGTATGTAAATTCACTTTTGTTGGCAAAATCCAGATGGGGTTTGGCATTTGCTCTTTTTGTACTTTTATCCTCCAATGTTTCATTTTCTGGAGTACGCGGTGGAATGTTTGTAACAAGAGGAAGGAGACTGATATGGTCCTAACTAAATAATTAGCGTGTGCTTTGGTGCTGATGGACCACTAGTTCTGCCAATTGGTTGAGTTGTTCACGCAGAGCATTCATTTTTCGTTACATCATAAACTGGAACTTTGCATAGTCCCACTTGTCAGCATCATCCTTGTTGATCTGGGAAGATCCACCATTATGATTATTGGAACTCTATCCACTACTCCAATTAATCATATTAACCTCCTCTTCTTTGTGTTAAGGAAGAGGGTTGTCTTGCACATGGGGTTGGTCGAGTTTAGCTACCACGATCTCACCAATATCAATCAAATCCTGGATCTTGTGTTTCAAGGCCCAGCAATCTTGAGTATCATGTCTTGGAGCTCCAACACGAGAGGCATATTTTCGACTAGCATTGAAACCCTTCCCATTTGGGTTTACTGGTGGAAGAAGACGAGTAATTTTCTTCTGAGTGGTCAGAAGATTGAGAATATTCTCGAGTGATTCCCCTAGGGGTGTGAACACCTGAATGCGTCTGACTTCTCCACCCTTCGATAACGAAGGGTTTGAAGGTTGTGCTTGAAAGGGGGAGTAATTTCTCCTCTGGATAGGCATATTCTGACTGCCTTTCTGACCTTGTAGTATCAAGGAAACATCCTCCTCTTTCTTTTTATGGATTCTCGGGTTGTTTCCATAATTTTGATTTGGATGTGTTCAAAGAAATGCTTTAAGGGCGCTTAGGTCTTGAATCTTTCCTGACTTCATTCCCATATCAGCCATTTCCCCATGTTTAATCATTTTCGAGAATGGTTTGCCAATACCAGCCAAATGTAGGGATTTCGGCACAAAAATGCAGCGAAAATAGAAAATAATCAAAGCAATTTCCGAAACCCAAAACAGGATCCATGCGAAATAGAAATTAATTCAGTGGTTTAGATATTATACCGATTATGAAAGATAGAAACGATGCGATTAATCTCCAACGCAATCCAACTAACAACGCCTCTATGGTATCCACATCGAACGCCCAAAAAACGTCAATTTATCTCGCAAAGAAAAGGAATTGCGCAGACTAGCCACCAAGGATGAGAATTTTCGAAACTATTTTTTCTAGTCTCTCTCTAAAAGCGGCTAGGGTTTTAGGTTATGATTAACTTCCCTAATACACTGATATATCATATATATAACAGTAAATCTGAATTAATCAAAACTCTAATCTCATTAAAATAAAATCAATTTATATATATATCTTAATTAAGTCTTACTTAATTAATATACCTATATATAAATTATCCTATTAATTTAAATTCGTAATTTAAATACTATCAATCATATTGATATACTCAAATCTTTACAATTTAAATTAAATCCCTTTTTTAATTACGTTCTATGTGTGTGACCCTATAGGTTATTATTACGTTGGCAATAATTTTAAAATCATATTAAAAAATTATAAACAATGAGCGGTATCTAGTAATGCATCACTGCTACCCAAGTAATAATAAGATCGATGATTTGATGCAACCTTTTCGTGACCAATGTTTCAATGTAATTTAATCCTTTTAACCTTAATATCCTAGATTAAACTCGAGTCATGGAATGTGTCATACTCTTCATAATTTAATCTGAGTGTTTCTTGATCAATGAGTAGACTATATGAAACAAATCACTATTTGAGCATGGCCATGTATTTCATAGTCCTACTCAATCAAGAGGCCTATGGATATAACCCCTAATATATAGGATGGTTAAATTCCATCTAGATCACTCATATTCCTCACACGATTCATGATGTACCCAATATTCACCTTTATAGTCCACCTTATTAAAGGTGACATTTGATGATATCAAAGTACATAAATTCCCGTGTAGAAATATAGTGATTTCAGGTCGGAGGACCATTACATCATTCTCACTATGAGAATTGCTAATGACACTTCGCATAATGCTCCACATAGAATTCTCATGGTGGGTTCATCCAAAGACATCGTTCTCTAACATGTACCTATGCATTGACTTAATATCTCATATATTTATGACCAATGAGATTTGGTCATCAGTCAATCCATATACTAGTCTTAATGCATCATTGTTGTCCCATCAACAATGATACTCGACTAGGGACATTTAAGAACAATGATACTAATTTTAAATATATAATCTCATGTTCAAGTCACATACTTGAAACTATATAATTTGTATTAATATTCTAAGGATTTTTATTATGTTAACATTTATATAATGTAGTAAATAAAACCATAAAAAATCATTCATTTATTCAATCAAATATAATATCAAAACGTTAAGCAATTATATCAAATAATTGGCCTCTAGGGCATAAACTCTATTAGTCTCCCACTTGCACTAGAGCCAATCACTCATGTATCTAATACACATGGAACTAGTGTGACTGTCGTGCTTCTGCTGCGACAAAGCCTTAGTCAGTGGATCTGCAACATTATCATTTGTTGGTACTCTTCCTATATGTACATCTCCTCTATAAATGATTTCACGAATGAGATGGTACCACCTAAGTATATGCTTGGATCGTTGGTGAGATCTGGGTTCCTTAGCCTGTACAATGGCTCCATTATTATCACAGTTTAGAGCAACCGGATCAACAATGATTGGAACAACACCAAGTTCAGTGGTGAACTTTTTAATCCACATAACCTCATTGGGTCGCACTTTAGAAGCGAGAATATACTCAACCTCATTGTAGAATCAACTCATCTCTTCGCTTCAACTTTACCAAATTAACAAAGACCACCACCATTAAGGCAAAACACAAAACCTGACTGAGACTTTTAGTTATCTTTGTTAGTCTGGAAACTAGCATCTGTGTAACCCTTTACTGCCAGCTCATCTTCACCTCCATATACCAAGAATGAATCCTTAGTCCTTTTCAGGTACTTGAGGATATTCTTGACTGATGTCTAGTGACCTTCACCTGGATTCGACTGGTATCTGCTCGTCATGCTCAAAGCATACGAGACATCCGGACGAGTATGTAAGACCCCGAATTTTATGAAATAAAAGTATTTAATTTTCTTCCAATTACTATTCAGTAAATGGTTAAATTGATAAAATTTAAAGTTAAAGGTGATATATGTAAATATTTTAAATAAGCAAGTGGTTATAAAATACTCATTGTTGTCGGGAAATATTCGTTTGGTCGTGGAATATTCTTCCGTTCGGGAATATTAAATACGACGCTATGAATTTTTGGGCCCCATAACGGAAAGCGATTGGATGAAGAAAATGACAAGTATAAGTTTTTTATAAATAACGGCGTAGTTGTTATCATTAACACTGTTGGAATACCCCGGTGGGTAAAATAAAGTAATACGCGTTGTTGTCAGCACAAGAAGACACCAGACAGTATTACCCGATTTTTGAATTATTGATTCTTACGTAAGAAGTCACCACTCAATAATTATTACAAAGAATTATCGCTTCAATATTTTATTTTACCGATTCAATAATTGTTACGTTGATATTTTATATTATTGTTGTTTTAATAATTGTTACTACACAGTATTTCCAATTATCAGATCAATGATTCATATTAATTTAATAATATTACTAGATAACATTATTGGCAATGTCTAGAAAGTTTTGTCTAAGGAGAGGTTTGGTCACCTAATCATTGCGCCAAGAAGAAGAAATTTTTATTGAAAGCCCCTCTTCCTGTGGACTGGTCTGTTGTCATTTATTGTGATTATGTAATATTATTTGTGAATAATTAATTATTGATTTATATGATAAGGAGAATATTCATTTTATGTGGATATAGATGGAGAAAATTTTTAATGTGACAATTGTTGAAAATTGATATTTTATCTTTTCTGATAAAATAATTAATTTAAATATATTATTATATTTTAATAATATAATAATGGTGATGTTTTTACAATGAATGTGTGATATATGAGTAAATGAGGAGGAAGAGTATTTTTGTTACAAAAAATGTTTAACACATGTTTTGTGTGTCGGTGGACCCCATTTCTTGACTGAAATTTGATTATAGCTTGTAAAATCGTCCGTATGTGGATTTCGGTCAATTTCTATTTGGAATTTAGAAAAACTTAAACTTACAAAGTTGTAGAGAATTGAATTTTCTATAGAAGGACATAAGACCCGAATTTTTCTAATAAAAGGGCTATTTATTATGAATTATTGAAGTTCCGGAATAATTAATTTTTGAAGTTGTAAATATTTTTTAAAAGAAAAACGTTTTTTTCATTATTGGTGGGCCCCACATGAGTGGTAAACATGCTGAATTCAGAATTCAAGAGGTGGGCGTGAAAAGTTTTATATAAATATATTATTTTATTAAATTTTCTACTTTGGTGTTCTAAGCAATTTCCTATAAATACGGTACTTAGGTTAGAATTGAAAATCACACCAGAAACTGAAGTTTTCTCTCTCTATATTATCGAGCGTATTTTTGTGAGTATCTAGATATCTTGAGTGTTGCTATACGGTGCAAGTTCGTTCAGCTTTATATCCGACATTCCATTACTGCTCTTTTGAGGTAAGGGATAGTAAAGGATTTTAAGGGTTATTATGTTTTTCAGTTTCAAAATTTTTGCGAACCTTCAAAAATTCTGGAAAAATTTGAAAAGATAATTTGATGAGTTTTGTTGATTGTGTCCAAAAATGGCGATTTTTGGATGTATGGATTAAGAGTTATAAATTTTATGAGAAAAGACTATTTTAAAAGTAAACGCTTATAACTCCTTGTGGTTAATTCCAAAATTGATGAAATATTTATTGGGAGTACATGTATATAACAGAAGTATACCGTGTAAATTTCAGAATTTTTGGATAAAAGTAAAATTTATGATAAATGTCTAAATATTCGGCAGTTTTGGCCATATAAAAAAAAGTGAATGAATTTTAAAAATTCTGAGCAAAATATATGTTCAATATGGGACTATATTATGCTAAATCCCAGAAAAGAAATATTTTTGGAACTGATTTGGTATTTTTCATGAAAATGGTCTAGTTATGAGTAAATAAATTAAATATGTTATGTGAAGTAAGAAATTTGGAAAATAGGATTTTATGGCTTAAGAATCCCATATAAGGTATATGCAGATTTTTGACGAGGGTTTTGGTTATTGGTGATGAAATATTATGAGTTTGGCATTTTAGAATGATTAAATGCATTAATTAGTAAAATATAAACAATTAAAATAAATTATTTAAAGTTTAAGAAATGATTAAGATATTGTGGTAATATTAATAATATTAGATTATGAGATTATTAAGTGATTTATAACATTTGGATTAAGGCGTTATAAAATCATTGATTTATGAATCTTATTTTTGAAATTAAATGCAGTTGTTGATCATATTATTTTTATTATCATATATAACATTTTTATAATACCGGTGCTGATATTTCTCTTTGACTTAAGTGTAAAGATGGGTAGATTATTGGTATGATCGTGACTATGGGTTCTCTTTGGCCAGTAGTGCAAAGATGAATTATTGACTGGTATGATCATGACCATTGGATTTATAAACGATTATCTTTAGCTTAAGTGCAAAGGTGAATTGATCAACATGGTTATAATTATTTATATAAATTCTGAAATGATTATGTATTTCTTTGAGATATGAATGTCTTTGGCATGTAGTGCAAAGATGACCTGTTGTTGAATATCTTTAGCCTGTAGTGAAAAGATGAACTGTTGATGAATATCTTTGGCCCGTAGTGCAAAGATGAATTTATTAGTATGATTATGAACAGGAACTGTGATTTGGTATAACCATGATCTTTGATGTTTCAAGTAAAGACAGGTGATGAAAATTATCTTCGTCCTGAATGCGAAAAGGAATTTAGAACTACAATTATGATTATGAGTTATTCACAAGATTATGGACAGGAACTGTTGATTGATGTTACAGGGTTAAAACATTGTTGGTGGACTTTTAACATGGAGAAGATAATAGACTTTATGGTCTATTTGACTCTTCTAATGGATTGCTCGTTCCGCTGCAACTATGGTTAAAAAGTTTTTTCATCTACCATATGTTTTAAATCTCTGATTTATTATTGATGAAGGCTATTGAGAATTTAATTATCTTTAGTCATAATATTCTTTACTGAGCTAGTTGTGCTCACCCTTTTGCTTCACAATTCCTTTCAGGTAATAAGAGTGTACTGGGTTTGGGTTTAAAGGTAACAGTGAATAGAAATCGGTGGTCTCTAGCTGTGGAAGTTCTCCCTAATACATTATAGAAAAGTGGGTTGTATTTTATACATCATTTAGTAGTTATATTTGGTGAACCAAATAGGGTGAGGCGAACCCAACGTTTGGAAGGGTGTTTTGCCACTATCATACAAGATGTCTAATGACATGCGACTTCGTGTTATCATAAGACAAGGTTGTGCACATCCACTTGTTGAGTATATCTACAAACACTATGTGACGCCCCCAAAATAGGTCCATTCCATCCAACCCATTCTTAGTCGCCAAATACATGGTACAGAAATAACTACAACTTTATTAATACATTTGTCGTGCAAAATACGACAACATATATACTGTGAGTTTAAATACAATTATTGTCTTCTAGACAATATACATACCCAACTAAATCCTCATCACAATTATTTATACATTATTTTACAAAAATGGTGAGGACTACTAAACAACTCTCTCTAGAACCTTCATTCCATACCTCCGACTAAGTACTTGCTACATTCTCGCCTCCCGAGAAGAAAAATGGAACAACAAGGAAAAGGGTGAGCTCAACTAGCCCAATAAAAGAATATTATGACTAAGATAATATACAACAAATTATCGTTAGTCTTCAACAGGAAAAATCTAATAGAATACAATAGACAACCGCTTTTAAAATCAATCTTCACAAATGAAAATAATAATTCATTAGAAGACTTAAGTAGAGAATGCAAACTACTATCTTCTATATATGAATTTAAAAGTTTATCGTCGATATTTTATCCTCAGTAACATCAATCAATATATATCTCGAATCAAATATTCATCTTTTGCACTACAGCCAAAGATATTCATCGATTAGTCATGTTCATCTAAACACCTATTCATCTTTGTACTACACGGGCCAAAGATATTAATCAATGAGGTCATGTTTATCTCAACACTGCTCATCTTTTGCTACCACTGCCAAAGATATTCATCAAGAAATCATTCATCTTTGCACTACTGTGCCAAAGATATTCAAGAAATATCATCATTTAGGACCGAGGATGATGAAAAATATTTTAAAGGAAAGGAATCCAAAGAAACAAAAGAACAAATATTAAGGATTCGTATTTTAAACAATCCAAGTTCAAAAATACTTCATAAGTAATCAGAGTGGAGTAAAATTCAAGAATGATCAAAACATGGATACAATCAAAGCTACTATCCATAATAGATATTTTGGACAAAAAGAAGAAATTTCATTTTTAGGTGAATAGTGCCAGATATCGTGAATAGTAACTCGATGACCAAAAGATAGAAATTTCACAAAAAAACATTTTCACGCTTCGTAAATAGTACTCATGAATAGTAACTCGTGAATAGTAACTCATGAATAGTAACTCCGACATGAAAAAGTTACAAATTTGATAAAAATTTCTAACCAATATTTCGGCATAATGATATTGAAGAAATAATATCATTTTCGAATAAAATAACATCCCTTACCTCGAAAGAACAGTACTTCTAGCTGAAACACTGAATATAGGCTATGACTTGAACTTGCACCGTATAACAATACTCAAAATATACTCAAAATACTCACAAGAATACGCCGATAATATAGAGAGAAAACTTCAGCTTTCTAGTGTGATTTTCAATTCTAACCTAAGCACCTATTTATAGGAAAATCTTTAGAACACCAAAAGTAGAAAATTTAATAAATATTATTATATTTTTTCCAAAACTTCATACGCATGCTTTTACCATCTGAACTCAGCCCCTATCACATGTTAAATGAGGGAAACAAAATGAAAAACACGTTTTTGTAAATAAAAATAATTAAAACTTTCAAAAATCTATTATTTCGGAACTTCGAAACTTCAATAATTCATAATAAATAGCCCTTTTAACAAAAAATTCAAATCTCGCGATTTTTTATAGGAAATTCAATTTTATACAACTTTGCAGAAGAAAGTTTTTCCAAATTCCAAATGTAAAATTGACCAAATCCACAAACCAGGCGATTTTACAAAGCTATAATCAAATTTCGATCGAAAATGGGGTCCACCGAAACACACAAAACATGTGTTAATCATTTAATGCCACAAAAATACTCTTCCTCCTCATATACTCATATATCCCACATTCATTGTAAAAATATCACCGTTAATATATTATTAAAATAATTTATTTAAATGAATTATTTTATCAAAAAAAAAATAAAATATTAATTTTCAACAATTGTCACATTAAAAATTTTCTCCATCTATATCCACATAAAATCAATATTTTTCTCATCATATAAATCAATAATTAATTATTCACAAATAATATTACAGAATCACAGTACTGGCAACCAAGCCGTTCCCAGGAAAGAGGGGGCTTTCCAATAAGGATCTCTCATCTTGGCGCCGCAATTAGGTGACCAAATCTCTCCTTAGACGTAACTTTCTAGACATTGCCAATAATGTTATCCAATAATATTATTCGGATAATATGAATTATTGCTCCGATAATGGAAAATAGTGTGTAATGACAATTTATCAAACAACAAGAATATAAAATATCAATGCAAAGAATTATTGAATCAATAAAATAAATTCTGAACAAGAATTCATCAGAACAATTATTGAGTAGTGCCTTCTTACGTAAGAATCAATAATTGGTGCAATACTGCAGCAACTGCTCAACAACGCGTATTAGTGTGTTTTAAACCACCGGTATTCCAATAAGATTACTTGAGAATAACTTCTGTAAGTTATTTATAAACAACTTATATTTGTCATTTTCTTCGTCCAATCGCTTTTTAGTTATGGGGCCCACAAAAGATCTGCTACTGTCAGCATTTAATATTCTCCGACGATGCGAATATTCCACGACCAAACGAATATTCCCCGACGATAATAAATATTTTATAACCACTTGCTTATTCGAAATATTTGCGTATTTTACCCATAACTATCCACATTAATAATATCAAACCTTACTATTTCAAAATAATAAATAAAGGAAAATAAATTTCATTTATTAATAATTTGGGGTCTTACACACTACATATATGATCTTGGAGTTTGGTTGAAGTATAATTCTCAATTAGAGACGGTGGAGTTAATGATATGTCAAGAGAAGACTCACCATTGGAAAGAATATGATAGTAAACTCCTCGTTTTTCTTTGGGGTTTATTGGGTCAACCAAGGATAATTCTGTGGTCATATGATATCTATCATAACCAAGATACATGGCCTCTCATGTACGAAGGTTTCCTTGAGCACTTCCCAAAGATTTTAATTTCTAAAAAGTTATTGACTGTACCTTTATGTAAGGTGCTATTGTGACGTACTATCCAAGGTTGGGACATGAGTCACAGTTGGTATATATTTGTATCAAAACTCACAACATATGTGTTGTTATATTTTGCACGACAATTGTAGTAATAAAGTTATAGTTGTTTCCTGTACCATATTTTTGGCGACTCAGGATAGGTTGGTTGGATTGGACCTATTTTGGGGGCATTACAGAGTACATATCATTGCATACATGATAGATCTAATTACCAAAGCATAAGGGATCTTTCTCATACGCTCCTCATCATCTTGTGATTTAGGACATTAGGCCATAGAGATCTTTACACCATGAGTCACGGGTAAGTTTCCTCTTTTCGCCTCTTGCATGCTGAACCGTTTCAACACTTTATCTGTAAAGCTCCCAAATCCGGGTACTTGAAACCCGAACTCGGTGCTTCACGATACCATTTCTATGAGCGGAATAATACTAATAATAATAACAATAATATAAATATCAAACTTAATTTACATAATTATCAGAGTCTAGCTCCCAAGTACGTAACCTTTATTACATTCATTACATATCATGATAGATTATATATATATCATTGTCATAATAGTCTCAAACTATTACATAGAATACCACAAATCTTATTTGGTTAGTTTTCCTTTTCCTTTATTTCTGCATGAGCTTTCTGGTTCTTCACACTTAGCTGAAAACATTAAATTAAGCAAGGATAAGCATTTGAGTGCCCAGCAAGTAATAACAATTATATATATAAGCTAAAAGAATTTAAATATTTTCTTTGTACTACCCTTTTGCAACATGTCAATAGTTGTGAAGTAATCTGAACCGTTAATAATAACATAACAACCCTTTTTCAAATTTTTGAAACTACATATTGACTATAACTAGGGTTAAGGTGACATACTATGAACATTTTTTTCATTTTCGAAAAGGTTAAACAGAACTTCATCTGTAAACCATCATAACTTACGTGCACGGGGGTGATCAGCCCGTTGTACCTTGTATTGATCAACACTACATGCAAGAACGATAGGATCGTTCACTCTGTCCGCCTTGGGTGCATAAAAAGTTTTCCCGATAACGGTTGTTCAAACTTGTCTGAGTTCCAAACCAAAGCAATTTAGTTGGATAATAATAAGGTTTTATCTATTCAACAATAATCTATAATTTAACACACACACACACACACACACATATATATATATATATATATATATATACGGGTAATTGACAAAGGTGTATCAACATGTGATTAAATACAATGATTATCCAAGTGGGGACACTTGTACAACCATTTATAGAAATTAACGAACAGAATATATATATCTGAATTAACATATACTAACATGTGGATAATCAATGAGCGTATATAATATAGGGTAGTAATCTGTACATTAATAATATAATTTAGAAACATTCTTACTCATGTCCATTTCATAAAGAAAATACAAAGGTAAGATACTTGCCTGATGCGCTGCTTACAGTTCGTAACTTAGTTCTATCTTTTATATCACGACCTATCATTAATCAGATCATTCGTTCGATTAGAACAATATATCTCAACACATAATACTGCTTATTGCAGTCAACACATAACCTAATCACATTATCAACATATGTTTAACAACCAATGAATCACAAATAAACACATATCTAATCAAATTATTTAAGTCCATATCAATTTTTGAAACATGCTGGTGTATCGACAGCTTTATCGGGTAATTATCGAGTCTAAGACTTTGTCCTGTAACTTAGTATTAGCCATATTTTTATTAAATGAATTAATATAATTTTAAAACATTTATTATAATTTATCATGAATTTTCAAACATCGGAATCATTATTAAATGATTTAAATATTAAACAATTCTATTATCATTAATATTTAATTAATATTAAACTATTAATGAAACCATTGCCAAAATATTAAAGTTATTTATAATAACTTAGAATATTTTTAAAGTATTTATATTACCCTTAAATGATTTTTAAAATATTTAAAATCATTTTAAATAATTATCATTAATATTAAAGTATTAATGTTTTATTTATCAAAATATTAAAAGTCATTAAGTATAACTTAAAATATTTTTTATTTCATTTATATCCCTTTTAAATGATTTTTGAATTAATTAAACCATTTTAAACTATTTATTTAATATAATTATTAAATAAATTTAATATTGTTAATAATAAATTAATATCATTAATATGAAATTATCCTTTAAATATTAAAAGTTATATTTTATAACTTAAAATAACTTTAAACACTTTATTTTCATTTAAAATAATTTTCATAATATAAAAATCATTTTTAAACTAAATTATTTAATATAATTATTAATAAACCTTAATATCATTAATAATAATTAATTAATGAAATTTAACTTTAAATATTGAAAGTTATATTTTATAACTTAAAATACTTTTAAATACCTTATTATTATTTAAAATGATTTTTAATATAATAAAATAATTTTTAATTAATTTATCTAATTCATTTAGTAAATAACTTAATTATCATTAATATTAATTTATTAATGAAATTTATCACAAAATATTAAAAGCCATTAAAAATAACTTAAAATATTTTCTTATATCATAATATAATTTTAAATGATTTTTCAAGTATTCTAATCATTTTTAACTAATTTATTTAATATTATAATTAAATAAATTAAATACCAATAATATTTCAAAATATTAAATATTTATAAAATATATTTAAAATAAATAAAACTAATTTTCTGAATTTAAAATAATTTTTAATAATTTATTTGGTATTTTTAATAATTAAAAACTATTTTTTTTATTTATTTAATTAAAATAATTAATTTTCAGAAATTAAATTAATTAAAATACACTGTCTATCGCTAAAGACTGCCTATAACGACAGATTCGTCGGTGTTATTCGTGTTCTTCATGCAAACCAATAAAATCAAGTCAGATACCGAGTGACCCAGTTAATTGACCAAGAATCATTCGTCACACAAAGTGTTTCTGGACATGTTGTTGATTAGATCATGTAGTACTCATACAAGACTACACGATCCAGCAAGAAGCATGATCATAACATGCATCAAATGAAAGATCAGGAGGTCCAAAGTGGCTGTCAGGCCCTTCTTGGGTTTTCTGGGTTACCGAGAAACCCAGGCACTGCTTGATAGCAACTTTGTGTCTTGGTTTAATCGATTTCTAGTTGATGTTATGGTGATTTAACGGTTCCAGCTTGTAGTACAAATGTAAATGAAGAAATCTAACACTTAAAACACATAAATCAACAACACAATCTCTAGATACACATTGGTCAAATCTTGTCAGAACCCGTGTTCATAGATTTTCTGGGTTTCCCAAAAAATCGTAAACATGAACTACTTAGCTACTTTTGACTGGTTACTACTTTCATCCTGTTTGATGTATATGTGATATAAAGGTATAAACATGGAGTTCATATACCAGACTACAATGTAAATGCAACCAGAACAACAAAACATCAATAAACTGACAGATCTATAAACGCCCAGTCATGGTCGGTCAACGGCTTTTGACCGTAAATAACATGCAATCTATACCAGATATAAGCTTGATTCTTGATCCAGATCAAAGACCAAATAACAGACTACAATATCCAACACTTAAAACACAAAAACTAAACACGGACAGAGATCTACAAGACCTGACATTCGTTGTCAGACGACTTTTTTAAAAAAAATCCAGATTTTGTAAAATGCCAAATTCTAGCCTCTAGATGTTATAGATCTAACATCTCGCAACCCAGATCATCTTTATACACCTTATATAACATGTTTAACAAAAAAAAATCTAACATCTAATAACAACAGATTTTTGGTCAGATTGTATGGCTAGGGTTTATACCTTCTTTGATTCTGTAATTCTAATTTGGTTATGGATTTCGTGGGGCTGGTATTTAGGACTTATGTTTATGAAATTCGTGGATTTTAGAGAGAGAAGCTCAAGGCTAAGAGTTGTGCAAAATAAGCTAACAAGTGGACTTTCTCTCTCTCCAATCTATATATATAAATGTTAGATGCATGTATGGCTAATCTCTAGAGTTGATTGATGGCATTCTAAGTCACAATTGTCAAATAAGTTGGTCACCCACTCCATTATTGCTAGATACACAAGTTATCTAAAATTATTCAAGAGGAGTATTTTAGTCTTTTTGCTTAGAAATTTAATGGCAATCTTGTCATTTGGTAAACCCTTAGGGTTTGACCCTTAGGGTTTAATCCTAAGGTTTAATACAAAGCATTTGTAATATCTAGCAATTAGGGATTGCACAAAATAAAAATCTTAGTTTCTAAAATTAGAAAATTAGGGTTTGTTAATTATATTAGGTTTTTAATTAATTTATACAGGAACATTAGGGTTTAATATCTCTAATTATAATTAATTTTGCTAATTAAACAATTAGGGTTTATGATTTTGATAATTAGGGTTACTAAATTATAATTAGGGTTTCTAATTACCAAATTAGGGTTCTAGATATTATGGTTTTTAATTACTAATTACGTTTTTCATAATTAGCAATAAAATCTACTGTACATGACATTAATCACATTAACACAATTTATGACTGATCCTAAACTCCAATTTAGGTTTTAAATTAGGGTTTCTAATTTCAGAAATTAGGGTTGTATGATTAGGGTTTTTCTTAAAGATTAATTAGGGTTTTCTAGATTTTAATTAGGGTTTACCTAATTGATCATTTAATACACAACATAGATCATATAACACAGTTATATAACAGACTTAAACTTACAATTGAGTTTCAATTTAGGGTTTCCCATCGCAAAATTATGGTTTTTAAATAATGTAACATAATTGACCAATCATTGACAGTACATATTTATAGCACTGAAAGATAAAAATATAATTAATATTATATTATTATTCTCATCCATTGATAAAAATTCAAAATTAGGGTTTGGATTCCTTATCTGATTTATTCTTCCATATTTAACCTTAATAATTAAGGTAAAATATTTAACTTAATAATCATGTACTAAAATTCATATAATAAAATAATAATTATTATAATAATTCTAAAAATCATTTCATATATTATTTAAATAATATATGCTTATATTTTCATGGAAAATAATTAATAGAAACATTTCTACTATATTAATTATTATCATAATATACTTTATAATAATCAATAATTCTAAAATAAAATTATTTATAAATATTCATGGAATAAATATATTTTTATTTATCTCATAAATACATATACACATTATCTTGTACAAATCCTCATCCTTAAAATAAAAAAAAAAATTATACGCAAAATTTCTGATTTAATTATATAGAAAATATCGGGTTGTTACATTCACCCTCCCTTATAAAGATTCCGTCCCCAGAATCACCGTTTTAAAACCTATACATACACGGGTACATAACATACACAATCATTTCAATTAGATCTTGATCAACTTTGATCGAACTGATCTTTAACTATTCACATAAAGCTTTTCTTTCTGATTAAACGAAAATTTGATTTCTAAAAGAACTCAAATTCCTCCTTCAAAATTTCTTTATATAATAATTTACTATATATAGGAAAATCACGTATAATAAAATAAAAGTTGTATGAATAATACCTAGAGTTCCACTGCCAGCTGCCATCGTGTCCTTGACAGTCATGTTGTAGACCCTTGCTATTGATTTTGTTGGTATGTTTGACGAAGTAGGTCCCGTGATTGCCAAAGTCCCGCTGCCAGTGCCCGTGTTCACACTTCCTACCTCCGCCCTCCTCTTCGGACAATCTTTTACCTTGTGTTCAGTCGATCCGCACAGAAAACACCAACTATTCATCCTAGGATTAGGGCAGTTGGGAGAGATATGGCCCTCCTGCCCACACTTATAGCAAAAAAAAATTTCGTTCAGACACTCCCCAGAGTGGTTCTTTCCACAAGTCTTGCACTGTACTGCTGGCTTCTTAACACCTTTTTGTTTCACCTGCACACTTCCAAAGTTGTTCACCTTCCTCTTTCCATCTGCACTCCTGCTCCCACTATTAATTCCTACCTTCCAGCTCCTTCTACCTTGCCTTTGCTCTTTCTCTCCTTGTTGTAAAGGCTCATGACCTCACTCCCCTCCTCAGCTATAATTGCTTTCTCTATGAGTGCTACAAATATAGGAATTTGCAACACCGCCACCTTGTTGTAGAGTCAGGGTTTCAATCCCAGCTCAAACCTTCTCGCTTTCCTAGCCTCCGTATCAACTTGATGTGGGGCAAACCTAGCTAACTCATTAAATTTTGCGGCGTATTTTGACACCGTCATGTTTTCCTGCTTCAATTCCAAAAAATTCACCTCTATCCTAGCCTGCATACTAGGTGAAAAATAGTTTTCGAAAAACAAAGTTTTGAACCTATCCCATTTAACTACACCTTCTCCTATCCTCGCCTGATTCGCTTCCCACCAAAAGTTTGCTTCACCCTTCATCATGTAAGTGGCAAAAGCAGTCTTCTGCCCTTCATCTACCCTAGCTACCATGAATGCTTTTTCAATCTCTTTGACCCAAGTTTGAGCTTCAACATGGTCAGTTGTACCTTTGAATTCCAGCAGTCCTACAGCCTTAAGGTCCTTAAAGTTCGCCAAGCGGTTGTCCGGTGGGTTCCCTGCGGCTGGTATGCCCTGTTGCATAGCCTAAGCTACCATGTTCGTGAAGTTCTGCAACGGGTCATCTTGTTGTTGTCCCTCAGCGTTGTTGACAGATTCTTCTGCCCTTTGATTTCGAGTTCGACGTCTTGGCGGCATTATCTGATTAAATAAAATCATAAATTTAACTTACATTCTAAACCTTATCGCATAAGATGAGTATGTTAAACTTGTTTCATTACTCGAACATAGGTTCATATTCATTTAGCAAATATTTTACATAGCATAACACATAATGTTTTAAACATCAGCTATCCCTTTATGACTACAAAAGTCGGGATTTACAAACTTGATCATTACAAAAGTTAAGAAATATTACATTACACAAACATACTAAGCACACATATTACATTAAACACGCCTACAACACAGAACTTATACCACCTATTTAATAAGCCTTTTTCCTTGAATAACCTTTTGCCTGATGACCTTCTATCCCACAGATAAAACATGATCTTGGTTTGTAGGCAGGACAATACAGAGTGGTATGTCCCTCATAACCGTAAAGATAACATATTCTTTTCCCTTTCTTCTTATCGGATTTTCCTAAGTCATTGCCTGCTATCTTTCTTTTCCCCTTCTTGCTCAGAGCTGCACATGATGTGTTGCTTGTGGCTCCCATATGATCAATTTGGATTTTAAGCTTATCTTGTTCTTCCATTGTTTCTATTAACGCTTGACGCAATTGACTATTTAACATCTTTTATATTTCCCACAGCCTTTCCAGAGAAGAAACCTTGTTCCTCAGATCCTGCACCTCCGTTGATACTTGATCCGCTTCAACTTTAGTGTCTGTATCACTATCTGTCAGTTCCACTATCTCCGGATCTGGTACTATGTTTTCTATAATAACCACCTCGTCCGATTTATTTTCATTGTGAGCCTCTATTTCAGCTATTGGCTTCAATATCAGCTCGGGTGTATGAGTTTGATCCTTCTTCATGCTATGTGCATATAACAAGCCTTTTTCACCAGACATCTACACAAATAAATTATCCTGATTAGCATATAGTATATACACACGGCAATTAAGAGTTTTATATAAGTTATATTTTATTTTGTTTGACGATGAATTTATCCAATTCATCTTTTTTTTTAAACTCTATATGAGTTATTTATATTTTCAATGTTTCCCTATGTCCTAAGGTTATAGCCTATGGTTTAGCCCACCTAAGGTTTTTAACCCTAAGTTCTGATACCAACCTGTAAAGCCCCCAAATCTGGGAACTTGAAACCCGAACTCGGTGCTTCATGATACCATTTCTATGAGCAGATTAATACTAATAATAATAACAATAATATAAATATCAAACTGAATTTACATAATTATCAGAGTCTAGCTCCCAAGTACGTAACCTTTATTACATTAATTACATATCTGATAGATAATATATATATATATATATATATATATATATCATTGTCGTAATAGTCTCAAACTATTACATAGAATACCACAAATCTTATTTAGTTGGCTTTCCTTTTTCTTTGTTTGTGCATGAGCTTTCTGGTTCTTCACACTTAGCTGAAAACATTTAAATTAAGCAAGGATGACCATTTGAGTGCCCAGCAAGTAATAGCAATTATATATATAAGCTGAAAGAATTTAAATGTTTTCTTTGTACTACCCTTCTACAATAAGTCAATAGTTGTGAAGTAATCTGAACCGATAATAATAACATAACAACCCTCTTTCAAATTTTTGAAACTACATATTGACTATAACTAGGGTTAAGGTGACATACAATGAACATTGTTTTCATTTTCTAAAAGTTTAAACAGAACTTCATCTGTAAACCATCATAACTTACGGGCACGGGGGTGATCAGCCCATTGTACCCTGTATTGATCAACACTAAATGCAAGAACGATGGGATCATTCACTCTGTCCACCTTCGGTGCATAAAAAGTTTTCCCGATAAGGGATGTTCATACTTGTCTGAGTTCTAAACCAAAGAAATTTAGTTGGATAATAATAAGGTTTTATTTGTTCAACAATAATCTATAATTCAACATATATATATATATATATATATATATATATATGGGTAATTGACAAAGGTGTATCAACATGTGATTAAATATAATGATTATCCAAGTGGGCACACTTGTATAACCATTTATAGAAATTAACGAACAGAATATATATATCTGAATTACCATATACTAACATGTTGATAATCAATGAGCGTATATAATATAGGGTTAGTAATCATGATCAGAATAATATAATTTAGAAACATTCTTACTGTGTCCATTCGTAAAAGAAAATGTAAAGGTAAGATACTTGCTTGACGCTGCCGCTTATAGTTAAATAACTTAGTTCTATCTTTTATATCACGACTATCATTAATCAGATCATTCGTTCGATTAGAACAATATATCTCAACACATAATCTTCGTTTATTGCGATTATTTACACTACAAAAAAATGGGCCTTTAGCAATGATTTTTCGAACAACGACTTTATAAGTCGTTGCTAAAAATATATGTTTAA